>JBBFKN010000011.1:12067402-12128849 GCA_039654755.1 Calcarius lapponicus
GGATGGGATGCTGGGCAGGAATGGGGTGGGATGTTGGGAAGGAATGGGATGTTGGGAAGGGATGGGATGTTGGGCAGGAATGGGATGGGATGTTGGGAAGGGATGGGATGTTGGGAAGGAATGGGATGTTGGGAAGGAATGAGATGGGATGTTGGGGCAGGGATGGATGGGATGTTGGGAAGGGATGGGATGGGATGTTGGGCAGGGATGGGATGGGATGTTGGGCAGGGATGGATGGGATGTTGGGAAGGAATAGGATGGGATGTTGGGAAGGGATGGGATGGGATGGGATGTTGGGCAGGAATGGGGATGGGATATTGGGCAGAATTCCTCCCTGTGAGGGTGGGCAGACCCTGGCACAGGTGCCCAGAGCAGCCCCTGGATCTCTGGAAGCACCCAGGGCCAGCCTGGACAGGGCTTGGAGCACTGGAAGGTGTCTCTGCCATGGCAGGGGTGGCACTGGATGAACTTAAGGTCCCTCCCAACCCAGCCCATCTGTGGCTCCATGGCTGACCTTGGCTCCATCTCTTCCAAAAGGGCCTCCAGAGATGCCACTCTGAACACGCAGCAGATATCCCACTGCAGGTCTCGCCCCTCCCTCTCCTCACGTCCCAGACACACTTCCACTCCTCTCCCCACCATCCCACAGGCTGCCAGCTGCACAGGGGCCCTGCCAGCTGACAGATGAAGCTTCAGGTTAACAAATCCAATTGTCAGAGACAAAAAGCCAAAGCATTTCATTTCTGCTGGCTTTTTTTATTGTTTTTTGTTCATAGAACTGCTCAGACATTCAAGACTGGGAAATGTCACCGTGTCACTTGGTGGCAGCTGAGGGCACAGAGCTGGAAAGGTCGGGAGGAGCTCTCCAAGAGTCCCCCCCTGCTCAGTCTGAAGGGAACAGGGCAGACAGGGCCACTGGGATTGCTGGGGACAGGGCCACCAGCCCACACACAGCCCAGGGCTGCCAGCCCAGCTCCCAGCAGAGCACAGGGGGGGTGTGACAGTGCTCACAGGGGTTTGAGCATGAGGGAAGAGACGAGGATCTGACTCCATGTTTCAGAAGGCTTGATTTATTATTTTAGGATATATATTGTATTAAAATTATACTAAAAGAATAGAAGAAAGGATTTCATCAGAAGGCTGGCTAAGAACAGAATAGCAAAGAATGATAACAAAGGTTTGTGGCTCAGAGAGTCCGAGCCAGCTGGGCTGTGATTGACCATTAATTAGAAACATCCACATGAGACCAATCCCAGATCCACCTGTTGCATCCCACAGCAGCAGATAACCAATGTTCACATTTTGTTCCTGAGGCCTCTCAGCTTCTCAGGAGGAAAAATCCTAAAGAAAGGATTTTTCATAAAAGATGTCTGTGACAGGGGCTGCTCACAGAGCCCATGGGCACAGCCAGGGCTGGGCACAAACACCATGGGCACAGCCAGGGCTGGGCACAGACACCATGGGCACAGCCAGGGCTGCTCACAGACACCATGGGCACAGCCAGGGGTGGTCACAGACACCATGGGCACAGGCAGGGCTGCTCTCAGACACCATGGGCACAGCCAAGGGTGGTCACAGACACCATGGGCACAGCCAGGGGTGGTCACAGAGCCCATGGGCACAGCCAGGGCTGCTCTCAGACACCATGGGCACAGCCAGGGCTGCTCACAGAGCCCATTGGCACAGCCAGGGCTGCTCTCAGAGCCCATTGGCACAGCCAGGACTGCTCTCAGAGCCCATGGGCACAGCCAGGGGTGGTCACAGACACCATGGGCACAGCCAGGACTGCTCTCAGAGCCCATGGGCACAGCCAGGGCTGCTCTCAGACACCATGGGCACAGCCAGGGCTGCTCTCAGACACCATGGGCACAGCCAGGGCTGCGCTCCCCACCAGGACAGTGGGCACCTTTCCAGCCCTCAGGAACCCGAGACCTCGTTGGCAGGTGAAGTTCCTGCTGGGAACACAGAGTTACAGCCTGAGGCGAGGCAGAGCAGGAGCAGGAGCTGGGAGGCAGAGCTGGGGCCAGGCTGGCTCAGCACAGCCACCCGCCCTGCACCCACGGGGACAATCCGTGGGGACACCACGGAGCCTGGGCTCTGCCAGGCAGCTCGAGGGGAGCTCCCCCTCCTTGCTGCTCCTCCTGGAGGGGGTGGCCCTGGAGCAGCTGGCACGGAGCTGAGCAGGGCCACGTGTGCCCTGCAGCACGGGCTGTCCCTGTCCCTGTCCCTGCTGCCACCTCCTCCCGGCAGTGTGTCTGTCCCACGCGCGTCTGCTGCTCCATCCTCCCCATCCCACCTGCCCAAAGCTTCCCCAGCCCCTGGGATCTCCTGGCTCCCTCCCCTGTGTGCTTCCAAAGGCTCTGTGATCCCTTTCAGCTCGGGATGGGGTCATGTCGCAGACATCTTTTATGGAAAATCCTTTCCTTAGGATTTTTGTCCTCCTGAGAAGCTGAGAGGCCTCAAGAACAAAATGTAAACATTGATTATCTGCTGCTGTGGGATGCAACAGGTGGATCTGGGATTAACCCATGTGGTTGTTTCTAATTAATGGTCAATCACAGCCCAGCTGGCTCAGACAGAGAGTCCGAGCCACAAACCTTTGTTATCATTCTTTCTATTTCTAGCTTAGCCAGCCTTCTGATGAAACCTTTTCTTCTATTCTTTTAGTATCGTTTTAATGTAATATATATCATAAAATAACAAATCAAGCCTTCTGAAACACGGAGTCAGGTCCTCATCTCTTCCCTCATCCTCAGACCCCTGTGAGCACCGTCACAGGGTCAGATCCCAGCCCTGAGAGAGGCACCTCTGCCCTGCACTGCCTTCATCCCCACCCTGAGGCTGTGGCTACGAGCAGAGATGCACATCGAGATGGAAGGGGACGGACAGACAGGACTCCAAGTGATGCCAGCTTGGCAGAGGGCACTGAGCAGCACGCCCTTCTTGGGACTTCAAAAAGCCCAAGCCCAAAAATTATTTACATAGGCAAGATTTCATGATGTGGGGCTTTTTCACTCCTAAAGGACTACTCAGGGAGAAAAAAAAAAAAAAAGGGTTTAAAATAAAGTGACTTCCAAAGAAAATCCAAGTTGAAAGCCTTGCTTTGATTTTATTTTAAGATTAAAGCCCTCTGCAGAGTGTTCCAGGGCCCTGATGTGAGGACCACAAGCTCCTCTGATACTCCCTAGGAAAAAACCTGCAATTGAGCCGCCCCTAAATGCTCCTCATGAGCAGGTTCAGAGGGCCTGGAGGAGAACAAGGCTCTCAGGGCACAAATGCCCAGGGCACTGCCCTGCCTCGAGAGCCTCTGAGGCAGAATGGGCCATGGCTGAGGGACACAGCTCGCTCAGAGACACTGGAGAACGCCAAGGGTAAGTCAAGAACAAAGCGCTGGGATGGCAGATCGGCTTACAGACAACACAGCTAATTACAGCCTGGCTCTGAGGGCTGGGAGGGAGAAATCCAAGCCCGTGTGCTCCATGGGCTGACCTGGCTGGGGACAGCCCTGTGTCCCCCTGCAAAGAGCCTGGCAGGAAAGGCAGGAGCTTCTCCCCGAGCTTCCCTTCCCTGCTGGATGATTAAAGAGAACGTGAGTCGTGAAGTGAGCACGATAAAAAATCAGGGGCTGGGGTTATATCATAAGGAGGGGGGAAACCCCTCTTTGTTTAGCTTAAAAGGCTAATGCTGGTTCATAGCTTCTTAATGATTAGGATATGCCACCCCGTTTTTTTAAGATTTTCTAAGCCTTCTGGTGCTGACATTCTTGTAGTGAACTTTCTCACACGCTTTCTGTAAATAACTCATTGTTTTGCGTTCCTTTATGGAGGAGGAGAAATCTGATGGGCTGTTGGTTTGTCCAGTGTCATTGGAGAGGTGGCACTGTCACCCTCCAATCCACTGCCACTTTTGGAAATCTACAAATGTTGGAGTCAGAAAAAAACCTTCCTTTTTTTCTTCACCTTGAAAACAGTGTGAGCTTGTGTTTTTTTCGTGTCCTACAGTGTGAAAAATGCACGTATTTTATGATTGGCTTTTCGCAAATATTCAAATGAATATTCTATGTGTTGTGTTAGAAAGTGATGCTGGATTCATTCTCTTAAGTAGTGCGTTAAATCTAGTTTTAGGTTACAGAAATCGGTAAAATAGAAACGATGCTATGTAGGATACTTTTCTAAAGAAAGGACTTGCAGGGAGATAGCAGCCACAGGACACCTGAATCTTTCAGAGAAAAAGGAATTTATTGCTCTCTTATTGAAAGAAACAAACTTCTTCCCACCTGAAGGTGCTGTTGGGATTTGGAGGAAGAAATTGACGATAACCAGACAGAATCCTGTGTTTGAAAGGAATTTATGCATCATGTATGAGCTGTTTGACTATGCAACAGGTTATTGTTTTTAAGGGTTAATCCTCTGTTAATGGGTGTCCTTTTTCCGGCTCGTGCTGCCCAGAAAAAGCTACCTGGACACCCTTAACTCTTTGTATTTATTGTCTCATATTGTCCTAATTCAAATTGTCCCAATTGTTATTACTCTAATTGTATTACTATTTTTACAACTATTAAACTTTTAAAATTTTAAAACCAAGCGATTGGCGCTTTTCACATCATCACTGCTCAGCCAGCCCAGAATCCAGCTCCCTGCCCCACCCAAAGCCCACGGAATCCCTGTGAGCCCCACCCTTGGCGTGCTCCAGGACGAGGAGCCCTGAGAGCCACCAAGGATTTCATTCACCTTTCTCTCTCACTCCTCAGAAACACTTCTGTTCCTCCCACCTTCCTCCTTTCAAAGCAACCTGAGACAGTTCTTTCAGTTATTTTTAGAGCAGCGCATCCCAGCGCTGCCGGATGGGGGAAGGAGAGCAAAGGGAAGCTCCTGCTCTCCGCACCTCTGGGGCAGCTGCTTTCCACAGGGAGCACTGCAGAAACCATGGAAGATGTCATCCCACTGCTTGGGAGCAGATGCTGAAAGCACAGCAGGGCTGAGTTCCTTCCTAAATCCAGCAGCGTCACCCAAATTCCCTTACAGGACCATCAGCACAGCCAAGCTGTGCTTTGGGCTCCTGGAAAAAAATCAATCTTCCCATCAGCATGGTGCAATGAGTCCTTCCAGCAAGGGGTTAGCAAGGATCGTGCTTGGCTGCTCTCCTGGGGGCTCTGAGCACATCCCAAAGCAGAGCCAGGGTGGAGCAGCTGTCAATTCCAGATGGATGCTGCTGGGGGACTCCAAATCCAAGGATTTTCCTCTTCCAGAGAAGTTTTGCAAGAAGACAGAAAAAGGCTGCGAGTCTCAGGACCTGGATGCCAGAAGGGAGCAGAGGTGGCAGGAAATCCCAAAGCAGCAGAAAATGCAGCTCGTTCTGGGTCAAACGCAGAGGAGGAAGCGGAGGCAGAGGAAAGCTCAAGAGGTCAGGTCTGTACAAGGCTTCTGGGGGATCCACAACACTTCCATTCTGAAGGACAACAGCCTGGAGATGGTCAGGAGCTGCCTCCCCAGAGCCAGGTGGAAGCAGGGCAGTCCCAGTGGCACGTGGGACCAGCAGCTGTCACCTCCCACTGCTGCACCGGCAAATAAAACCCATCCAGGCACAGCAGATGTCACCTCAGCCTTGCTCTGGAGTGGGTGGCCAAGCCTGGGACACAAGCACCACCCTGCCCCAGTGCTCCTGGGTGCCCTGAGCACTCCCTGAGCCCTTTGCAGGATGCTCAGGTCGAGCAGGTCCCACCTGGCCAGGTGACAGCACCTGCCTGTGGTGCTCAGCCCCTGTCCTGGGGGCACCAGCCTGGAGGGGATGGGAACAACCCCAAGGAACAACAAGCTGGTGTTCCTAATGGTGTTTTCAAATCCCAGCAGCCTGAGAAACACCCTTCACAGAGGTGTGGGATGGTCTGGGATAGGAGAAGCCTCAAAGAGCATCTCCTTCCACCCCAGCAGGACACACCGCCTGTCACCAGCCTGGAGGGGACGGGAACAACCCCAAGGAACAACCAGTTCCTTTCTTCTATTCTTTTAGTATAGTTTTAATACAATATATATATCATAAAATAATAAATCAAGCCTTCTAAAACCACCTGGCTGTGCTGCACAGGGAGGTGACCCCCAGCTCCCACAGAGAAACAGCAGCTTTTGGGGTAAATCCAGCAAGGAGAGGAGCAGCAATGTGATGGATGCTCCCCAGCCAGCACTGTGGGGACACAGAGGCTGTGCTGGAGCCCTGAACCAGCCTGTCCCTCCCTGGGATCACACTGAGCATTCCTGGCACTGGGTTTGGTCCTGTCAGCTCCTGTGGAGCAGCAGGGAAAAGGTAAAGCCATGTGCCCAGCAGCCTGGGAGAGCTGCATCCCCTCCTGCCGGAATCCAGCTGGGAGAGGGGCAGGGATTTACCCCAGGGTGAAAAAAGGCTGCCCAGCATGGGGGGATTCATTGGGGTGGTGCCCTGAACCCTCAGCCAGAGCCAGGACAGAGGCTGTGCTCAGAAATCCCTGTTAGGTACTAACAGGGACACCAGGTGACATCCAACTGCCACCATTTTAGAGCCCTGAGCCCAACAGCCACATGTAAATCCACCTGGGAAACAAAAAAACCAGATTTGCTTCTTGCTTTATTTATCAGCCAGGGCTGGGAGAGCAGGGGCACATCCCTGAGCCACCTTCCCTGGCTCCAGAAATGGGTTCATTATTGCCAGGCTGTGTCTGGCAGGGCGAGGATGGCTCTCAGATTACAGATGTTTATCAGTGCACTATAATAAAGGTGGGGACAGTGACACCAAGATGAATATTATATTTCAGGGGGAATTTAAATGAAATGATCCATCATGCCCAGCGGATCAGCACCACCTCCTGCCAAGGGCTGCGCTGAGCAGAGCAGAGCCCCACAGTCACCTTGGCTTTTCCAGAGGGAAAGCAGCAGTGACAGGTGAAGAGAAACACTCTGGATCTCAAGGGTGAACAGCAGCATGGAGCTGGGCTTGGTGGCAAGGGAGCCCAGAATGTGGGGACAGCCCTGAGCAAGCTCTGGTGCCACACTGAGCACGCCAGGATCAGAGAGCCTCAGAAATGGGCCATGGTTTGGGCAGGATGTGGAGGGGAAGGGTTCCAGAGTGCCTTTTCCCTTCAGTGAATTATTGCCCCTGGAAGCAGGAGGTTGGTCCCTCCAGGGAGGAAGCTATCAGAAACCACTCTCCCTCCCAGCATGGCTCGCCCACAATTTGCTACCTGTTGCATTTTCCACTGGAAGAAGGTGAGAGGACAAGAAAAGAGCAGAGTGGGTGCAGGGCAGGGACACCAGGAGTGCTCCGAGCTGCTGCAATCCAGCCACGCAGGCATTACACATTCATCTGAATTTTAAATACAGAGCATGATGACTGGCATCCTCACAACTGCCACCACAGCCTCACACTACAGCTTTTATGGTAATTCACAGGGAGTTACCCACAAGGCACCGCAGAGATTTTCTTGGCAGCCATCCTAAACTAATTTTTATAGGTTAGTGTACGGTTATACATAAACGTTTAAGAAAAATAAAATGGCGACTCGGAGGGAAGGACACGGCTGGGAGGTGCTGGGCTGTGGCACCTGATGGTCCAGGGCAAAATGCCACAGGCCTGAGTGTCACAGACATCTTTTATGAAAAATCCTTTCCTTAGGATTTTTTCCTCCTGAGGAGCTGAGAGGCCTCAGGAACAAAATGTAAGCAATGGTTATCTGCTGCTGTGGGATGCAACAGGTGCATCTGGGATTGGTCTCATGTGGATGTTTCTAATTAATGGCCAGTCACCATCCAACTGGCTCAGACAGAGAGCCGAGCCACAAACCTTTGTTATCATTCTTTCTTATTCTATTCTTAGCCAGCCTTCTGATGAAATCCTTTCTCATATTCTTTTAGTATAGTTTTAATGTAATATATATCATAAAATAATAAATCAAGCCTTCTGAAACACGGAGTCAGATCCTCATCTCTTCCCTCATCCTCAAACCCCTGTGAGCACCGTCAACACCTGAGGTGCACTGCTGGCCACCATGGCAGGGCCAGGGGACAGAACCACCGGCTACCACAGGGCCCAGCCCTCTGCACCACCCTGCCCCAGTGCTCCTGGGTGTCCTGAGCCTCCCTGAGCCCTTTACAGGATGCTCAGGTCAAGCAGGTCCCACCTGGCCAGGTGACAGCACCTGCCTGTGGTGCTCAGCCCCTGTCCTGGGGGCACCAGCCTGGAGGGGATGGGAACAACCCCAAGGAACAACAAGCTGGGGTTCCTAATGGTGTTTTCAAATCCCAGCAGCCTGAGAAACACCCTTCACAGCAGTGTGGGATGGTTTGGGATAGGAGAAGCCTCAAAGAGCATCTCCTTCCACCTCAGCAGGACACACCGCCTGTCACCTTTGCTTCCCACATTTCCTGACTGTGCTGGACAAGGGAACTTCATGCGCTGAGGGGAAAGTGCTGCTCATTTTCCAGCCCCCCTCTGCAGCCCGAGCAGGGAAGGAGCTGGAGCTGCTGCCAGGGAAACAAAGGAGAGAGGCAGCAGGAGGGAAACCTCAAGCACTGCAAGCCCGGAGCAGCACCCATCTGTGATTCACAGGCACCAGAACAAACACTGGATGATGTCAGAGCTGATGATTAGCTCAAAAAGAGCCAAAAAACCCTGAACTGCTGCGGGTTGTGCTGCACACACACGCCCGCGGCAGCAGAGGGTCTGTCCATCCCTGCTGGATCACAACAGCAAAATGGAGGGAAGCTCGATCAGAAAAAAGCTTTCAGACTTAAACCAGCCGTGGAATTACTCACAAGGCCGATTTGGATACAGGGACACCACAAAGAAAAGAATTAAACAGCAAATCAAAGGGAAAGATGGGGAGATTCAGCTCCAGCACCACAACGAGACAAAGCACTGGATTCCCGAGCAGGCAGCTGCGTTCCCTGGAGGGGATCCGTGCAGTTTGAGAAGCCACACACACTCCACGTCCTCCCTCTCACGCTCACCATGTGCCACCCCAGCTGGCTGCTCCCATGCAAGGAGCAGGAGAGCACTTTGTCCTCAGCTTTGTGCCTTCTGCACCCCGTGTGGATCCCGCAGCACCTCGGGTGTCAGTGCCCACAGAGAGAACAGAAAGCAAGGGAAAATCCCCACCATCATCATCATCATCACCCCTGCAGGCCATGCCCAAGAACCCCAAGAGAAAATCCACACCATCATCATCATCATCATCATCATCATCCCTGCAGGCCATGGCCAAGAACCCCAAGGGAAAATCCCCACCATCATCATCATCATCATCATCATCATCACCCCTGCAGGCCATGGCCAAGAACCCCAAGAGAAAATCCCCACCATCATCATCATCATCATCATCCCTGCAGGCCATGGCCAAGAACCCCAAGGGAAAATCCCCACCATCATCATCATCATCATCATCCCTGCAGGCCATGGCCAAGAACCCCAAGGGAAAGCAAGAGAAAATCCCCACCATCATCATCATCCCTGTAGGCCATGGCCAAGAACCCCAAGACTGATGCAGAGATGGCAGCAGGAGAGGCAGGACCCTGGGCATGGATTCACCTGTGAACCCTTCACTCCTCAAACCCCAAAAGCTTCAAAACCCCCCTGGACAGAGAGAGACCATTCTTGCAAAACCCTGCAGGACCTGCCACTCCAATCCAGCCTTGTCCCCAGGCTGGGTGGGGACAGCCCAGCTGCTCAGAGGTCACTGCAGCCCCTGGTGTGGTGTAAAGCAGCACTGACAGAGCACTCACCTATGAAATGGGGCTGAAAACAAGGGAAAACCAGCAAAACCAGCCCTGACACGGCAGCAGGAGTGGAGAACTCCAGAAGCTGGGCACAAACAGCCACAGGCTTCCCAACCTGAGCCATCCCACAGCCCCGATTTAATCTGATTTATGCAAATGTTAAACCAATTTAGGTGTACACATTGTACGAGTTGCCTGGCCCAGTTTAATTTGATAGGTTTTTAAACCTGTTTAGACAAACTAGTATCTGCTGCCTAATCTAGAGCAGCTCTTGTTTTGTGCAAATGTTGCCAGGGAACTGGAGCATGGAGGTTCTGATGGATCCTGGCTGTGCAGCACCACTCACAGTGCGCTAGCACCGAGTGACAGCGATGCATGGAAAGCAGGAATGCTAAAATCCCATCTCCCCCAGGGCTGGCCCACACAGCAGAGCTCCCAAATCCCTCCTGCTGCACCAGGAGCTGCGCAAAGGCCACTCCCAGAGCTGCAGGTGAGGCTCCAGGACCACGGCAGGATGGCAGGACCAGGATGTGGAGCAGGGAAGAGGGAGAAACCCCAGCTTTGGGTTGGGTGCTGCTGTCGCCCTTTCCCATCAGCTGGGCTGTGCTTCACAGGTTATAAAAAATAATAAATAAAGTTCAAAGAAACGATACCTCCCAACCAGCTCCTTGTGGAGCAACGTCAAGAAGGCAAGGTGGCTCTGAAAATTCCTGGGTTTTTTGGAGGAGGTGAGCCCAGGTGAGGCTCCAGGACCACGGCAGGATGGCAGGACCAGGATATGGAGCAGGGGACAGCAAGAGGGAGAAACCCCAGCTTTGGGTTGGGTGCTGCTGTGTCGCCCTTTCCCATCAGCTGGGCTGTGTCACCCTCGTGATTCCTCTGGCTCCAGAGGCAGCAGAGCATCCCTGAACGTCTCAGTGCTGCACCTCCAGGTGAGTGCACCTGCTTCCTCCTCACACCTGGGCATCCCAGGGATGCTCATGTCCCTCCTCCTCTGCAGGGCAGCACCTCTGCCCCCTCCCTGGGCTGCTCCCACATATTTGGGGTCATATTTGGGAGCCAAGAGGCTTCACAGGTTGTAAAAAATAATAAATAAAGTTCAAAGAAACAATACCTCCCAACCAGCTCCTTGTGGAGCAATGTCAAGAAGGCAAGGTGCCTCTGAAAATTCCTGGGTTTTTAGGAGGAGGTGAGCCCAGGTGAAGCTCCAGGACCACGGCAGGATGGCAGGACCAGGATGTGGAGCAGGGGACAGCAAGAGGGAGAAACCCCAGCTTTGGGTTGGGTGCTGCTGTGTCACCCATCAGCTGGGCTGTGTCACCCTTGTGATTCCTCTGGCTCCAGAGGCAGCAGAGCATCCCTGAACATCTCAGTGCTGCACCTCCAGGTGAGTGCACCTGCTTCCTCCTCACACCTGGGCATCCCAGGGATGCTCATCCCCCTCCTTCCTCTGCAGGGCAGCACCTCTGCCCCTTCCTTGGGCTGCTCCCACATATTTGGGGTCATATTTGGGAGCCAAGAGGCTTCACAGGTTATAAAAAATAATAAAGTTCAAAGAAATGACACCTCCCAACCAGCTCCTTGTCAAGAAGGCAAGGTGGCTCTGAAAATTCCTGGTTTTTGTTGGAGGATGCTGGGGCTGCAGGACAGGCAGCTCGGCATGGGCGTGTGGGATGAGCAAATAATCCAACAGCCAGGCGGCCTTTGCAGCAGGAACACCAAGCTGGATAAATTACCAAGGCAAGACAATGATACCCAAGCTAGAAAAGAAAATAAAAAGTCCAAAAGAATTATGTTGGATCAGGCTCAGAACTCTAGAGGGTTTATGAGTTGAAAGACGGGGGAAAATAAAAGACAATTTCCAGTTTTCTAGGCTGATGTCAAGGAAAAAAAAAAAATTGGTCAAGTTATAAAGAAAATAATCAGAGAGAGAGGACAAGAGTAAAAAGAAAGGTCTAACAAACAGAGCCTGCAGATTGTTCCAGCTTATTGTGTAATAAACTTTGCAGAAAGGAAGCTGGACCGAGCGTTACTACTTCAGGGCTCAGAGGTTTAAAATCGACCACAATTTTTAAAAAGCAATACTGACATAGCCAGAAGCTGCCCAGCCTGGCTGGCTCTTTCCATTTGCAAATATTAAAAAATAAAATAAAATAAATGTCCTGGGGGTTGTGCCCAGAGACAGCAAAGCCCCTGACCCGATTCCCTCCATCCTCTGCAGGAACCAAAGAGCTTCACAGATGGACTGAGCTGGGCCAGGATTATTTGGAGTACAAGTCAGGCACATTTTTCATGCTGTTGAAGCAACGATATTTAACGGAAGTCATTTACAGATTTTCCTTTTTTTTTTTCCGAGGAGAGAGTTATGAATAATATGCATGTTCTTATCAACTCATAGAAGAAGAATTTAAAGCTCAAAGTTCAGCGAGCGCGGGTTAAAGTACTTGGCGGTATCTTTTTAATGCAATTGAGTAACCTCTCTCCTTTACCATAGGCTGGCACTGCCCACACTGACTCGGGTTAGATCTGCCTTCCCTTTATCTCGGGTTCCTACGCTGGCAATTTTATCTCTGCAAGGCAAAAGAAAAACTGTTTCAGCAGAGGAAAAACTGTTTCGGGAAAAGAAAAAACTGTTTCAGCAGGGCACAGAGCGAGTTCAAACGCAACCGTGCCACACGGGCCACGCTCCATCCGTCACACAGCTCCCCTCCCACGCTCCACGTGGGGAGAGCATCCGCAGCTCACGGTTTACTACCTGGAGTAATTCTGCTCTGGGAGAGCATCCACGGCTCACGGTTTACTACCTGGAGTAACTCTGCGCAGGGAGAGCATCCACGGCTCACGGTTTACTACCTGGAGTAACTCTGCACAGGGAGAGCAGCTGGACAGGCTGCCAGCTTGGGGATCTGCCCCAGGGAGCTCAGAGCAGCCTCAGGTTGGGGTGTCCCAGCTCAAAGTCAGCTCTGGGGTGCCTTAGGATGGTCTGAGCCCTTTCCCAGCTCAGAATCAGATAGGATAAATTACGAAAGATAGGTTTTTTGAGCCTTTCCTGGCTCAAAATCAGCTCTGGGGTGCCTTAGGATGCTCGAGCCCTTTGCTGGCTCAGAATCAGACAGGATAAATTACCAAAGATAGGTTTTTTGAGCCTTTCCCAGCTCAAAATTAGCTCTGGGTGCCTTAGGATGCTCAAGCCCTTTGCTGGCTCAGAATCAGACAGGATAAATTACCAAGGATAGGTTTTTTGAGCCTTTCCCAGCTCAAAATCAGCTCTGGGGTTCTTTAGGATGGTCTGAGCCCTTTCCCAGTTCAGAGTCAGCTCTGGGGTGCCTTAGGATGGCTCGAGCCCTTTCCCAACACAAAATCAGCTCTGGGGTTCTTTAGGATGGTCTGAGCACTTTCCTGGCTCAGAGTCAGCTCTGGGGTGCCTTAGGATGCCCGAGCCCTTTGGAGCTGTTCCAGGGCTCTGAGGAGCCACAAACACCACCCCTCTCCAGCCTCAGTTTCCCTGCAGTGTGGCCACGTCATCTCCTCGGCCATCCCACCTGGCTGGAGCTCAGCTGCCTCTGCAGCCTCACTCCCACCTCTGTTCCCAAGGCAGCAGCAGGATTAGGGGGTCTAACAGGAATCCAGGCTCCTGGAGAGAGAGCAAAGACAGGTTTTTGCTGCTTAGGGAAGATGTCACACTCCTCAGCACCCAGGAAAAGGCAGAGCAAAGCTGCTCCCCTCAGGATGAGACAACAGGGATGCCCCAGGAAGAGGCTTTGCTTATCAAAGCTGCATTTATCAACCCAGGGGGGGCAGAGACACCTCTTGGGGGGCACAAAGGGGCCAACCCTGTCCTGCCAGCGAGGCCGATGCCAAAGAGAGCTACCAAAGGACCCGAGGAGCTGCTGATCATCCCCTCCATCACCCCACAGCCGAGCGTACAAACAGCTCTGCTGCAGGGGACCCCTCTCCCCACAGCCCTCGGTGGCACAGCTTCAGCTGGAAGCTCCTTGCACATTACTCAAAGTATTTATGACTTTTTCCCATCTGAAATATGGGCCTTTACCACGCACAGGAAGGAGGAGGAGAGTGCCAGCAAACCTGTTAATTTATAAGTCAATCTGGCAGGGAACAATTAGCAGCATTCCCACTGTTGGGTGTGCGGAGGGGGGGTGTCTTCCCCCTGGGGAGGGTAGGAGGGGTCTGTCCATCAGCACACGCCCTGCCCTGCTGAACCCGACAGCCTTTGTGCCCAGCAGACTGGTCCAGCTCCATTTCCCTCACTGGGAGCTCTCACAGGGACAAACAGCCCCCATCCCTCACAGCCAGACCCCCTCCAGGTGACACCAACAGCTCCCCTGGCCAGGCGCAGCTACACAACCCCCAAAACACCATTTATGGGGGAAAAAAACCCATAGAAATCCCGAGGATTTTGTGGTGGCCAAGCCAAAGTGTGATCAGCGCTGAGTGCCACGGGAGCATCCCCTGCACAGCCCGGAGGGGACGGGCGGCGCTCCCCTCACCCCGCAGGAAGGGCTGAAACCCCCCAGAAAAAAACCAAATCTGCTTTTTCCCTTCCACCTTTGTGGGAGCAAAGCCTCCCGGCACTCGGAGAGGGTGAACACCCCAAGAGCAGAGATGTCCCCTGCCCCAGGGAGTCCGGACCCACCCTGCAGATGCCATCAGCCCTCCCGGGGCTGTCACCTCCACACCAGCCCCGCTCCCCTCATCCCACACTGCACCGTCTGCCGGCCCAGCAGGGACTGGAACCGGGGAAGCACAAACATTGTTAATCATTGCTCTTATTGAAGGGCTGGGGGGGCTTCACCCTCATTGTGACAAATTTTGGCTCCGGGGCCAGCGCTTGCCGGCTGCGGGATGATGCCAGCGCTGGAGATTTCAGCTGAAATCCCCGAGGGCAGATGGAAAACACCACCTGCTGTCACCCCAGGGGTGTCCCTCTGTGACTCCACGGCTGTCCCCAGCGCCGGAGCCGATTCCTCTTTCAGAAGGGGGAGGTTTGGTGTAGGGGAAGAAACCCTCCCAACGTGGGGATTTGGCTGGTTTGGGGGTGATCCACGACCCTTCCTTGCTCCTGCCGATGTCAGCGGGGCAAACCCCACCTGCTGCGGGGCTCGGGGTGGTGGCAGGACAAGGCAGCGCGGGGTCTGGGGTGGGAGCAGGCAGCACCCCGGGGGACACAGCCGTGTCACCAGGATACGGCACCGCACCGAGCAACAACGCTCCGATGGCTCCTCCAACACCGCATCCCGGCGATGCCGCTCCGGGAGCGGCACCGGCTCCAGCACCGGAGCATCCCAACGCGCCCGGAGCGGCACCGGCTCCAGCACCGGAGCATCCCAACGTTCCCGGGGCGGCACCGGCTCCAGCACCGGAGCATCCCAACGCGCCCGGAGCCGAGAGCGGCACCGGCTCCAGCACCGGAGCATCCCAACGCGCCCGGAGCCGAGAGCGGCACCGGCTCCAGCACCGGAGCATCCCAGCGTGCCCGAGGAGGCACCGGCTCCAGCACCGGAGCATCCCAACGCGCCCGGAGCCGGGGAAGCCCCGGACGGTTCTGCCGAGCATCACCCGGCCCGGGCGGCCCCACGGTGCTCTCCGCGGGAGCGCAGCCCTGAGCACGGCGGTGATGCCCGGAGCCCGCACAGCCCCGGGCGGGGCCGCACCCCGAACCCCGCACCCCGAACCCGCGGGGACCGCGCTCGGGAGGCGCCGGAGGGACGGGGCGGGGGCGCGGCGGCAGCGAGAGAAGAGCACGGCGGGGAACCGGGGGGTCCTAAAGCGGGGGGGAGGCAGCGGCAGCGGGGCGGGGGATGGAGCCGGGCGCGGACACATCGCGGTGCGGCGGGGGACGGAGCGGGGCGTGGGGCGGGCTCTGCCCCAGGACCCCCGGCCGGGCTGAACCGCGCAGCCCGGAGCCCCCGCCCGTGCCCGCGGTCCGGCGCGCCCCCTCCCCGCACCCCCGCTATAGCGCGGCCCCTTCCCCCCCCCACCCCTCCCATACATCCCCCCCATAACACGCCCCCCATTCTCCGGTGCCACCCACCCGCGACCCCCCACCGGCACCGGCCGCGCCCCCGCACCGAGCCCCCCGCCCGCCTGCCCACCCTCCCGAGCGCTCCCCGTTACACCGCGACCCCTCCCCAGCCCCGCGGCGGAGCGGAGCGCTCCCGCTACACCGTGCCCCGCTATAGCGCGCCGCCGGTACCTGCCGGCGCGACCGCCCGCTGCCATGCTGCCGGCGGAGGGGCTGCGCGGGGCCCTGCTCCGCCTCGCCGCCGCCCGTTCCGCCGCCGCCCGTTCCGCTCCGCCCGGGGCTGGCGAGCCGGGGCCGCGCCGGGCGCGGGGACACTGCGGCGAGCCGCGCTCCCGCCCGCCGCCCGCTCGCACCGGTGATGTCATTCCCCGGGCCGCCGCGTGACGTCACCGCGGGGCGGGACACCCCGGACACGCCCCGCAGGGCCGGGAGGGGCCCGCGGGGGCCGTGACGTCACCGCGGGAGGCCGGGGCGTGGCCGCGCCTTAAAGGGGCCGCGCACGTGGGAGCGGAGGCGCGAGGAGCGCGGGGGTTTTGGGGGGTCCTGCGAGCCCCGCCTTTGACACACCCCGAGGCGGAGAAAATCCTTCATGTGCGCCCCGTCTCCCATATTTAGCATTTAAGAGATTTCTATTTATTTATCATAATATATATAACATCATTAAATATAATGTACATTTGTTTATTTATAATAATATTTAATTTATACTATATAATATATACTATATAATATATAATATATAGTATATAATATATACTATATAATATATACTATATACTATATAATATATAATATATAATATATGATATATCATATATCATATATAATATATGATATATCATATATCATATATAATATGTAATGTGTAATATATAATGTATAATGTATAATTTATAACGTATAATATATAATATAGAATTATAAATATGCTAAATATATTTAATGTTAAATACGCTTAATATGCAATTCTTCATATTTCCCGTGTTTAACATATTCCCAACCAATAATTGCAGGAATGATTTTGCCCTCGTTTTCCCATAGGAGCCCAGAGGGACCCATGGGACCCCCAAGGATCTGTAGGAGCCCAGAGAGACCCCCAGGAGCCCCGAGGGACCCCCAGGAGCAGCTCCAAGGTGCCCCACGCTGCTGTGGGGTCCAGCCCCATGCTCTCACCTCCTATGAGGTCCCAGACCCTGTCCCAGACCCTTTTCCCATCTTTTCCTGCAGAGCAGGGACCAATTCTGGATTCTCTCACTCTCCCTCTTCACCGTCTCCACGGGTGCTGCATCACCAGGGCCCCACGTCCTATCTGCTGCATCTGTGTTCTTAATGGATGTATCATATTTTACAGTAATTTCCTCATTTGTCATGCAATCAAATCCTTTGATCAGACACGGGAGAAATGTAAATATCAATTATTAACCAGCCCATTCTGGTCTTGCTTGACTGGATATTTATTTTTTTATTATTTTTTTCGGAGGAAGGAATTGATTCATTTGCAATTCAAGTCTCCAACTCATTCTTAATTTGGATGCTTGCATTTCTGGATGGGCTGTATTTTTGAAAGGGGAGATATTTGATCACTAGAGCGATCAATGTCTCCATGTATATTTTATAGTGGAGAGATAGTTGTGCAGAAAAATGTAAAATAAGTGGGGGGTTCTAAATCCTGTGCGTAGAGAGCTGCTACATCATGGTTCAAAATCTCAGTAGCCAAATTTGCTGCTCTACAGTCATTTATAGCCCTTCAGAGCGTTGGCATGAAACAGAGAGGTGGCCAGGAAATTTCTGACAGAATATTTTTCCATCTGCAAATAGTTCTATTTTTTTTATTAGTTTCTCGTGAGAGTGAGGCAATTTGTATAAACACGCTGCCTTAGGCAAAAAAGGCTTTGGAAACGAAAATAATAACAAAAAAAAGAAGTGAAATAAAATTAGAAGAAAGATGAAACTCAGTTGCTTTCTTTTTGGTTTCCCATTTGGAGATGGTTTTCCACTCAAAGCTTTGGAAGTTTCTGGTGTCTGTATAGGCTGAAAAGTCAAGCTGGGGCTGTGACACGCATTTGTCCTGGCATTTCAGCATCCACGCTCTCCTGACATTTCTCTGGTGCCAGTTTTGCAGGAGGTAATCCCCATCCTTCCCCCCAAAAATCCCAATTTTGGCTCAAAACTCAGGGAACTGGGAGCGCTCTCCTCTCAGCCAGGCTGTTTATTTGCTTGCTGGAGTTTTTATTGAAGCTCTGAGAGTTGCATTTTGCAAGCTGTCTTCCTCCTGAAAGCGAGCAAGCTGCGCCTCTTCCTTAATCATCTGCTTTTGTTTGCTGGAAGGAAAATACCAAATATCTCATGACTTGCCATAGAGCCGTGAATGACTGCGGGGATGCGCAATTCCTGCCCGGCCTCTCATGACTCATGGGTGAGTTCTCAGGTGCACGTGGAGCCTGGGGAGATGTGCCCCAAATCCTGCCTGATTTGGGCTTTTTTATCCATCTGCTGAAGCGGATGACAACATCTCACCAGCCCAGCAGAGAAGCTTCTGCAGTGCTCCTGCAGCGTGGAATTGTCATGGAAATGGAATGGTTTGGGTTGGAGGAACCTGGAGCATCCTCTTGTCCCTGCTCTTCCA
The DNA here is from genome assembly GCA_039654755.1 of Calcarius lapponicus. Lineage (NCBI taxonomy): Eukaryota > Metazoa > Chordata > Aves > Passeriformes > Fringillidae > Calcarius > Calcarius lapponicus. Next base: position 12,085,812 of record JBBFKN010000011.1, read on the forward strand.
CGGGCAGGGACACCTTGCACTGTCCCATGCCTCACCCCAGATCTGATCCAGGCCCTGCATTCTCATTTTGTGAGGCTTGCCCAGTGTAATAAGACATTTTAGCATCCTGGAAATCCAACACACACTTCCCATCACCTAAAGGAATAAATGGTTTGGGCTTGACCTTGACACCGGGGGTTTGTGCTGGAGCCAACTTTACTCCCAACTATTCCAACCCTTTTTTGTTTCTGCTGGGATTTAATCCATGTGAAAGCTGTGTGAAGAGTGAGCCTGAGCTGCAGCTGCTGAGCCCAGAGACGGTCACAGAGAAGCTTCTGCAGTGCTTCTGCAGCGTGGAATAGTCATGGAAATGTAATGGTTTGGGTTGGAGGAACCTGGAGCATCCTCTTGTCCCCGCCCTTGTCCCTTCCACTGTCCCACAGGCTGCTCCCAGCCCGTCCATGCCTCACCCCAGATCTGATCCAGGCCCTGCATTCTCATTTTGTGAGGCTTGCCCAGTGTAATAAGACATTTTAACATCCTGGAAATACAACGCACACTTCCCATCACCGAAAGGAACAAACAGTTTGGGCTTGACCTTGACACCGGTGGTTTGTGCTGGAGCCAACTTTTCTCCCAATTCCTTTTCCAACCCTTTTTTGTTTCAGTGGGTTTTAATCCATGTAAAACTGTGTGAAGAGTGAGCCTGAGCTGCAGCTGCTGAGCCCAGACACGGTCACGGGTGGGTTGTGAGAAAAGCTGTTGATCTCCCCTGATGGTGTTTGAGTTCAGCCCTTGAGCAGCGCTGCCAACCCAGCAGCTCCAGCTGGGCACCATCGATCCCGGCGGGACAGGCACAAAGCCAGACCCTGCACCATGACCCCGAGCCCAGGCTGGGAACTGCAGGTGTCAAATGAGCACAGACCTGTTCCATTTCCACTTCCTTTCATCTCACAGGAAGGGTTTGGGCCGGTCAGAACAAGCCCTGACTTCCAGAACCTGCCTCATCCATAACCTCTGGTGGTTTCTCAGTGGCAGCTGAGAAACCACTTCCCAAAGCGTATCCTTTCCTGAGCCTGGGGTATTTGTGAGGCAGAAATCATCTCCTGATGGAACTTCTGGAGGAATTCTCCGTTGCTGTCATCCCACTGGATCCTGGCTCCCACGCAGCAGCAGTGCCAAGGCAGCGGGGCTGCAGGAGCAGCAGGAAGGGGGAAGCCGGGCTCACCACCAGGAGCTCACTCAAGCTTTGTGCCCTCACCTTGCTCCCAAGTCCTTACCATGTTGTTTTGACAGAAAACCAGTGAGGAATGAATTCCTCAGACACAGAGGAGCTCACTGCAGAGTTGCCAAAGCTGGTAGAGAAAATTGAAACCTTTCTCTGGTGTAAAGCAAACAGCGGCAGGGAGTGCCCTGGGAGCCTCAGCACCCCACTGAACAGAATCCAGAATGGTTTGGGTTAGAAGAGACCATAAAGCCTCTAATTCCACCCCTGCCATGGGCAGGGACACCTCCTGCTGTCCCAGGTTGTACCAAGCCCCGTCCAGCCACCCGCCCTGCTCAGGCACTGCCCAAAATCCCTGTGTCCAGGGAAGAGGCTCCCTGGGCTGCAAGAACGTGTTTGAGGCACAATCACACACTTGGGACATTTGTCATGGAGGTAATGCCTCCCAGAGAGGGGTTTCGGGGCTGGGGGTCTGCAGGGTGGCAGCTGGGGCTGGAGCAGTGCAGGGACACAAAGGGACAGTGCAGTGACACAGTGAAGGGACACAGTGCAGGGACACAAAGGGACAGTGAAGGGACACAGTGCAGGGACACAAAGGGACAGTGAAGGGACACAGTGCAGGGACAATGCAGGGACAGTGAAGGGACAGTGCAGGGACAACCGTGCCATCCCTGGACACAGTGCAGGGACAGAGTGCAGGGACACAGAGAAGGGACACAGTGAAGGGACACCGTGACATCCCCAGACACAGTGCAGGGACACAGTGCAGGGACAATGCAGGGACAGTGAAGGGACAGTGCAGGGACACAATGCAGGGACAGTACAGGGACAGTGTAGGGACGCAGAGAATGGACACAGTGTAGGGACAGTGCAGTGACACAGAGAAGGGACAGTGCAGGGACACTGAAGGGACGCAGTGCAGGGACAGTGCAGGGACACAGAGACGGGACACAATGAAGGGACAGTGTAGGGACAGTGCAGTGACACAGTGCAGTGACACAGTGTCATCCCCAGACACAGTGCAGTGACACATTGCAGTGACACAGTGCAGGGACAGTGCAGGGACACAGTGCCATCCCCAGACACAGTGCAGTGACACATTGCAGTGACACAGTGAAGGGACAGTGCAGTGACACAGTGCAGGGACAGTGCAGGGACATGGTGCAGGGACAGTGCAGGGACACAGTGCCATCCCCAGCCTGGTTTCCAGCAGCGTTGCTGGTGCCTGGGGGTTTCTCCTGGGGTTAGAAGACAGGCACGTGGCAAACACGTCGGGCACGCTTGGGCACCGTCTGCTCCTGCAGAACAATAGTTACTCTTCATGTTAGTTCAGTTACAGATCAAATAATCTGAAAAATTCACAAGTGGCTGCGGATACAAATTAACTTAACAAAACATTTTGAAAATGGCGCAGTCCTGGGGAGAATACAAATGTGGCAGGCACCGGTGGGAGAGCAATCCAAGTGTCTGCACCGGAGTCCTCCCATCCCCATTTTCCCCGCGTCAGATAACACAGAAAGCAGCTGAGGCTGGATGAAATATAATAACCACGCTGTCCAAGATGGAGCCATGCCATATGGAAGCCCAGGGAAGTTTTCTCCGCTCTTTGCTCCGCTGATGTTTTTCAGCTGTGTCATTGGTACTTTGCTTTATCAAGAACATTATGGGCTGAGTTCTGTCTGTGCAGTGAAAAATGACAGGCTGAGCTCTGCTCTCCATTGCACCAAAGTCATCGGTGTTGCGGGAAGGTAAAGGACACAAAGTATTTGGCTTGTGGTCACCGTTTCGTAACTGCAGAGCAAAAGCTATAAAATCCTGATGGATCTTTTCAGCTTTGGAGCCTAAAAGAGCTCTTTGGTTTCCAGCCTGGCTGGGTGCAAACGTGGGTGCTGTGGATGAGGGCAGGAGCATCCTGATGCCCAGTGCCGGTGGGAACGTGTTACACACAGGAATTGCTCTCTTGGGGAAACAACCCAGCAGGGATTCACTTCCAGCAGGGATGCTCCCAGCCCAGCTGCTCGGAGGGGCTGCAGCTCACCCTCCGTGCCGTGGTAGCTGGATCCAGATCGCTTTTGGTGTGGGGAGAGGAGACTGTGGGATAAAAAAGGCTCGGGCTAAATAAGGCAGAGCTGTGTGGGATGCTGCGAACAGCTCGCCGCAGATGTAACCCACTCCATATGGAAGGGCCAAACTCACCCACGCTGGGTTTGGCTTTCCCCACCGTGAGCCAGAGCTGATGGGGAGCTGCAGCACGGCGGGGGGACCTCCCAGAGGGACTTCCCAACCACCAGCTGGACCTGCTGCTTTATCCTCATCTTCCTGCTTCCCCTGGGCTGTTCCCAAGCCACGCTCGCTTTCCCCAGCTCAGCACAGGAGGATCCTTGAAGGACCGAGCCACATCATTCCCAAACCTCTTTCCCCAGCTCAGCACAGAAGGATCCTTGAAGGACTGAACCAAATCATTCCTAAACCCCTTTCCCCAGCTCAACACAAGAGGATCCTTGAAGGACTGAACCAAATCATTCCTAAACCCCTTTCCCCAGCTCTACACAGAAGGATCCTTGAAGGACCGAGCCAAATCATTCCTAAACCCCTTTCCCCAGCTCTACACAGAAGGATCCTTGAAGGACTGAACCAAATCATTCCCAAACCTCTTTCCCCGCTGCACCCCAAGGTCCTGATGAGCTCCAGCGGCCCCATTCCTCCTCCCCTGCACTCAGGGTTCTGCAATCACAGAACGGTTGGTGTTGGAAGCGACCCAAAGGATCCTCTCGTTCCAACCCCACTAGACCAGGTTGTTCCAAGCCCCACGGACCCCCCAAACCTGGTCACCCCACGGAGCTGCCTCCAAAACCCCGGCCCTTGGGGCAGCCAGGCGGGAGCAGAGCCGCCCCCCGCTGCCGCTGCTGCGGGAATTGCGCTCGCTGCTCATTACTGGCGCTCCTCCCCAGCCGGAGCAGGCGGCAGAGGCTTTTTGTCTGAATGAAATGAGAACAAAACTGGATGGAACGGTGCGGGGAGATTAGTCATTAGTCATTTCACCTTGCTCAGGAGCTGCTGCTAATTGAGGCACTCAGGTACCGCTGCGGCTGAGTCACCCCAGCGCCGCGGCTCAGACCCCCCCTGCCATGCCCGTGGGTGTCGGCACCGCTTTGGGTTCAGTCCTCACGGGCCCTGGAAAGTAAAGGAAGAAGAGAAATGCGTTCATCACTTCCAAAGGGCCGTGGCAGAGCATCGCAGCTCGGCCAGGCACAGCCGGAGAGAGAGAGGAGAGGAGAGGAGAGGAGAGGAGAGGAGAGGAGAGGAGAGGAGAGGAGAGGAGAGGAGAGAGGAGAGGAGAGGAGAGGAGAGGAGAGGAGAGGAGAGGAGAGGAGAGGAGAGGAGAGGAGAGGAGAGGAGAGGAGAGGAGAGGAGAGGAGAGGAGAGGAGAGGAGAGGAGAGGAGAGGAGAGGAGAGGAGAGGAGAGGAGAGGAGAGGAGAGGGGATCCCTGTGTGCCCTCCTGGGGCACAGATGCAGATCCAGCCCCGAGGCTGCCATCATCCCTGTCCTGGTTTAGGGCAAATTTGGGAGAAAAATTCCAAAACGGGGCCCCTCCAGAAAGCAAACCCACACGGCCCCTACCCCAAACCAGTTTGGGAAGGATTCCTTGGAGATCAGTGGAAAGAACCTGTTTGTTTTAACAGGCACAGCACCTCCAGCACACAGAATGAACAATACCAGGTGACACCACTCTTTCACTGCTCTGAAAAGGATGACAACTTCAGAAAGTCTCTCTTGGGGGTGGTCACTCTGTTATCAGCCCCTCCAGTGCTGGGGGCAGCTGCTGCAGCCACAAGGTGCAAACTCTCGGTGTTCCCAGGTCCCAGTCTGGAGCAGGTTCGAGTAGGTCCAAAAAAAAAGGAAAGGAGAAACAGTCCAGGAAGAAATTTGGACTGTTTAGCTAAACTAACTAATGAGCAGAAGCAAGAGAAGGAAGGAAGGAAGGAAGGAAGGAAGGAAGGAAGGAAGGAAGGAAGGAAGGAAGGAAGGCACGGTAATGTCACCCCCGGGCTGGCAGCTGGCTGTGGGCAGGAGCAGATGATGCTCCACCATCACCTCCTCCATGCCCTTGGTCCAGCAGAGCTCCCTGATGCAGCTGGTGCCTTGAGAGGGAAAAGAGCACCCAGAGGAAATGTGTGTGTGCACATGTCCTGTAGGATCAACCTGCAACATGATCCCACAGCTAAAAAAGCCCAGCTCTGATCCCCAGGACTCCTCTCTGCAGGTCTGGGGCCTGTTGGAGTGCCAGAGCCTGGTGGGGAATCGCTGTGCTTGGGGCAGGGAGAGAAGCTTTTGTCTGAAGTGGGTTCAATTATCCAGAATATGAAATAGGAAACAGTCTACTAAGGCTGGATGAGATGTGCCATATGGGACTCTGTGATCCCTGTGCCAAACAAATGAGGTCTTAATGCTCTGCCAGCCCTTGGGGAGGAAGAGATAACTTTATATAAACGTGAGATGTTTATATTCCTTCCTTCCTTCCTTCCTTCCTTCCTTCCTTCCTTCCTTCCTTCCTTCCTTCCTTCCTTCCTTCCTTCCTTCCTTCCTTCCGCCACTTCCGCCACTTCCGCCACTTCCGCCACTTCCGCCACTTCCGCCACTTCCGCCACTTCCGCCACTTCCGCCACTTCCTTCCTTCTGCCACTTCCTTCCTTCCTTCCTTCCTTCCTTCCTTCCTTCCTTCCTTCCTTCCTTCCTTCCTTCCTTCCTTCCTTCCTTCCTTCCGCCACTTCCGCCACTTCCGCCACTTCCGCCACTTCCGCCACTTCCGCCACTTCCTTCTTCCACTTCCGCCACTTCCGCCACTTCCTTCCGCCACTTCCTTCCGCCACTTCCTTCCACCACTTCCTTCCTTCCGCCACTTCCGCCACTTCCGCCACTTCCTTCCTTTCCTTCCAGGAGCTGGTGAACAGTGAAGTGAAGGTTTCCCCCATCCCAGAGAGCTGCAGGATGGGAGACAGGACCAAGCTCTCTGCAGAAATCTCCTTTTCTAATTGAATTTCTCCCCGACGTGGGTCCTGACGCTTTGCTGGTGCACGGGGGAAGCAGAGTTGAAAAGGGAATTTCTGTCTTTTATTTCCCTGCCAGCGCAGGCGGGTGGGCGGGCGAGGCACTTGGAAGGATGTTTTCCTTTCGTTTTTCACTCTCATTGGGCTGCTATATTTAGGTCAGTTTCTAATTTTCTGGCCTTAATTAATGAGCTGAAGTTTTCATGCACAGGCACTCAAACAGCTTGGGAAGTTCAGCCTGGTCACTGAGCAGGGAAAAAAAAAATTGTCTTTGTTCTGTGCTGGTGCTGGGAAGTGACCTGTGGATAACCCCAGAGGAAACAGCTCTGTGGCACCACTGGGACACGCCAGCCCTGACCCTTGGGCACGCTGGGCATGGCACAGGTTGGTACCTGGGATGGCACTTGGGCGTGACAGGTTTGTACCTCAGATGGCACCTGGGTGTGACACAAGTTGGTACCTGGGATGGCACCTGGGCATGACAGGTTTGTACCCATGATGGCACCTGGGTGTGACACAGGTTGGTACCCGCGATGGCACCTGGGCATGACAGGTTTGTACCTCAGATGGCACCTGGGTGTGACACAGGTTTGTACCCCTGATGGCACCTGGCATGGCACAGGTTGGTACCTGGGATGGCACCGTGCCCACGTGCATCCTGACCTGGGGCTGTGCTGGGTGCGCTCCCAGCACCCCTGGGATGTTCTCCCTGTGCTCCCAGGTGCCAATCCCAGGTACCTCCTGACCCTGGAATGTTCTCCCTGTGCTCCCAGCCCCTCCAGATGCCAATCCCAGGGACACAGGTACCCCTGGGATGTGCTCCCTGTGCTCCCAGCACCCACAAAGTGCCAGTGCCAGGGATATTCCAGACTCTGGGATGTGCTCCCTGTGCACTCAGCACCCTCCAGGTGCCAATCCCAGGGATATTCCAGACTCTGGGATGTGCTCCCTGTGCATTCAGTCCCCTCCAGGTGCCAGTCCCAGGGACATTTCTGACCCCAGGATATTCTCCCTGTGCTCCCAGCCCCCTCCAAGTGCAAGTCCCAGGGACACAGGTACCCCCTGACCCTGGGATGTGCTCCCTGTGCATTCAGCCCCCTCCAGGTGCCAGTCCCAGGGACATTTCTGACCTCAGGATATTCTCCCTGTGCTCCCAGCACCCTCCAGGAGCAGTCACACCAATACACCTGGATGCCATCAGAGGCACACAGGATTCTCTCTCTGGCACATCGGAGCCTCCAGAGGCCTGCAGAGGCTCCAGGCTGTTTCTGCCTCTCTCTGGAAGGGGCTTTGGATGCCCCATTGCTGCACACTGGGTACAGGCAGTCCTGCTCCTCCCTGGCACCCAGCCTGTGCCCATCTCCCTAATCATGTAAAAAGGTTTCAGAGTGCAGGGTGGCCGTAAATCTTTGGAGTTTTGAGCCCTCTCCCAGCCTCAAGTTGCCACCTGGCTGCTTGCCCAGGGGCTTGGCTGATTTTCCTCTGGGCGTGCCAGCTGCTCTTGGAGCAGCTCCCAAGGCCCATTGTCCATTTGTCCATCTCACCTGCGTGGCTCTCAGCATTTCCTGGGATAAAAAGCCTGGCCAGGTGTTCCTGAGTGACAGTGGCACAGATCCCCCCATGTACACACACACGCTCTGCCTCACTTCCCCTGGCACCAGCACCACCTTAAAATAGATCTGCCTTAAAATAACACCCTGCTAACCCCAGGCAGATGTGGAGTTTTTATTTTCCAGCAATCAGGAGGTTGGTTTGGTTTTTTTGTTTGGGTTTTTTTTTTTTTTTTTTCAATGAGAAACTATTTAGCCAGAAATAGACACCAGGAGAGGGGGTTGGTGGCACCAGAACTACAAACTGCACCCCAAAGCCAGTGCTAGGTTGGGCATCACACTGCAACACTAGGTGACCCAGCTGAGCAGCCCCCAAACTCTTTTGAGTGGAAATCACTCAGATTTGTGGGCAAGGAGGACATTTCTGGCACAGGAGGTGCTATAGCAACCGCCTGAAGGTGCTTGGAGAAAGCTGAGAGGGGAAACAAATAAAATAAAAGCATTTGTGGAGAGCAGAGTGATGGCAAAAGGAGGAGAGGAGCAGGAGGTCCCCAGGGTGCAACCTGGTGCCAAAACATCCAGTGGTATTTCTCTTGGGTGCTTTTAAACTAAAAATTCCCAAAGAGCAGAACGGCACGGGAAGGAAGGAACTGGGTGTTCTGCTATCCCAAATTCCCACATAAATCCCCAGCTCCATGTCCCTACAGGGTCCCTGTCACATCCCTTTCCCTCCCAGCAGTGGCAATTGTCCCCCCTCATCCCCCAGCACCATCCAGCCTGCATTTTTGGAGCTGATCCTCCACCTCACCCAACTCTGGGCTCTATAGAGAAATTGGAGCTGTGTTCTTGCTGCGAGCCTTGCTCAGGGATGTTGTGATGTGCTGGGCACCACCCTGGCCTCACGCTGAGCAAGTGGGAAAAAAATCCAAAATCTGGCACCTGGGGAGCCGTGTCAGAAGGCTGGAGCTGCCAGCTGCCCTGACCAGAGGGGAAAAAACCACCTTTTGATGAGCACTTCCTCCACATTACATCTGATTTTATTTTTCCCTTTCCCCTCCCAGCCCTTCCCTTGCTGCCAGGATTAATTCAAGATAAAGTTACCCTGAGTGACGGCCTTTGCTTTTGTGCTCTCCTTGTCTATTTTCCACCTGGCTGAGCCCAGAAAAACTCCCGAGGAATCCTGCAGCTCCCAGGCCTGCCAGGGGGCCCCGGCTCAGCCGACACTCATCTGCTCGAGCGCGGAGAGAGCCCCGGCGCCTCCTGACAAAGGGTTATTTTTATTTCTAATGAAAAGCAGAGCCCGCTGCGCACAGGTGGATGGCAGGAGCCGAGGTGCTGCACACATCACAATGATTGAGGGCTCACATTGCCCAGGGGAGGCTCTGGGGGCACAGGGGGAGACTCCCCAGGCTGCTGGTGTCTTGTGGCTTCGCAGCCTGGGTGGTGACAAAATTTCCCCTTTTTTGGGAGGGGTGCAGGGTGAGAAAATCCCCCCTTTGGTGACAAAATTCCCCCTTTTTGGGAGGGGTGCAGGGTGACAAAATCCCCCCTTTTTGGGAGGGGTGCAGGGTGAGAAAATCCCCCCTTTGGTGACAAAATTTCTCCTTTTTGGGAGGGGTGCAGGGTGAGAAAATCCCCCCCCCCTTTGGTGACAAAATCTCCCCTTTTTGGGAGGGGTGCAGGGTGAGAAAATCCCCCCTTTGGTGACAAAATCCCCCCTTTGGTGACAAAATTCTCCCTTTTTTGGGAGGGGTGCTGGGTGAAGGGCTGTGGCTGCACCATCACTCAAGCCAAGCCTGTGGTTAGAATTTTGCAGCCTGGTTGGTGACAAAATCCCCACTTTTGGGCATTTTTTTTTGCAGGGAGAGGGGCTTGGCTGCACCATCACTCAAGCCAAGCCTCTGGTTTGTATTTTGCAGTCTGGTTGGTGACAAAATCCCCTTTTTTGGGGAGGGGTGTAGGTGAGTGGCTGTGCCTGCACCATCACTCAATCCAAGCCTGTGGTTTATATTTTGCAGCCTGATTGGTGACAAAATCCTCCCTTTTTTGGGAGGGGTGAAGGGTGAGGGGCTGTGGCTGCACCATGGCTCAATCCAAGCCTGTGGTTTGTATTTTGCAGCCTGATTGGTGACAAAATCACCCCTTTTTTGGGAGGGCTGTGGCTGTACCATCACTCAAGCCAAGCCTCTGCTTTGCATTTTGCTGGTCCCACAAGCACGGGGCCAGTTTGTGGCTTAAATATGGGGCATAAAACACATTCCAGGGTCTGGCTTGAAAATGAGCCAGGGCTTGGTGTGTCCTGGCAGGGGCAGAACCTGGCTGGACCCCAGCAGGGTCCATGTTGGGTTTTCCTCCTTGATATGAGGCTGTGCTGACCTGCAGGGCTGTGTCCAACCCTTAGAAAAGGATGAAATTTGGTTTCAATAAGTGACTTTGGGCTCTGTAAATGTCCAAGGCCAAGTTGTGCAGAGCTTGGAGCAGCCTTGTCCAGCAGAAGGGGATGGACTGGGATGATCTTTTGGAATTCCAGCTTGTCCCTGGTGGGTTTCAGGCAGGGGATGGTGGCACACAGAACTGGAGCTGGGCTCCCATCCCATGAGCTCAGTCAGTTACTGAGCTCTGCTATCACTTTTTTAACATTTATTTCTGGACTCGCAGCAATTATTTCTCCAGCAGGGTGGAGGTTATTAGGATAACTGCTCCTGTGGTTAGTTTAGATTAGCTTGAGATGGAGGAAGGCAGAGGGAAGCTGCTGCTTGGGAAGCAGTGTGGTTATCCATTGGAAAGGGCAGCTGGAGGAGAAGGCAGGGGAAGTCCTGCTGCCCCTCCAGGCTCCACAGGGCCACGGGAGGGTCCAGAACCCCTCCTTGCCAGGGAGGTGGGCAGGGATCTCGGAAGATTGCAGTTTATTGCAGCCCCAAGACACGTGCAAAGTCTCTGTTTCGGCCCGCAGGTTCGAAGAAGGAGTCAGGGCTCTTCATTTCTCGGTCTCAGAGTTGTTTATTGTGTCTAATCTATAAAATTTTCCTCCTGTCCTGCCGAGGTCCGTCCAGCAGGACAGCTCCAGGCACTCCGTCTGCCCTCGGGTGGTGATATGTCTTTATACTACAAACTACATATAACAGGTTTACAACTACTTTCCAATACCCATCACCTATGTTAGACAGTGAGCTCCTACTCCAAACCAACCCCAAAGTTGGTTTACCTCCATCTTGCTCCCACCATCACAGCAGAAGATGGAGGTAGAGGAGAAGAAGAAGAAGAGGAAGACAACGAAGAAGAAGAAGACGAAGAAGATGAAAAAGATGAAGAAGAAAAAGGAGAAGGAGAAGAAGAAGAAGAAGAAGAAGAAGAAGACAACGAAGAAGACGAGACAACGACGAAGAAGAAGAAGAAGACGACGAAGAAGAAGAAGATGAAGACGACGACGAAGAAGAAGAAGAAGAAGAAGAAGAAGAAGAAGAAGAAGAAGAAGAAGAAGAAGAAGAAGAAGAAAGGCTGGACACGCCCAAGTCCCTCCATCTTACCCCCAAAACCCCCATTCTAAAAAACCCCAAAATCTACTTTTTCACCCTGTGATAATTTTATTATTACACTACTTAAACTTCTGTGGCTTTCACGTCCTCATACAAAGCTGGCAGTTTGCTCCACGGGTCATAATCAAACCCACAGGTGCTCTGGGCTGTGTGCCAGGGTCTCTGAGCCCCCTGGCAGGGGTCCTGGCAACTCTGGAGGGATGTGCTGAGTTCTGACACAGGGAGGCACATCCCGACACACAGAGCTGGGCAGCAAACCCTGCTGGCTCAGCTGTGGGGCTCAGCCCCCTGGCAATTGGCACAGGTGGAGCCCTTGACCCCACCAAGCCAATCTTGCCCCTGTTTGCCCCCCAGGAAGGCTCTCCCAGCTTCCTGCAGGTTTCCAGCACCGGGCCCAGGAGTCAGGGGTGTTTGTTGTCACTCCCCCCTCCCAGCTGCATTCTGCAGCCCCAGTAAATGCCCTTTCCATCTTGCTCTGATCATTAGCTGGGAGCATTCCGCTCCAGAGCCCTGCAATAATGAAAGGCACTGAACTCGGGGATCTCAATTAACTATAGCAAATGCTCCAGATCCTAGGAAAATACTTTGCTCAAATTATATTGCAATAATAATGTGCACATGCATTTGCTCCCGGGAGCGTGGGCCATGGATCTCAATCCTGCTCCCTCTCACACCCTGAGCTCCAGCTCTTCATCTCCCTCCTGCCCAATGCACAGAGCCATCCCCAACCCCTGGGCTCCTCTGCCGCCTCCCAAACCAAAACTGAGCCCTAATGCTGCATGGCACTCCACCTCCCTCCTGATGAACGCATCCCAGCTCTTAATGAACGACACCACGTTGTTCTAATTAACGAGCAGACGTGCCCAGCCCTTGGGCTGCCAGCTCCCTTAATTGCAAGGCTGTCACTGCAGCAGTGAGATCCTCCCATCCTCCCAGCTCCAGGGTCACGCTCCAGGGCTGGGGAGGGCTGAGAAGAACCAGGATCTGCAGCCTTTAAATAAGAAAAGGGAAGGGGGCAGTGATGGGGAAGGGTCTGGGCAGCTGCAGGGTCCCCCCCGTGCCAGGGCTGGGGGCTCTCTGGGGGCAAGAGCAGGAGATGGGTTTGGTTTGGCTGGATCCATGTGAGGACTGGCTGGAGGTGGTGCCTGTGTGGGGTGTGGACAGAGATGGCAAAGCCCTGCCAGAGCTCTCCCCCAGCCCTACATTGCTGCCTTCCCAATCCCATCCAGCCTGCAGGAGTCTAATAAAACAAGTCCACACGTTACAAAATCAATTTCCTCTCTATTAATTTGGGTCTCTTAAGATTTATCATCATCTTTCATCACCAGATTAAAAGCAATTGGCAAAGTCTCAAATAACCTTTTAATTCTGAATTGGAAGCCAAGATCCAGAACCGTGGAGCTCTGTCCTCTGGAGGGGCACTGGCTGGGCAGGATGGGGTCCAGCACCCCAGTTTGGGACTGGGCATGGACCCATCCATCCCTGTGAGACCCAGTTTGGGACTGGGCATGGGCCCATCCATCCCTGTGAGACCCAGTTTGGGACTGGGCATGGGCACATCCATCCCTGTGAGTTCCAGTTTGGGACTGGGCATGGGCACATCCATCCCTGGGAGTCCCAGTTTGGGACTGGGCATGGGCACATCCATCCCTGGGAGTCCCAGTTTGGGACTGGGCATGGGCACATCCATCCCCGTGAGTCCCAGTTTGGGGCTGGGCATGGGCACATCCATCCCTGTGAGACCCAGTTTGGGATTGGGCATGGGCCCATCCATCCCTGAGAGTCCCAGTTTGGGACTGGGCATGGGCACATCCATCCCTGGGAGACTCAGTTTGGGACTGGGAATGGGCACATCCATCCCTGGGAGTCCCAGTTTGGGACTGGGAATGGGCACATCCATCCCTGTCCTGCCCACAGCGATTCTCAGCCTGGCTCTTGGTTTGTGGTGGAATTAATTACAGCTCTTCCTCTGCCTTCAATCGAAGGCTGCACTTTGATATTTATGTTCCCAGTTGTGGGTTGTGGCCTTGATTCATTAAGATTTGCATAGTAATTGTTTTCTTCTAACGAGCTGGGAGGACGGCACCGTGGGGAGACGAGTCCTGCACACATGGCCAGAGATCTGTACCTGCATCACCAAACTGACAATTTCTGCCCCAAAATGTGCTTCACCTCTCCTCACCATGGCAAAGTGATTTGGGCCAGCCCAGCCACGTCCCTTCAATAATCAGTGAAGATCTCAGTGCTGCCAGCCCTGCAGAGTGAGATTTGATCTGTGCTGCTTCCCTACAGCCTGATCTCAGCTGCCTTCTGCTTTTCTAGCTTTCTTTCTTTCTTTCTTTCTTTCTTTCTTTCTTTCTTTCTTTCTTTCTTTCTTTCTTTCTTTCTTTCTTTCTTTCTTTCTTTCTTTCTTTCTTTCTTTCTTTCTTTCTTTTTCTTTCTTTCCTTCTTTCCTTCTTTCCTTCTTTCCTTCTTTCTTTCCTTCTTTCTTTCAACTCCCAGGCTTTCTTTCCTTCTTTCCTTCTTTCTTTCAACTCCCAATTTATCCATGGCTGTCACAGAATCCCAGGATGGGTTGGAAGGGACATTAAATCCCACCCAGTGCCACCCCTGCCATGGCAGGGACACCTCCCACTGTCCCAGGCTGCTCCAGCCTGGCCTTGGGCACTGCCAGGGACCCAGGGGCAGCCCCAGCTGCTCTGGGAATCCCATTCCAGCCTCTCCCCACCCTGACAGGGAACAATTCCCAATACCCAACATCCCACCCATCCCATCCCCCTGGCAGTGGGAGCCATCCCCTGTGTCCTGTCCCTCCATCCCTTGGCCACAGTCCCAGTGGATGAGTCCCCAACAGTGCAGGGAGCCCATGGGGTGTCCCAGGGGCTGGGACAGGTGTGCACAGGTGTGGCCATGGGCTCCACATCCCACTGAGACCAAGCAAGAGCTGCCCCAGAGCTGCAGGAGCCGGGAGGGAATGACTGCACAGCTCTGCACTGGCAGGAAGAGCCCATTTCAATCCAAGCAAAGGTTAATGATATCCTGACAGCGGCAGAGGATTCACAGCTCCCAGAGTGGGAAATTGCAGCTGAGTGACAGCTGGGAGAGCTGGAATGGCAGGGACGGGCTCGGGTGGGAATCCAGGGACAGCAGCGCTGTCTCATTGTTTCAGTTCTGTGCGACTGACAGATGTTTATTTGTAGATTTTCCTGACCAAAGGGAGGATACTGTGCTGGAAATGGCAATCCTTCTCCAGGTGTGTTCTTCCTCCTGAGGGGAGGGTACAGAGCAAGGGCTGGAACCCAGCTCTGCTTTGCTGCTGGAATCCAGTGGCTGCAGAAGAAAGAGAATGATGATGATGATGATGATGATGATGATGATGATAATAATAATAATAAATATTAACAATATTATTATTAATAGTATCAATAGTATCAATATTATTAATAATAACGATACTACTACTACTACTACTACTACTACTACTTATTATTATTATTATTATTATTATTATTATTATTATTATTATTATTATTATTATTATTATTATTATGTTTTCTCATCTCTGTGCCCATCTGTTTGCAGAAGATTTTCCCTCTCCCAGGGCAGTGATGCAGATCTGACCAGTGATCTCCAGATGGGGCCACATCCAGGTGGGAGATGATGAGCTCCAGGTACCTCTCACCTGTGGAGCTGCTGCCTGGGTCTCTCCTTCCATCCAGTGCAGATGTTTGTCCTCCTTTTTGCTGCTGCTGGAGGTGCCCACAGGTTCCCTGGGAGCACCAGAGCCTGCCAGGACCATGGCCCTGGGTTTGGGTTCCAGGTTGGGTGGGCACTGCCCTCACAGGGGCACCAGAGCTCAGCTCAGTCTCCAGGGAGATCAAAACTCTGGGTTCAATATTAAAGAGAGCCCCCCCCAGCTTCCCCAGCACCAGCCCTTTGCAGCCCTGCCTGCTTTTCCCCAGGCTGGCTCCTGCCCTCCTTCCACCCTCATTAGACACTTGGCAGCCTCCTGAGCTGCTCCTCTCCAGCCTCCCGTGGGATCCCAGCCCGAAATTCCTCCTTTGAAGGGCCCACACCAAAGCCTGAGTGGAGCTTTGAACCGACCATGTGCCACTGCCTGGAATAATTCCTGTTAAACATCTGCTGGTGGTGGTGTGAGAGCAGAGCTGGGCTGGGACAGGGACAGGGAAGGGCTGGGAGCATCTCCTGTGAGTCTGCGGGAGCATTTCTGTTAAACCTTTCTATTCCACCTTAACCCTAAATGAAACTTTGGCAGGTGAAATTCACTGCTAAAGCTAAAGAATAATTCCTGTTAAACATCTGCTGGTGGTGGTGTGAGAGCAGAGCTGGGCTGGGACAGGGACAGGGAAGGGCTGGGAGCATCTCCTGTGAGTCTGCAGGATGTTAAACCTTTCTATTCAACCTTAACCCTAAATGAAACTTTGGCAGGTGAAATTCACTGCCAGAGCTGTACCAAGCGCCTCCAACAAGCTGTCAGGGCTGGGGGGCTGGAATAGAGGAGCAGCAGAAGCAGAGTGAGAAGAATTCAATATTTCTATTTGTTCTTACCCAAATAAATTGAGATGTATTTGTGGAAGTGTCAGAGGAGCCCGCAGGAATGATACTATAAAATAACACAGCTGCTTCATGAGTGTGTGACAGACAGCACAGATTAATGTACCGGCGTTTTTATGGTCTGTTAACAACTGATATGGGTTTTAAATATATTATCTCCCATTGTATTGTCTGTCATTTTAAAAACTGCTCATGTCTATTGTGTTTGCTTTTAAGAGGTGCTTATGGAACAATCAGCCAGTTGCTTCCTGATCTTTCCTCTTCCCTACTTCCTAGATATACCATTATCTCACCCTCTTTCTCTCTTTTCTTTTTTTTCCCTAGATAGTTTTTCCCCAGCACTTTCATGGGCAATTTATTCCAAAACCCATCGAAGCCCCCTCGTGTTCCTTAATTCCAGGAGCTTTAAAAAGCTTTTCCACCTTCACACCTGGTTATCAGTGAGATGTGGGCGAGCCAGGGGAGGGCTCAGGAGGGTGTGGAAGGGGAAGGTGGGCTGTGCCATGGGCACCAGGGCTCCAGGGATCTGCTCTGCTGTGTGAGTTCTGGGCTGGGACAGCCTGGATGGGTTTTACTGAGCCCTTGGAAACACGTGTGGGGTTCTGAGGTGGGGAGGGGAGCCCTGCATTGGCTCTCAGGGCTTGCTGCCTGAGCAAAACTTGGGTTCTCTTTCTGCCTGGGGCTTGGGGAGGGTGGGGATGTCCCAGCAAGGAGGATTTCAAGCCAGACTCCCCCCAAAGCTCCCCAGGGATCCCAGGAAATGCTCCCAGGAAAAGCTGCCCCTGGCTTTGCTTCTGCCTCTCTTGGTCACTCTGTCCATCCCTGTCACCTCCTGCCACCACCAGCAGCTCCTGCAGCTCTGCTGGTGCCCCCCAGCCCCTCACAGGGCGGACACAAAGGAGGAAACATCTGGATCCTCTCCTGGCATCTGGAGGGGAGCCGCCCTTCCAGCTGTGCACACCAGCAGGGACAGCACTGCCCATGTCCCCCAGGATCACCCTCCCTCCCATGGAGTCCCAGCATGCTCCAGACCTCCCCATCCTCATCTTCAGCCCTAAAAATCATCCCCACCCTTCATCTCCAGCCAGCAAAAATGTCATTTCCCCCCACTTTGCGCCCCTTGAAACAGAATGTGGCTTTGTGGGGATGCTTTGCTCCCCAGAGCCCCTGTGGGAGCATTTTTGGGGCACTGAGGGAGGCACTGGATGTGTGTTTGTGCCCGTAACTTCCTCAAAAGGCTCGAATTGCTGTATTTGGAATTATATTAGATTGCAAGAACAAAGATGCCCTTTTGATGCTTTGTAGCAGCACTGGAGATAATGAAAGGAGAGGAATTTTGATAAGGATGAAAGATAGCTTCCTTCAGCTTCCCGTGGCTGATAAAGTGCTGCCCAGATGAAGAGAGTTTAGAATTAAAAGCGCCACAAAAGTAAAACAGAAGTAAACACTGCCCAGCGCTTCTCCAACAAGATAAAATTACAGGACAATAAAGAGAAGCACTCCAGGCAGCAGGGAGAGGACAGCAGAGGGGTTTGGGGAGGGGGCAGAGGCCCTGGGAGCTGGGCTGGGGCAAACGGCACCAGGAATGTGCTGGAGGTGAGAAGGTTGGGTCTGCAGCCCTCCCTGCCTGCCAAGAACCTTCTGGAAATGTTCTTGGGCCAACCTTCTGATGGCCAAGAACCTCCTCAAAAGGGGAGGCCAAGAACCTCCTGGAAAGTGAGGGTTAAGAACCTTCTGGAAAGGGGAGGCCAAGAACCTTCTGGAAAGTGATGGCCAAGAACTTCCTCAAAAGGGGTGGCCAAAAACCTGTTGGAAAGGGTGGCCAAGAACCTTCTGGAAAGGTAGTTAAGAACCTCCTGGAAAGACTGGCCAAGAACTTTCTGGAAAGTGATGGCCAAGAACCTCCTCAAAAGGGGAGACCAAGAACCTCCTGGAAAGGGGAGGTCAAGAACCTTCTGGAGAGGGGAGGTCAAGAATCTTCTGGAAAGTGATGGCCAAGAATCTTCTGGAAAGTGATGGCCAAGAACCTCCTCTAAAGGGCTGCCCAAGAACCTGCTGGAAATGGGAGGTCAAAAACCTCCTGAAAAGTGATGACCAAGAATAACCTGGAAAAGGGAGGCCAAGAACCTTCTGGAAAGGAGTGGCCAAGAACCTTCTGGAAATGGGAGGTCAAGAACCTCCTGGAAAGTGATGGCAAAGAACAACCTGGAAAAGGGAGGCCAAGAACCTTCTGGAAAGGCTGCCAAGAACCTGCTGGAAAAGGGAGGCCAAAAACCTTCTAGAAAAGGGGTGGGCCAAGTACCTCCTCAAAAGGGATGGCCAAGAACTTTCTGGAAAAGGGATGGCCAAGAACCTTCTGGAAAGGCTGCCAAGAACAACCTGGAAAGTGATGGCCAAGAACCTCCTCAAAAGGGTGGCCAAGAACCTTCTGGAAAGGGGAGGTCAAGAACCTTCTGGAAAGGTAGTTAAGAACCTCCTCAAAAGGGGTGGCCAAGAACCTTCTGGAAAAGGGAGGCCAAGAACCTCCTGGAAAGGGGTGGCCCAGAACCTCCTGGGAGATGTTGAGCAGAGACCTCCTCCCTGGAATCACAGAATCACAGAATAATGAGGTTGGGAGACACCTCTAAGATCATCGAGTCCCACCTGTGCCCTCACAGCTCAACAAAAAGCAGTGGCCAAGCAGCTCTGGGAGCTGTGTTGGAGCTCCAGGGTGGGGATGGGGTGTCCCCTCTCCCAGGCAGGCTCCCAGCCCAGCCCAGGGCCCCAGGTTTGCCCTCTCAGAGCCTCTCTGCAGTTTTGGGGCTGCATTTTGGGCTCTGGCTGGGTGTGGCCAGCGCTGGCCTTGCTGGAGGCAGCGCCTGTGCTGCCATGGCAACCAGGGATGCAAAACTGCTGCTTAAATCCCCAAACAAACAAATCCTGCGCACCTCCAAAGCCAAGGCATCCTTCCACCTCGTTCCCCGCACTGTTTCTTCTCCTGGGAGCTGCTGAGGAGCTGCTCCTGGCTGGGGACACACTCACACCAGGGGTGTGACAGCCCTGTTCCCCACGTCTCTGTGTCCCCAGGCCTCAAGCAGACCCTGCTGTGAGTGCATTTATCAAAACAGCAGGTTTCCTCTCCACGTTTTGCACTTTCCTTAGTGCAGAGGAGTATCCACCTTCACCACTGACCTGCTACGGGTTGGGGTGTGCTCCTTGCTTTGAGAGCTTGAGAGGGGGAAAAGAACCCCCTCCAAATATTGAAATATCCAGTGACACCCTGATCAAGCCTTTCCTGCCCATGTCCCCCTTGCCTGGTCCAATTTTCCATCCCTGAGCTCTTGGGGGGTTCAGGCTGCCCTGGGGTGTCCAGGTGGGTGATGCAGTGAGTGGTCCACACCTGCAGGACCCTCAGACCTGCTCACAGCACAGGAATGCACTGGGGACACCAGGGAGCATGTGACACTTATGGCCACAGGTTTCAGGTGTTTGGTCTGGCCCAAATCTGGTGTTGATATGCCGCAGACAACTTTTATGAAAAATCCTTTCCTTAGGATTTCTGTTGATTTATGTAAAATAGAAGTTGAAGACATGGATGATTATTTACAGAACCAAGAAAATAAATAAAAATATTCCCTGCTTGTCCGGAAAGTGCCAGTTCCCATCTCCAAAGGCACCAGAGGCTCAATGCATCCCCAAAAATCGAGGTGGTCCATCATCCCTGTGGGCAGGATTGGACCCCTCTGCAGACAATGGGTGTCACAGACATCTTTTCATGAAAAATCCTTTCCTTAGGATTTTTTTCCTCCTGAGAAGCTGAGAGGCCTCAGGAACAAAATGTAAGCAATGGTTATCTGCTGCTGTGGAATGCAACAGGTGCATCTGGGATTGGTCTCATGTGGATGTTTTCAATTAATGGCCAATCACAGCCCAGCTGGCTCGGACAGAGAGCTGAGCCACAAACCTTTGTTATCATTCTTCGCTATTCTATTCTTAGCCAGCCTTCTGATGAAACCTTTTCTTCTATTCTTTTAGTATAGTTTTAATGTAATATATATCATAAAATAACAAATCAAGCCTTCTGAAACACGGAGTCAGAGCCTCGTCTCTTCCCTCATCCTCAAACCCCTGTGAGCACCGTCACATTTATACACATGACAACGTTTTTTTTGTCTGAAAATTGAGATTTGTTTTTCAAAACAGGAAATCTTCAGCTTTTCACCTTCATCAATGCTCACTGGCTGGGTCCAAACACCCAGCCCAGGCAAAGCCAGGCTGAGTGGCTGCTGTCAGCTCACCAGCCTGATCAGATCTCCCAGAAAAACCCCATGTAGGGGCTCCAGGCTGCTCTGGGAGCTGCAGGGAGAGAGCTTAGACTGATATGAGTTCCTCCCTTGGGAATCCTGATAAGCCCTTATGAAGGAAATCCTGAGAGATGCTTGTAATATTTAATGGGGATAAAAACCAATGGGTGTCCATAGAAATGATCCTGTAGGGAAAACAGCCCGTCTCCTGTAGGAAATGAATCTCTAGAAATGCTGGAGGAGCATGGAGATCTAATTATATTTCTCGGAGTATTTTAAAACCTGGAGGGGTGGGGTGAACATGAGGGTTTGCCTTTAATTGAATGAAGCTTTGGAAAAGAAGGTGGAGCAGTGGCAAAGCGAGCACTGGAGCCAGAGGATCCCTCAGTCTGCAAGGGGACAATGTGTGGCTGAAGGACTCTGCAGATATTTTGGGCAGCTTTTAGAGAAAGCCCCTGAGAGGCCTCCTGGCTCCATCCCATCTCCCTGTGACAGCACGAGGGTGATTTCTCCAAACCCCTCGGGCGACGCACGCTGCTCCAGAGCATTCTCTGATGGCAAAGGAGCCAAACCCCCACTTTTGGCAGAAGATGGGGCAGTGTGGGGATGCTTTTCCTGGTTTGAAGTCCTCAGGTGAAGTTCTCTGGTCTCCTTGGGATGGGAGGACATTGGGGTTGCCGCAGAAGGGAAATAAATATTTCCAAAGGCAACTTAGAAGAAAAGTTCTGAGCAGATCACAGTTTAATCATTTGATCTCCCAGGTAAATATTAACACTGGAAAGCCATTTGTTTTATACTCTCCAAATGCCTGAAGGGTTCCCAAGCAGGCAGGATTTAAACCTGCTCTTATCAGGCTCTGGGATCTGCTTTGGGTCAGTTCCTGCTGGGATCAGGAGCAAAAGGACAAAGCATGGTTTGGTGCCCAGCCAGCCCTGGGTTTCTGGGATCCAAGGGACAGAAAACTCACCTTGGAGCTGCTCTCTCTGTGTCTCAGGATGCAGGGCCAGGGAGGTTTTGCTGCTCCCCCTCTCTGCTGCCCTGGGAGGACCATTGGTGTCCTCGGTGCTCCTGCTGATGCCGCAGTACCAATCCTAAATTTTGTGGCAGGGAAAGGACACCTGGGTGTCACCAAGGGATCAGCATGGTGGGGAACCCCTCTCCATCCCCCTGTGTGCTGTGCACAGCAGGTTACAAAGCCCTTGGCAAATCCAAAGCAAAGGGATCAGCAAAGTGATGCTCACAGGAGAGAGGAATCCTGCAGAGAGGGACTGAAACTGCTCCTGGAGAGAAGTGATGCCTCCTTTGGTGCTCATCTCATCCAGCCCCATGCTCCCATCACTCCCAGTGATGGCATCGAACGGAAAATTAAGTTATCAACACCTTTCTGCACTGATTTCTTCAGACTTGTCTCCTGAAGCCCCCATGTGCTTGAGAACATCTGAAAATACAGAGGGAATAAACCGCAGAAACAGCCTAAACGAGCCCAAACAGATTGGAAACCTCAAATCTCACAAACCTTATGCAGCTTCACGCTCCAAATCACCTTAAGCATTTGCAGCACGCACCAGGATCTCCTTTCTATCATAATTAAACGCGTCTGTCTCCAGCAAAGGGAGGAGAGCTCGGGGGAGTTGTCACCTCCTTAATCTCAGCTGCCACTCCTCAGCAGCGCTGTCACAGCAGCTTCAAAACGGGCTTGGGGTAAAAAGCATCTTCCAGGACAGACTTTGAGAATGTCCCATCCTTGCAGTCTGCCTTGGCGTTTGAAAGCAGCCTGGATCCAGCCTGGGGAGGTGCGAGGTGGAATCAGAGAGGAGGAGCAGTTGGTGGAGCATTTTGCACTGCTTGGGTTGGACTTCTGGCATTTTGTGGAGCATTTTTTGGAGCATTTTGCACTGGTTGAGTTGCACTCCTGAGCATTTTGCACTGGTTGGGTTGGACTTCTGGCATTTTGTGGAACATTTTGTAGAGCATTTTGCACTGGTTGAGTTGCACTCTTGGGCATTTTGTAGAGCATTTTACACTGCTTGTGTTGGACTCCTGAAAATTTTTTAGAGCATTTTGCACTGCTTGGGTTGGGTTCCTGAGCATTTTTGTAGAGCATTTTGCACTGCTTGGGTTGGGTTCCTGAGCATTTTGTAGAGCATTTTGCACTGCTTGGGTTGCACTCCTGGGCATTTTGCACTGGTTGGGTTGCACTCCTGGGCATTTTGCACTGGTTGGGTTGCACTCTTGGGCATTTTGTAGAGCATTTTGCACTGCTTGAGTTGCACTCCTGAGCATTTTGCACTGGTTGAGTTGCACTCCTGAGCATTTTGTAGAGTATTTTGCACTGCTTGGGTTGCACTCCTGGGCATCTTTGGGAGCAAAGGAGGGTGGAGATGGCGTGGGGATGTGTGAGCAAGGAGCCAGCCTTGTCCACACGCTGGGGAGCTCCAAGAGGAGCTGGAGATGGTGCCTGCTCAGCCCTGGCCCTGGGCAGGAGAAGCTCCCCAAACCCTGGCACCGAGAGGCTCCATCCCTGGGCAGGATGCCCCAGGCTGGGCAAGCCCCGTGCCTGAAGCCTCCTCCTCCTCCTCCTCCTCCTCCTCCTCGATGGGGCAGAACGTCTCGCCAGGGGAAGGCGCCTCTACACAGAATTTTCACCGGTAAAACCGGGGGCGGCTCGGAGCGAAAGCGCCACCGTGATTCCTCCAAATGGGAAATCAATAGGAGTCCAAAATTAATTAACCGTGCCTGCAGTTGGGGCAAGCAGTTAAATAAAGCTGAATGGAGCTTTTCAGGCCGCAGCTGGGGCAGGATCCTCCCGCCGCTGCCTCGGAGCATCCCCCTGCGTGGTCCCCTCCATCCCTGCTCCCACCGGAGCCGATCCAGGGGAAGGGACCCGAGGGCCCCACCAGGAGCGGCTCAAGGTCAGAGCTGCTGCTGCTTTGCGATGGGGCGGGCTCCAGAGAGTAAACAATAATTAACCTTAAATTAAAACCGCTTGTAATCTTTGATTACCCGCCTGGTTCCGCGATGTGCCAAAGCCCATTTTGTTTCTGGTTTCCTTGGAGATACCACCCGGTCTCCCCACCCCCTTCCAGCTCTGCTCCAGCTTTTTTTTTTATTTTATTATTTTTTTTTAAAGCAGGTTTAAAAACAGCTATTAGGAGAGCTTGTTAATCATCATCCCAGGCTGCTAATAGCACTCTGGCCACGGTTAATCACAACGAGCTGCAAGGATGCTGCAAATGCTTTCAGTGGAATAATTGCCTCCCTGTTCCTTCCCTCCGCTGCATCCCCTTTTTCCTTTCATGCAGAATCCTCTCCTCTACCCACGTCGGGAAATTTGGACGCAGGACACTCCTGGCTTTTTCGATTTTGGCTCGGACGGTGCTGACACCCTGAGGGAGTCGGGGAAGGGCTGTGGGGACCCGTTTGAGCCGCAGCAGCTCGGGGGTGCAGCGGGAGAGGGGATTTGGGAGCGTGGGGCAGGAGAGAGGCAGGGCCGAGCTGCACGTCAGGGGATGTGGATGCTGTCAATAACCGGCTACAGCTGCAGTCCGGCCTTTCCAAACCTCCGAGGAGCTTTTCCACCCATCGAGGCTCGGATGAGCTGCAGCAGCCTCGGCTCCCGGACCGTGAGAGGTGGGGATGGACGGGAGAGAATTTCCGAGATCCCGGGCTGGCTGCACCTCCAGGGGGATGAAATGGAGAGAACTGGAGTGTGCCGGGCTGGCTGCATCCCCAGGGGGATGAACTGGAGTGGGATGAACTGGAGATCCCGTCCGAGATCCCAGGACATCCCTCTCCCCTGCTGGAGCTGCTCCAGCTCCCTGCTGCTGGAGGTGGAGGAAGGTTTGACCTCCCAGCTCTTCAATTTGTAAATCAGTTCAGCCCTTTGGTTCCTTCTGAGTTAAGCAGTTGCTTGAAGTCTTCCCTCTACCAGCCCAGGACATGGGGCTGGAATAAGTGAAGTTTCTTCCCTGTACCAGCCCAGGATATCGGTCTGGGGCTGTAATAAATGAAGTTTCTCCTCTGTACAAGACCAGAACACCAGGCTGCAATAAGTGAAAATTCTTCCCTGTACAAGCCCAGGACACCGGGCTGGAATAAATAAAGTTTCTCCCCTCTACCAACCCAGGACATTGGGCTGGGGCTGTAATAAATGAAGTTTTTTCCCTGTACAAGCCCAGGACATCAGGCTGGAATAAATAAAGTTTCCCCCCTGCAAAAGCCCAGGACATTGGGCTGGGGCTGTAATAAATGAAGTTTCTCCCCCATACCAACCCAGGACATCGGGCTGGGGCTGTAATAAATGAAGTTTCTCCCCCATACCAACCCAGGACATCGGGCTGGGGCTGTAATAAATGAAGTTTCTATCTGCAGCATCCTCCCGAGGGGAGGCGGAGGGACAGGAGCAGTGGGGAGGGACCCCCAGATCCCTGTCCCCGAGTCCCTGTCCCCAGTTCCCTGTCCCCAATTCCCCGTCCCGGCTGCCAGGGGCTGCTCCACCCCGGGCCGATCCCAATTAGCGGCGCTCGAACCTCGCCCCATCAGTGCGGGGCTTAATTGTGGCTCTGGCTGCTCCTGCTGAAATGACAGATAGGGGACAATTCTGCGGTTGACAATAATTGTTCTCCTAATTACAGCAATGACATTTACTGGAAAGCCACCGCAATCCCATTACCTCCTTATGCTAAATTCTGTGACTTTAAAATTGCATTCCCTGCCTCCTCCTCCTCCTGGTGTTTATCCCTCCGGATGCAGGATGTTCACCTGCAGCTTGGGGTGTCACAGATGGTGCTGGGGGCCCTGAAAGATGCCATTCATTTGGGGTTGAGTTTGTTATTTTTTTTTTTTTTTTTTGAGAAGGAGGATTGAAACTTTTTGTCTGTCTTATCCTGCATTTTTTAACCCATCACCTGGATGGGGGATGCTGGAATATGGAAGTGACAGCACCCAGGCACTGGCACCCCAGAATGAATGCACTGCATCAATCCATCACCCCCAGAACAACACAGGGACGGGACCAGGCAGAAGGTAGTTTGACAAGAATATTCCTTTTTTCTGTATTGCAGGGTAGCAAACCTGAACATCCTCATCCTCCCCCATCACCAAGGAGAAAAATGCCTGGAAATAGTTACTTTTTAGGATCCTTAATATTTTATAAACGGTTCTAATGAGCCGATGTTCTGTTTTGTTTGGCTGTTTTATGTGTCGTTAAGTCTGTGAACAAGATGCTTTAATTTATAATGGGTTGCCTTCAAAAATATCTTTTAATAAAGCACTATAGCTCTTCTCTGGAGAGAAGCTGGTTAAGCCTGGATAAATGATGATGAAGATGATGTCTTTCAATAGCTTCTTCTTTCCTCTTTTCTCTACTTGCTTCACACTCAACCAGCTCAAGTTAATTATTTAAAAGGGAGGAAAACTCCAATTTTCAGGATTGGAAAGCTGAAGCAGGGTCGTGCACAAGAGCTGGACAGAACCACTGCAGAGAAACAGGTCCCTTCCCTTTGTGCTTGGAGAAGCCAAAGGGGTTGGCCCACCTCCAAGGCAGAGAGGAGCAGGAGCACCAATCTCCTCTTTGAATTATAGTCCTCCCTTTCTGAAATAAAAAATAAAAAGAGAAAAAAAAAGCTTTTTTCTGTCTCCAGGATGACTGCTGGGAAGGTGATCATTTTTCTTTGAGAAACTGAGGCTCCCTTGCAAAACTTATGGAGAAATAAGGTCATTTGTCAATTCAAGTCATTGTCTTCCACACATAAAAAAACATGGCAAGTGCAAGCTTTTGTAAAATCTAAATTGAAAGTAAATAGGGAGCAGGCAAGTAGTCCCTTGGTGATAAAACCTCCCATTCTGTAGATTTCTGGTACAATATTTATTTTATTCCTCTTTATAACTACAAGGGCTGTCTCTGTGTGTTATTAAAGTAATGCATTTGCTTAACCTGCACTTAAATTCCCTCCCAACCTTCCCTGATTGTACATCTCACTGCTACATGTTCCCAGCCTTGCTGGTCTCAGCTGGACAATTATATTAACTGCTCCTATTTGCAATTACTATGAAATCATAAAGCAAGTCTGAATGGATTGTTTTTCTTTATTGAAAATGTTTAAACTTAATGCATCGCAAATGTCACAGCCACGGGGCTGCTCCTCGGTGCTTTGGGAGGTGCCTGGCTGCTGATGGAGCACTGGGGATGGAGTTGGTCATTTCCTGCCCTCTGCCCACCCTTTCCCTGCAATGCTGAGTGCTCCAGGCTGGGTTGGAGTGAACCTGCTCCAGTGGGAAGTGCTCAGTGGTGGAACACAATGGAATTTAAGGTTCCTGCCAACCCAAATTGTCGTGGGGATTCTGTGAATACACCGCAGCACAAAAAAAAACCCAAACCTACAAGAAGTTCCCTGGATGTCTCCCGTGAGAGTTAAAGGCCCCCAGGTGCTGGGCAGGGAGCTGAATTTGGAGCTTTGGCTCTTCCCTTGGGCTTTCTGCAAGGTGGGAGGTGAAGGTGCTGCAGAGAGATGTTCTCCAGGAGAACACCAGGGACAAGCACGAGGTTATGGGCTGCAGGCACAGGGAAACACTCCTGCTGCTTCCCACCCTTTGCTCCAGGTTGTTCCTCAGCCCTACCAACCTCTTTTGGGGTTTCCCTTCAATGTCCCCCCAAGGTGCTCTCCACCCCAACTCGGTAGGACAAAGTTTTGGGAGTCTTGGAGGCTTCTGGGCACCTTTGGTGTCTCTGGGCACAGAGGCAGGTGGGGGACCAAGGGGATGATGGATTTTGTCCAGCAGGAATTGGATGTTGATATCCCACAAAGCACTCTCATTCCCACAACTCATCTTGGCAGCCTTCAGCTCTACTCCACTTCTTTTTTTTTCAGTCCCAGCCAGGACAAACTCTCCTTGTGCTGTGGCTCTGCAGTGGCTGACAGCCCTGGGTTTCCTGGTAAGGGGATGGAAATGACCCAACCCCATGGAAAATTGGGAAAGATAAGAACACTTGTGGTGATGGCAGGGCAGGGAGGGCTGTGGGAGGGTTGGACAGGGCAGGCTGTGCTGTGGCTGACAGGAGAGGACTACATCTGATTTCTCAATTATTATGTTTCAAATGTCACTGCAGGGGGCTGAGAGAGCCAGTGAACTGGGTACAGATGGGCCTGACCCAAATCCTGCATCCCCCAGCTCTGATCAGCCAGGTCACGAAGAGAAACTGGGGAAAACATAATTTCTATGTGTTTTCCCTGGAATTGCAACTTCATTCAACTTGAAAATTACCTTGAAAAGCTTGAACATACACGAGCACTTCTCTGATGAAATCTGGGAAGGTTTGGGTTCAGCTGGGATGTGCTGTGGTTTTGTTTCCTGGAGGCTGATGAGGAAAAGGCTTGTTACCCCTTGGGGAATGCTGCTCCTTGTGGTGGGGACACGGGACATGTGTGGGACATGGCCCCTTCCTGCCGTGGGCCTCCTCTCGTGGAGGAGCAGCAGGGAAGCTCTGGGCTGGGCTGGAGATGCGTGCAACCCCTTGGAGCCCCAGAGGAGGAGGCAAGGTTTGCTTTTCTGCATTTCTGACACCTCAGGACTGGCAGCGAGGCGGAGCCGTGCCAGCCCTGAGCATCCACGATGGGCAAGAGCTGCTCCTCTGAGCTCACTCCTGCTTCTGCCACAGAACTGGGAGTGACTCCAAGGACGTGGGAGAGGTTGGACAGTGGAGAGCTCGTTCAGGATGAAGCAAGGCTGGCTGGAAGCCAAAGCAAATCCAATTTTCCCTTCCACCCCTGAGACAGAAATTTGGCGGAGCTAAGTTCAGATTCAACTTCGTGTTTTGGTTCAGCCCAAAGTGCTCCCTCATTTTTAGTCTCGACAGCATCAAAGTCCCCTTAATTAGATTTGTGTCTCAGACACATTCCTTTGCAGCGTGTTGCTAAGCATCCAAAATGGCAACGTCCCACATCCCATAATACTGGCAATTTTTAAAGAATTATATGCTTTTTTTTCCCCTTGTTTTTAAATCACTTTTGAGGTCCAGACAGGGCAAGATAGCAGCAGAGATGGAATCAATAGTACACAGGAATTACCCAGCCTTAATAAAGTTCACACAGGGCTTCCTATTGCAGCTGTACATCAGCCCAGACAGACAGACAGACAGACAGACAGAGGCTTGTGCTGGGAGGTGCTGCCTGAACCAGGGGGGGTCTTAAAGGGGTTATAGATGACACAGCTTTCATCTTTTTCAGGTGCTCTAGTTCCTTCCTATGCTTTTATTTTTTATTATTTATTAATATTAATTAATTATATAATATATATAGTATATTAGATATAATTATTTATCTATTATTTATTAATTCCTGATGTTTTGCAGCAAGAAATCTTTCCCCAGAAAATCCTACCAGAAGTCACCGTGCTCACCAAGCACTGCTCCTCCTTTTTGGGCTGATGCAGAGTCCCTGATGACCCAGCCCTGCTCTGGGTATTTGTGACAGTTTGGCAGGGATCAGTGTTAAATATTCCCCCCCAAAATGGGAGCCTCCATCTCCTCCCAGCAGCTGCAGCAACCTCAGTGCAGGCGGCCAGACACAGAATCAGGTCCCTCTTCCCCTTCCCGGGGGAGGCGTGGGAGAGATCAACACGCCAAAGCAATTAAAAAATAATAATCACAGACCAGTAGAAAAGGAAAAAAGCATAAAAAGTGGGACTAATTTTATGACAAGAAATGAGGCTGTAAAAACCAGGAACAATTAGAGCACAAAGGCAATTAAACCGTTTCAAAAGGCTCAGTGAAATTTATTTACTTCTTCCTGGCTTATTTCTGGGAGGCTTTTGGGGACTGGGGACCTGACAGGACCTGGCACCAGGAGTTTCCTTTTCGCCTCCAGACCTTAACTCTGTGTTTGTGCAGTTTAATTCTCTTTTGAGGATGGACACTGGGGCTGGGAGCACCTGGGACAGGTGGGAGGTGTCCCTGCCACGGCAGGGGTTGAGGCTGGGTTGTTTTAAGGTTCCTCCCAACCCAAATTTCAAGGGAATTACAGGTTGGATATTAGGAAAAAGTTTTTTTATAGGAAGGGTGAAAAAGTTCTACCCAGGGAGGTGGTGGAGTCACCATCCCTGGGTGTGTTTAACAAAGCCTGGATGTGGCACTGGGTGAGTTGAGGTGTTGGGGCTGGTTGGACTGGGTGATCTTAAGGTCTTCCAACCTCGTCATTCTGATGGAATTCTGTGAAACCATTCCATGATTTTACAAGTGATGCTGGGTGGTTCAAGCTTCTGTGCCTCCGCAAATCACGGGGTTATATTGTTATATAATTATATATTCTATTCTATTCTATTCTATTCTATTATGTTATATTATATATGGGTTGTGACACGGTGTGTGTTGGGAGCCAAGGTGCTGGACTAGAGATGAGGATGTGGGATTTAAGCCTGGAATGAAAAGCCCAAGGTTCCAGAGGAACATCAGGAAAGTGCTCTGGTGCAGCCAGGGAAAGGAGACTTCCCTCCTGGAGAGCACTGGTCTCTGCATCAAACATCCAACACCCTGGGAATGTGTCCTTGAGCCTCCCAGCAACCTATTTTGGGCATCTCATTACCTCAGCTGCAGCCCCTAAAGTGCATCTCTGGATCTCACCCTAAATCCTGGGCAAACTCAATAAGTGCTCACATGTGATGATGATGAGTTGCCCATAACTCTCCAAACACGTCTCTATATTTATCTCCATATTCCCTCCCGGGGATGTGGAACCAGCTGCCTGCCAGGATTTATTGCTGGGTTATTGATGCTCTGAGCTCCTGCAGGGGGACAGGACCCTGCTCCCAGCCCTGGGGGATTTGTGCTCCTTGGGGCAATGTGGGAGTCCTCAGCTCTCCTCCACAGCCTGTGATTGGAAATCTTGTGGAAGATTTGTGGAAAGTCCCAAATGACAGCCTGGCCCCAGATTTCCCTCTTCAGCTCTGATTAATGGGGGACACTTAAATGCATTTTGTGGACAAGTGGATGGAGTGTCCCTGATCCCAGCGAGGTCACTGAGAGAACTGGGGAAAACATAATTGCCACGTGTTTTAGGACCTCGGTGAGATTTCTTTTCTGGAATTGCAACTTTTCAACCTGGAAAAATTACCTTGAAGAGCTTGAACATACTCAGCACTTCGCTCTCCTTCTCTGCAAAATGGGTCTAAACCTCAGGGAGTGGGAAGACCTGGCTGGGAACATCCTCAGGGGCCCCCAGGGTGCTGCTTTATCACCCTGATAAGGACCCCTCATCACCCTGATAAGGACCCCTCTCACACATCACCCGGATAACGACCCCTCCACCCCGGCCAGCAAACTCTTAATGGCAAAAGGCAACCTGATCACTGCAGTTTAAATCCTCTGCAGCACAAACCTCATGTCCTGACTTTGGCAGTTCCAAAAAACCCCTCTGGCTGCTCATGAAGGTGCAGAGAGTTGAAAAGGTTGAAAAGGACCCCGCTTATGACCCCTGGTGGTGCAGGAGATTCCTTCTGGGGTGGGCACACAAAGGGGGTGCCCCTGCTCCACATCCGTCAGGGATAAATGATGAAATGATTCACAAAGGAAAAATTCCCCCAAATTCAGAGCTGTGAGCAAAGAAACCTTCTTCATTCCTTGATGCCCCAACCTAAATTTGTCGTGAACCTCTCCTGATTTCTCTGGATGATTTCCTGGTTCAGAACTAGAAGGAAATTAGGTTTTGAAGAGATTTATTCCATTTCTGTTCCCTTCGAATCAGGAGCCATCAATAGTCATGGTGTGTCACAGGGTATCCAAATTACAACGCACCATTTCAGCTGCCTAATTGGATGAATGAATTTTAGAGGAAAATTAATGAATGGTGAAGAGCTCATTTTTTAGTTGTATTTTTTTTTCCCCAGCTTTTTTTTTTTCCTCCCCATGCAAATTCCTGCCGATGTAAATCAATTGTCTGCGCTTGAAATTCATGAAGCAGCGAGGGGATCCCCACAGCTTTCCCAGCTCCCTCGTGGCTGCCTTGGGAGACTGATAGGATAAATACAGGCAGCCAGAAATGTTGGTTTGCTGGAATAGCTTTACAGAAGGCTCTTTGGGCTGCTTTTCCTGCTCCTTTTCTGGACAGGGTGGGAGGCGGGAAAAGAGGGCAGGTACTGATGGTTCTGGGGACAGGGGGCAGGAAGCTGACCCATTTCCCCAGTCATATTCACACACAGGCCCCTGAGGTGTGCTTATTTCTTATTTCCTCTCAGATTTAATCACTGAAAGTGAAACAGGACCCAGATAACTGACCTGGTTTAAACCACTTTGTAGGATTTTTAACCAAAAAAAAGAGAAAAAAGAAAGGAGAAGTCCCTTTGGATTTAAGAAACTTCAGCTGAAGTTTCACCACTTGGAGCACATTTGAATCTCACCAGGTAACTTCATTTGGTTTCCTTAATGAAGGCTGCGCAGCGGGGTTAATTCTGCTTTCTATGTAAAAAGATTAAGTAGTAGTTGGGTTAAAACACTTCATCACTGAAGTGATTTTCAGGATGTACTCACTCCGAAGGCACAGATGTAATACCTGCTTTTCAAATTCAATTAGCTCTGACTCAGTTGTGGTTGCCTGAATACATTACCACAGCTTGAGACAGTCAGTGTTATTCTTTAAAGCTAAAAAAAAAGAGGGAAACAGAAGAAAAAAAAGACAAGAAAAAAAAAAAGAAAATAGGAAAAGACCTATTTGGAGATTTCCCTCTAAACGTGTTACAATTCCATCAATATACCAGCTCTGACACTCCCACCCTGGGTTTTCTCCTCCCTCGGCAGCAATTCCCACCCTGGCACAGAGCCATGGGGGGCCTCTGGGTGCTCAGGATCCCCAATTCACAGCTTTTCCCCTCTTTTTGGACACTGTCATTTCTTAAAAGTTCCAGAATTTGGGGCTTTCCCTCTGTGCTGGCCATCCTCCTGTCCCAGAGCAGGTCCCTGCCTCTCCCAGCACCTGTTTATTAAATTTTTATGTGGCATCAGAGGGAAGGGTTATTTGAGAGCTAAATTAATTAATGCTTGTAAAACACGTGGAGATCCAGGGATGAAAGGAGCAATAGAAATGCAATTTATTTTATAATTATCGAGACAACCCTGAAAGACAACGAGGCTCCTGTTGGCGTGTGGATATTTTATGTTTTAATTAAATCCATGCACAGGAACCTCCTGGGGATGATGTCTGTCCAGCAAAGCACTGCACTGGGGTTTGGGGAGGGAACTGGGAGAACTGGGCTCTGGCAGCCCCCAGGTGTGTGAGGGGAAGGGATTTTTTTTGCAGGGACAGTAAGGGCTGGACCAAACTTTCCCTGTAAAGCACAGAGAAAGAGAATGGGGCAGCCTGCTCCCTCCATTTGGAATGGAAACAGGCAGAGAAATAGAGGGGGAAAACCCCAATTCATAGCAGTTTATGAATGAAAAGAAAAAGTGTATTTTAAGGTTATTCAAGCAATCCTGAAGGTCTGGCTTTTGTTGGCTTCCCCCAGCCCCTGCACTCAGTGTTTGCCCGTTTCTCTGGGCTATAAACCATCTGTTTTCTTTGTGAAGGGAACACACTCGTGCTCAGGCTGCTGCTGCACTCCAGGTCTCCACTCCCAAATATTTCTGCTGGGATTTGAATGATTTTCAGGGACCCTTCACCCCCCTCCTGCCCAGGGCACCGTGGGTGGGTTGCTCTGTGGCCTGGTGGGTTTGGGGTTAACACAGAAGGTTAATACTTGCCCTAAGAAAATCAGAATATCAGGCTTTGGAAAAATTAACCACTCTCAGGCAGAGCGTAGTTAAGAAAAACACCTTTTAAAATGTGATTTAAAAATGCTCCTTGCTGTGTGTGAAGCTGAGCCACATTTTGGGTGAAACAGAATTTTTGATGTGAAACAGAATTTTTGATCCAGCCCTGAGCTGAGTCTTGGTCCTATCGAGTTCCCCAGGTGCCCAAAGGGGAGCTGGAGATCCACGGACACCAGGATTGCTCCTTAAAACGCTGATTTCTGCCAGGCTCTCTGCCAGCCATCCTGATTTGCCCACCTTGCTTCCTCTGCCGTGGTGGAGCTAGATCAAAACCAAGCTCTGCAAAACTCCCTGAGACAACCCTGACTCTGAGAGGGAGGCAGGGGAGGAGGAAAGAGAAGCAAAACCTCGTCGGATTGCTGGGGAAGTCGAGGCAGGGAGAAGCTGCCATGAGAAAAACTCCATCAGAGGCGGGAGCTGGGGCTGGATCTTCATTCTTCTTCTCCATTTGTTCTCACAGTCAGGCTGGGTTTCTCCTCCTCGTGAAAAGCTCCAGGTCCACCTCAGCAGAGTTGAGATACAGGCAGGCTTTTTGAAATCACTTCTCCCATCACCGCTTTAATTCCTCCGCGTCCTTTCTGCCAAAGACAGCGGGTTCTCTGCCTTGGCTGGAGGAATTCTGATTTAAAAACTGTTTTTAACAGCTTTTCCTTTCGGAGAGCCTCGTGGCTGCCGTCCCAGATCAGAGCAGGGGCAGGGGCTGCCTGCAGAGGAGGAGGCTGCGGAGCCACTCTGCACACCCAGCCACGAGTGCGGCTCCTCTAATGAGCCTCCCTGGGTTTCCTGGCTCTGAGGATCCTCCAAAGCAGCCCTAAAACAGACAGACCCTGGGAGCCTGGCACGTTGGCTCATTGATTCGTGGCAGCTTTGCTTTTCTTTGGAGCTGCTCGCTGGGGGAAGCAGGGCTGGGCAGGGATGGGGGGGAGCTGACAGAGCCCAGAGCCCCAGGGAGGGGCTCTGTGACAATCTGTGACAGTAAATCCCACCTGAAGGAGTCCCACACAGTCTCCACCCGTGGATCTTCATCTGAATTTGTTCTCGCAATCAGGCTGGGTTTCTCCTCCTCGTGAGCAGCCCCAGGTCCCAGCTCAGCAGAGTGAGGAGCGCTGGGGAGCCCCCTGCTCTGAGGGGTCCCACCTGCACCTGGAGGAGCTTTCATTCTGCCTGGAGCTGAGTGAGGTGTTCAGGGATAAACTCATCCCTTTCTGTGCCTGGGACCAGAATCTCGGAATCTCTGCTGCTCACAGTGACCCCCAGATGGGTTTGAAAGTCTCTTTTCCCAGCCTGGCACTGGAAGAAGGAGTCAGAGCTCTTCATTTCTCGTTCTCAAGGTTGTTTATTGTTTCTTATTTCTAAATTTTTTTTCTCCTGTCCAGCCAAGGTCTGCTCAGCAAGACAGAGGCACTCTTGCCTGCCACCCAGGGGTGGTGTTATTTTTCTATACTAAAAAACTACGTGTACAATATTTACAATTATTTTCCAATAACCTATCACCTATGTTAGACAGTGAGCTTCTACTCTAAACCAATCTAAAAGTGCCACCATCACAGCAGAAGATGGAGGCCAAGAAGAAGAAGGAGAGAGGCTGGAGACGCCCCAATTCCTCCATCTTGCCCCCTGACCCCCATTCTAAAAACCCCCAAAATCTTATTTTTCCACCTTGTGATAAATTCACTATCTTTGTACTTAAACTTTCATGGCTTGTAATTCTTCATATAAAGGTTGGTAATTGGGGTTTTTTTTCCCCAAATCGAAGGCAGAGGTGTCTTGGGCTCTGTGCCAAGGTCTCCAAGCCCCCTGACAGGGTCTCACATCCTCCAGGGCAGCCAGAGGAATTTCCTGGGTTCCCACAGCCCTGTGCCAGTGTTTTGCCCTCACTGGGCATTTTTTCCCCATGGACGTTTCCTGGGCCAGGCTCCTGGGGCTGGAAGGAAATGCTCAGATGGAAGGAAGGGACCTGGGCTTCTGCAGAGCTGGGGGAGCCGGTTGCTCGGCCTCAGCAGCTGCTGCAGGGGACAATTTGCTGGGAAGCAGCAGCAGCTTTCTCCCGCTGTGGAGAATCCAATTAAGCTCTTATTAATATTAATTTGCTTTTTTTTTTTTTTTTTTCCCTGTCCCTAACTTGCTTTTAGAGCCTTGGGCTGGAATGTCCTGATGGTCCTGAATGAGCTCTGGTGGTGGTGGTTGGGTCCAGGGCTGAAGGGGGGCTCAGCTCTGGGCAGTGACGTTGGGGTGGGGCACACCAGGCTCTGCTCCACGTGCTCAGACCCCCAGCCCTGGCACATACACAGGAGAGGATGGGGGGCTGGGAGGCACCTCAGAGGCCCTGCAGAGTGAGATTTGATCTGTGACTTCCTTCCTCCCTTCCTCCCTTCCTTTCCTATCCTTCCTCTTCCTTTCCATCCTTCCTTCCTCCCTTCCTTTCCTTCCTTCCTTCCTTCCTTACCTTCCATCCTTCCTTCCTTCCTTTCCTTCCTACCTTCTTCCCTTCCTTCCTTCCTAACTTTCCGCCACTCTCCCCGCCACTTACCGCCACTTCCGCCACTTCCGCCCTCTTCCGCCACTTCCTCTCGCGACTCCCTTTCCTTTCCCTTTCCTTTCCCTTTCCTTTTCTTTCCTTTCCCTTTCCCTATCCTTTCCTTCCTTTCCTTTCCTTTCCATTTCCAGTTCCTTTCCATTTCCTTCTCCTTTCTTTACTGCTTATCCTTACCTTTCCTTACCTTTCCTATTCCTTTCCTATTCCTTTCCCTTTCCCTACCCTTCCCTTCCCTCCTTCCCTTCCATTCCCTTCCTCCCCTTCCCTTCCCTTCCCTTCCCATCCCTTCCCTTTCCATTCCCTCCCTTCTCCTTCCTCCTTCCCTTCCCCTTCCATCCCTTCCCTTCCCTTCCCCTTCCCTTCCCTACCTTCCCATCCACTTCATCCTTGCCCTTTCTTCCCTTCATCTCCTTCTCCCTCTCCCTTTCCCATCTCCCTTCCCTATCCCCTGTCCCTTTCCCTACCTCTCCCTTCCCTTCTTTCTTGTCTTCTTTCACACAAGCGGTAAGACCCTCCAGGCCCGCCCGCCTGACCCGTGCAACCTCCCCAGGCTGCAAATATATGCAAGGCACTGTCACTAGAATCCAAGGATGCGGCTGGAAGGGACCTTTATATCCCACCCTAGTGCCACCACCCCTGCCATGGCTAGGGGACACCTCCCCTAGTGATCCCAGCATGCTCCAGCCTGGCCTTGGGGCACTGCAAGGGACCCGAAGGCAAAGCCCCCAGCTGCTCTGGGAATGCCATCCCTCCAGCCTTCCCCACGCCTCCCACTGGGAACAATCCCCCAAATCCACCCAAATCCCATCCATCCCATCCCCCAGGCAGTGTCCCTGTCCCTCCATCCCTTGTCCCAGTGCTGCAGAGAAATCCTTGGAGAGGGGACAGCCCTGTCCCCAGCTCACCATCCTGCGGGCTGAGCCCCTGCACCAGCTACTACGCTCTCCTGCTCACGGCCAGGGATAAACTGAGGGCTGGGTTTAGGGTGCCAGGCCCTGCTGGCCAGGACAGGGTGCTCCCCAAAACCCTAATGGAAGCGTTCACGAGCCTGCCTGGAGCTCCGTGGAGCGAAAAATTTGATTTTCATGCTAGGAGTCAATGATGTTTTCTCTCTGCCAAAATGCATAAAAGGTACGGCTGATGAGTCAAAGGCGCATCCATCTCCATAATCGGATCTGCTGCTGCAAGGGGGAGGCGAGGGATTGGCTCCATACCCACTCCCCAGAAGGATGGGAAGGAGGGGCTGGGATTATATATCTCATATTATATATTGACAAACACACTAAATACATCTCAAGCCAGCGCTTGAAGTGCCAAAGGCAACCTGCAGCTCTTCAGGGAGAAGCAAAGCCTTGGATTTACCTTCAATCATCCTCTCGCCAGACCCTGTTGCCTGCTGCTGCGACACCACGTGGGAAAGTGCAATCAAATGGGTGCAAATTAACCTCTGCCTTGAAAAAAATGGAGGGGTTGTTGCATCAGTCCCTCAATGATTCCTGGGTCCCCTGTCTAATGATATTTTATTTTTATCTTAGCTCCCCGCACAGCACCATTGATGGACCCGCCAAGTCTCTCGTTTGTACAAAGATTTCTTTCTTTAAGTGACAGGAAACATGATTTCTCCCAAGTATTAGTATATTAATTCTATGCCATTATTGCTTATTTCTGGGGCTCTGAGAAGCAGGAAAGATTTGTGTTTCATAATCATTTGCAGGAAGGCTGAGTTGATATAATTGTTGCAAATGATAGAAAAGCACGTGTGGTGGCTCTCCCCCAGTAGGTTTATTTTCTAATCCATCTGGCTCATATCCAGGCAGAAGAAGGTAAGTAAAATTTTCAGTGGAGTTGCGTGTTGGCTTTATACTTGGCTGTTTTGTCTTTGTTTTTTAACTTTAATATTGAGGTAGTTTCTGTCTGGGGAGAATCTAATTGTATATTCTTGCTTTTTCTTTTTTTCACGTGGGGTCCCCAGCCAGGCACCCTTAGGCTGGCAGTTGAATTAATAAATTGCCTCAAACCAAACCCCTGCAACCAAAACAAGTTTGTGTTTTTTTTTTTAATAATTCCAACCCCCTTGGGATCGCAATGCTGGGACTTGCTCCAGCTATCAGGATATTCTCTATGGGATGTAGGAGGAATCACTCTGCTCTTTCATCACCAGCACGGTGGTGCCAACGAGCTTTCTCAGGGGGAACGCTGGGAATGGTGCAAAGTGCCGACAAAAAATATCAAAAAATCACAGATCGGGGGTGTGGAAGGGACCTTAAAAGCCACCCCAGTGCCACCCCTTGCCATGGCCAGGGACTACACCCTCCCACTTGTCCCAGGGTGGCCCCAATGTGCCAGCCTGGCCTTGGGCACTGCCTGGGATGCAGGGGCAGCCCCCAGCTGCTCTGGGCCTCCCCTGTGCCAAGCCCTGGCCTTTTCTGTGCCTAGTCCCCAGATTGTCCTTTTGGTCCCCTGGGTTTCTCAGAGGGGCTAAAAAATGCAGTGACGTTGAGTGTTTTTTGTCAGCGATCATCACTGGAGCACGAGCTGAGATTTGGATCTGCGACATGACCCTTTCCTCCAGAGTGGCTAAAGCAGATTGTTTTGGACGGGCTCTGTGGGTGTATACTATTTAGCCTGTTGGCGTATATATTAAATTAAATAGTTTCTTTTAACAATCAGAGCCAAACCTGAATCGCTTAGTGCTTGTGGAAATAAAACATCTCCACGTCTCCCAAGCCCAGGGAATGTCAGGGGACGCATCAACCTCTTGCCTCATCGCACTATAACCCGCAGGGGCTCCCCCCAGCCTTTCCTGGCACCTGCTCAGGGGTGGAGGTGTGGCACCAGGGGTCCCCACCCCAGGTAACCCCCGCCTTCCCCCAGCACTGCAGAGCATCCCAGAAACCTCCCCATCCCACCTGGAGCCTGCAGCTGGAGGCACTCACGGGCTCCACAGCGCTTTATTGCCTTGGCAGGGGGGCCAGGAGAGGACTTTTTTATTATTATTCCAGCTTCCTTTCCTCCTCGAATTTTTGCTGAAAGCACCAAAACTTGTTATGATTTAGCTCCTGACACAGCGGGCTTGAGGGCCACAAGGCAGGCCACAAATCAGCTTGTGGAGGGAAGAGCCTTGGAGACAGGGCCAGGGGTGCAGTGATGCTGATGCAGGGGCTGTGCACACTGGGGGTGTCGTCTGGGAGGTGACCACGCACCACAGGGACCCCAAAACCCCCTTTTTTTGTAGCCTATAGCTGCAATCTGTCTTGGTTCTAATTGTGTATAATTTAATTTGTGGGGGTAACTGAGCCGGGCGGCAGGGGCTGGGGACAGCTGGCCTCTGAGGACACTGCTGTGCCCCCAGGTAGGGATTGGGCAGGGCTGGGACCCAAAATGAGCCCAAAATGACCCAAAAAAGAGCCAGGACTGCCGCTGAGCTCTGCTCAGGGACCCCCCTGCTGTGGGGTAGGGCAGGGGGCTGTGCCTAGGAGCAGCAGGGGAGGAGCAGAGGGGCAAAGCTGGAGCTCACATTGAACTCCCTAGAGCCCCTTAAGCTGAGTCCCAGCATTAGCTCCTTAAAGCTGAGCCCAACATTAACCCCATAAAGTTCTTATTGCTGAGCCTAACTCATTACTCCCTTAGAGCCCTTAAAGCTGAGCCCATCATTGAATCTCTTAAACCTCTTAAGAAGCTCAGCCCAACATTAACTCCTTAAAGGCCCTTAAAGCCTCAGCCCAACATTAATTCCTTTAAAGCCCCCTTCGAAGCTGAGGCCCAGCCTGTAACTCCTTGGAGCCCTTAAGCTGAGCCCAGCATTAACTCCCTTAAAGCCCTTTAAAGCTGATGCCCCAGCATTTACTCCTTAAAGTCCTTTAGGTCTGTGGTGTGGTGCTCTGGAGCGTGCCCTGGCTTTATTCTCTCACCTGGGGCACACCTGGGCATCATCTGGGCGCACCCTGGGCACACCTGGGCATCATTGTCTGGGGCACACCTGGGGCACACCTGGGCACATGCTGGGCACACCTGGGTGTCATTTCCAGGGGGCACCCAACCTAGGCCAGGGTGAGCCCAGCGGCTCCTCCCAGCTCATGGGGCCAGCTTTGGCCTCTCGCCACAAACCCTGGCCCCCAAAATTTTGTTTTATAGCCATCAATAGAGTGTTTTTTCTGGCTTGTTCCAGTGCATCAGCGGGTCTGCTCCACATCCACACCAGCCCCGCAGTCCTGCTGGGGAGGGGTGAGGTGGGCATGCCTCCAGGGCTCAGCCCCTCATCCGCCCAAGTCTTGGAGCTGGGATGTAATGTTGCAGTGCGAAATTTTGTGTATAATTAATTAAGGATAACTCTGAAAACCTCTTCACATAAATAGACAGAGGCCCTTTTCTTCCTAATTCCATTCAATTTTAGCCGTCGTTCCATAAATTTCACAGTCGGTTTTGCAAAAAGCTGCAGTTTCCAGTAGAGCTTTTTTTTTTTTTTTTTAATTCTTGTTATTTATTTATTTAATTTAGTATTCCCTTTTTTTTTCCTTTTTTTTTTTTTTGTTAATCAGTGAACGAACTTGATTCTAAGGGTAAAAAAGCAAAATCAGATGATGAAAGCTGATCCAGAAACCACGGGAGGAATACATAATATGGGGGCACATTGCAGCAGCCTCTGCCTCTTACCAGGCAGTTTGTTTCACCCCAAAATCCACCCAGGAGCTGATGAGCAGGATCTGCCCTCTCTGCTAAAGGCTGAGCACCCCTGGCACTGCAGCTGTAGCGCTGCCCCATCTGAAACAGATGATATTTTCCCCTCTTTAAGGCATGAAATAAATAAAACATCCGGCATCCCCTTTCTACTTTTTCACCAGCGAGTGCTGCCCTCCCCTTCCATTTTTTGGGTTATTAAGCAAGCCCCGGGCTCTGGGATGGAGCCACGGCGTCCCCTCACTGTCCCCCATGCCTCGCCTGTCCAATCCAATCACAGCCAAGCTGGGGTTAACAAGGCGCGACTACCCATCCTCCATCTCCCTGTCCCGGAGGGCTGCAGTGAGGTGATGGTCACTGCTTGCCTGGGCAAAGGAGGCTGAAATCCAGGGAAATCCAGGGAAATCCAGGGAAATCCAAGGAAGACATGAGCGAGGGGAGCTGGGCTACGGGGCATCCCCCCCAACAACTCCCCCAAAAATGCCTATTTTGAGATGCTCAAATGCTGTTCTCGTCATCGGTTGCTCTTTGCTGGCCCTTTTGGCAATGATGATCTAACGAGCAGAAAAAGCAGAGATTGGAGCAAATATCTCAGTGACTTGAGTTACCTGGAAAAAGGGGCTAAAAACAACAAAAGACTACTTACAGAAGAAGAAACAAGGGCGTGATTTTCCTAATGTAATTTCCGTTGCTCAGAAGGGCCCTGGCCTGATAAGGTGAATCTTTTACTTCAAGTAGCCTTTAGCCACAGAGATCAGATATCTGTTTCTGCTGCTCTATATATATCAAAAGAAATCCGTATTAGTTCAGTTTTGCTTGGAATTCAAGAAGGAAAACGTTTTCCCTCCCGGACCAATTTTAATATATTTATCCCTTTGGCTAAAGCCTTTGATTCTGCAAAGTGCAATTAGCAAGTGGCTGCAGATACCGATTGCAGTTTGACTTCTAACCAGAGAAACTCCTGGTGCCAATGGAAAGCAGGGGCTTTAATGAAACACACATTTTCATCTAGTAATTTAATTCCGACCCACAAGACACCTGAGGCCAGCGGCAGGCGTGTGCGTGCAGGAGTTTATAATAAAAATTAAATAAAATTAAATAAAAAAAAAGAAGAAACTATGAATACAAAGACAAATACAATAAAAAATAAAATAAAATATAACTATAGTTAAAATATAATAATGATAATAATAATAAATAATAATATTATTGTTAAAACAAGAAGAAGAAGAAGAAGAAGAAGGGAGAAGAGGAAGGAGAGAAGGGAGGAGAAGGAGAAGAAGGAGAGGAGAGAAAGAAGACATACAAAGAAGACAAAGAAGACAAAGAAGACGAAGAAGGAAGACGAAGAAAGACGAAGAAGAAGAAGAGAAGAAGACGAAGAAGGAAGAAGAAAGAAGAAGAAGATGTAGAAGAAGAAGAGAATGGTGTCTTTATCAGCCACAGCCCTGTCCCCCCCCAGTCCCTCTCCAGCTCTCCTTGGAGCCCCTTCAGGCTCGTGGAATGTTCTCCCCTAGAGCCTTCCCTCCTCCAGGCTTGAGCAAATCCCCAGCCTCTCCTCAGTCATTCCTTCATAGGAGGAGAGAGGTTCCACCCTTCCTTCTAATCACCTTTGATGGTTCACTCCCAGTTATTTACGCTGAAAGACAAATATCCCCTCCTGGAGGGGGAATTGGTGTAGTTGAGACCCCCCTGCCCCTCTGCAGACCCTGACTCATCACCAGGGCAACAGGGACCTCAGAGAAAACCCCTGAGAGCGAGAGCTGTTGAAGAGCTCCCTGCTGAGCTGACAGCACAAGCTTCACCCCTCTGGGAGCACATGCACCTTTGATTTAGTGAGGAGATGTGTGAGACAGGAGCTTACTCAGGCAGGGGAGATGCATTTGGAGGCAGCAGCTGCAGCCACATTCCTGACCAGGTCACCTCCCAGGTACCACTCCTGAACCACTCTCTAATAACCCCCACCTCCACAGCATCCCACTGCTAAGGGAGGAATGTGATGGATTGAGGTCAGCCAGGATGATTGAACTCTCTCTCCTGGCCTTAAACCCAGGGATTTATTGAACAATTTCAGCACAGTCTGATGCCTGTAACTCCGCTGGGGTCTCCCCTGCGGGGTGATGTCCTCGAGTTGTTCCTCTGTCCAATGCCTGGGTCAACTTTATTTGTGGCACCTACAATTTTGTCTGGGGCCCCTTGTGACAGCTGAGTCGATTTACCCTGGGCAGGGCAGTGGTCTGTGTGTGGGGTTTGTTTGGGTTTTTCTCCAGGAAAACTCCTCAGAACCGTCAGGGGTGCTCTCAGTGCAGCCATAGCCCTTAAATCTTGCAGCGAAGAGATGGAAACGAGGGGAGATTGGGCAGAGGAGATGCAAACCCACCTGGCAGCAACCTCTTGTGTCCCCTGTCCTTCCTCCCCCACCCACCTTTAGCCTCCCTCACAGGGGGACCCTCCCAGGGCTTGTGCTTCAATCCCTCCCCAGCTCGCATCTGCACCAGGGAGGAGCACGGAGCAGCGCCTGGGGCACAGCTCAGCCCTGGACCCAACACCCACCTCACGTCCAGCTGAAAAACATCATTCCTTACCCCCACCTGCAGGCCCTGCCAGCAGGGCCAGCCCAGAGGGGCTCCCCATGCGTCAGAGCTGCCATAGAGGGGGGGTTAATCACAGAATCCCTGGCTTGGAAAGGTCCTGGAAGATCATCTCACCCCAGCCCTGCACACACGTGTGAGCACAGCCCACCCACACCTGCACACAGCTGACCCCAGTGCAGCAGCTGGGTGGGAACCCGGGCTCCCGCTTTCCAGGAGCTTGGAAATGCAGAAAGGGACAAAA
>JBBFKN010000011.1:12128949-12146449 GCA_039654755.1 Calcarius lapponicus
ACCACCTCTAATAACCCCCCACCTCCACAGCTCCCACTGCAAGGGAGGAATGTGATGGATGAGGTCAGCCAGGATGATTGAACTCTCTCTCCTGGCCTTAAACCCAGGGATTTATTGAACAATTTCAGCACAGCTGATGCCTGTAACTCCGCTGGGGTCTCCCTGCGGGTGATGTCCTCGAGTTGTTCCCTGTCAATGCTGTCAACTTTATTTGTGGCACCTACAAATTGTCTGGGGCCCCTTGTGACAGCTGAGACGTTTTACCTGGGCAGGGCAGGTCTGTGTGTGGGGTTTGTTTGGGTTTTTCTCCAGGAAAACTCCCTGCACCGTCAGGGTGCTCTCAGTGCAGCCTAGCCCTTAAATCTGCAGCGAAGAGATGGAAACGGGGATTGGGCAGAGGAGATGCAAACCCACCTGGGCAGCACCTCTGTGTCCCCTGTCCTTCCTCCCCACCACCTTTGCCCTCACTCAGACCCTCCCAGGGCTGTGCTTCATCCCTCCCCAGCTCAGCATCTGCACCAGGGAGAGCACGGAGCAGCGCCTGGGGCACAGCTCAGCCCTGACCAACACCCACCTCACTCCTGCTGAAAAACCATCATTCTTACCCCCACCTGCAGCCCTGCCAGCAGGGCCAGCCCAGAAGGGGCTCCCCAGCGTCAGAGCTGCCATAGAGGGGGGGTTAATCACAGAATCCCTGGCTTGGAAAGGTCCTGGAAGATCATCTCACCCCAGCCCTGCACACACGTGTGAGCACAGCCCACCCACACCTGCACACAGCTGACCCCAGTGCAGCAGCTGGGTGGGAACCCGGCTCCGCTTTCCAGGAGCTTGGAAATGCAGAAAGGACAAACATTTTGACATCAACACCCAGCTTCAGCCTTGCCATGCCTGCTTTAGTGGAACAGAGCCCTCGGCCACACACAGCTCAGTGCCCTGTGCTGGGCACTCCAGGTACCTCCAACCCATGGCTGCCTTTGGGGAAGGAAAAGCTTCCCCAGGTGTACAATAACAACGACTCTGTGGCTTTGTCAGAGCCATAAAGGAGCTGGATTGTTTGCCTCTGGGATGGAGAGCAGAGCTTGCAGCAGCAGCAGTGACTCAGAACAGGATTTAGGGGTCATGGCTGTATAACT
Source organism: Calcarius lapponicus (assembly GCA_039654755.1). NCBI lineage: Eukaryota > Metazoa > Chordata > Aves > Passeriformes > Fringillidae > Calcarius > Calcarius lapponicus. The sequence goes on from JBBFKN010000011.1 coordinate 12,130,083, forward strand.
CCCTCATCATGAGCTCCCAGCGCTGAGCTGTAGGAGAAAGACAAGTTGATGTGACCCTTGATTGAGCTTTAAATAATAAATTTAAACAGAAAAAAAAAAAGCAGAGATGTGTTCTGGAGTCTGCAGAGTGTGCAGGGGAATGTGACTGAGGGATCTGCTTGGAGGCTGGGCCAGCTCTGCTCATCACACCAGAGGGCAAAGGGCTTCCCTGGGCAGGGGGGCTCCCCAGGAGAGCTTGGAGAGCGCTGGGGCAGAGGAATTGAATTCCTGTGCGTGTGTCAGGCTGGAAGCAGAGCCTAGAGCCTGTCAAGCCCAATGCTGGAGAAGCCCTAATTGCTGGAAGCTGAAGGCAACCTTGGAGGAGGACACACTGCAGGGCAGCGAGGCTGGGGAGGGCAGGGGACCAGGGATTTACTGCTGCTCAGAGCCTATCAAACGAGGTTTGATATTGCTACAAAGCAGAGGCTTTAACTCAGCTGCTGGAGGAGAGGAAGAGCTGCATTTGGGAGGAGCAGGAGGGAGAGTGACTCTCCTGAGCGGCCCTTCCTGACCCCAGCTCATAAATCCCTCCTGTGGTGCCCTGGAGGAAAGGCTGTCCCTCTCTGCCCTCAAGATATTCCCAACATTTGGAGCTCTGCAGTGAGGCCGTGCCTGTCACTCACCCTGAGCCTCCTCCAGCCGCCTGCAGCATCCAGCATCCAGCTGCTGGGGCACATCTGGCCAGCTGTGCTCCCAGGTGGCAGCAGGGAGGGCAGCAGGCACGGCCAGAGGGGCGCAGGGACCCCTCCCCAGGCCCTGCCAGATCCCCCTGAGTGCTCCATTTGATGGACACACCTGAGATGGGGAAGGAATTTTCCACAGGAACCGCGGAGGTTTTTGCCTCCCTCAGTATCAGGGAGTGGAAAACACCTGGGCACATCAATCACCTGTGGCTGCAGGAGCCTGAGCAGGAGCCTGAGCATCAGCAGCACCTCAGGCTGCCTGACACAGCCCCTGGGGTCACACTGGGAGCCTGAGGATGCTCCACCTGCAGCACCTGCACAGGCTTCAGGTGCTTCACAGGACTGGAAAGTGGGGAAATAATCCCCAGGATTAACTAAATGGGGTTAAGCCTAGCTGGGTTTAGGTCCCTCCTTAAGGCTGTGGTTTGGCTGAATGGAGCCTGTGTGCACAAATTGGCTTTAATTGTGCAGAGCAGCCTCACCTTGAGCCCCACCTGCTCACCCCAAGGGCTATTTAAGCCCAGTGTGGGCTGTGTTTTGAGACTGGTCCTCTCCAGCTCTCCTTTATTTGTGGCTTGCCTTGTCTCCAGTCATCTCCCACCTCTCAGGACCCTGGAGCTCCTTCCAGATGTGGTTGTCACCGTGCTTGGGTACCCACAGCGTGTTCTGGGTGTTTGTGTGCAAACAAGGCCCTGTTTGAAACCACCTCTGGTCACCATCAATGTATCTGATGCTAAGAGAGTTGTTGTCCGTTTCCCCAATTAATTTCCACCAAAATCTGTGTTAATTTGGGATAAATTAACCTTGATATTCCCTGTTTCCAGCAGCCCAAGCCAGCACTGGCCTGTTTGGCCACGGTGCTCTTGTGTAAGTCATCTCTCAGCTCAGCGAGCACTGCCAAGCACATCAAGCAAGGGATGAGCTAAAATTTCCAAATCATCACTCAGAATAAAATGTGACTTGTTGGAAAATGTCAACATGGCTGTTTTGACAGACTTTTTTTTCCCATCTAAGCAGATTTGTCAAAGCCAGCCCTCTCCCTCCGAACAGATCTTGCTTTCTGCTTCTCCAAAGGGAAGAAGGGCTTCAGTGCAGCAGCTCCTGACCCAGCCAAGGTCCCACCACATCTTTCTGAGCTCCAGGGTCAAAAATTCAGCTTCAAGCCAGAACTTTGACTCGTGGGGAGGAACCCCTCTCTCTGCTGGAAGGATGAAAGCCAAGTGGAGCCTCTGAGGTGCTCCAGAGCAGAGAGGAGCAGCTCGTGCAGGGTGAGGATCCCCAGCTGCTCCCATCTCCTGCCCCCTTCCAGCCTCCTGCCTTTAATTACGTTGTAGAAAAGTCTCACAACTCAGCGATTCAAGGTGGCATTTGAGAGAAATGATTCCCTTTAGCATAGCTGACAGCTAATTTGTGTAAAGTTTAATTACAGCTAGCATTAATTAACTGGCAGTGTGTTACCATACCAAAGCACGGCCATCTGTTCTTTGAACTGCCTCCCCCAAATTTCAGCCCCAGGAATTTTGGTGCTGGGGAGGTTGCTCTGGTGGAGCTGGGGTAGCCACAGCTGCTGTGGGAGGGTGGCACCCACTGATGGTGATGGAGCAGGGGGTGAATCAGAGCTCCCAGCACTGCTGCTCTGCAGGGACCAGCTCTGGAGGATGTGAAATCACGGATTTCAGGGGAGGATCAGCTCTTAGCTCACAGCAGAGGGAGGCTGGTGGTTGGCTGGTCCAGCAGCACGTGCCAGGGCTCCTTGTGGGAGCATTTGGTGTGTGCTGTGTGGAGGAATGGGTGGGATCTGAGGGTTGGGAGAATGGCTCCCAACCCGGCTGCCCTGCTGGGGGACAGCACCAACCCCATCCCTTCTGGAAAAAGCAAATCTGGTAACACCCCCAGCCTGGAAAGACACCCCCAGTGTGCTCACACAAGCACCCAGTCCCCCCCCCCCAAGCTGTGTCCCAAAGGTGGGCTTGCAGTTGTTCCTGGTTCCAGGCTGTCCATCTGAGCAGACACAAATGACCTTAGTCTGGAACCAGCAAAAACCAGGCCCTGGGAGCTCATTTTGGCACATCCTGCCAGAGGATGCCCCGTGGATGCTGGGAGGGGACTGGGGCACACAGGCTGCAGTGGGTTCCAGCAAATCAACCCAGCCCATCCTTCAAACAGATCAGGACCCCCGTGGGTGAAACTGGGATGGGGCAAAACTCTGCCACCCAAATGCTGCCCCAGAGCTCTGCCCTCAGTAAACCCAGCCTAACCTCAGTGCAGCTGCTTTGATCTCATCATCTCATCATGTAAATCTAGCTGAAAACAAATACAGCTCCAGTGAGAGAGGAGCTGGCCCCCAGGCTCTGGGCCAAGCCTTGGATTCATGGCTTTGAACAGCAGCTGCTGGTGGGAGGAATTGCTTTGGTCAAACTGCAGCTCCCAGCTTGTGCCAGCTGCTGGTTTCAGGGTCAAACAGAGCCTTTCCTCCCAGCTTCCCACATGGGGAGGTCATTTAATCCCTCAGCTCCACACTGTGTCTTGGCTCCTGCTTTTTCCCTCCTGAGCTCCCCACTCTTGCCCTTGTGCTGCCTCATGCAGTGAATGGTTTGGTTGGTGCTGGGATGGAGCCCCTCTGGTGGCCTCCACAAAGATGCCCAAAGCTGGAGAGCAGCTTTGGGCAGGGAGCTGGGCATAGGGGATGGCTTGGGATAGAACAGGAGTCTGGGATTTGGGTAATCCAGGCTTTTGTCCCTGCTCTGACACGAGCTGCCCTGTCTGAGCCTGCTCCAGTGGGGGACGCTGGGGCTGAGGCTCTGCCCCAGTGAAATCCCAGTTTCTTCAGCCCCAGTGAAATCAATCCCAGTTCCTCCAGCCCCAGTGAAATCCCAGTTTCTTCAGCCCCAGTGAGATCAATCCCAGCTCCTCCAGCCCCAGTGAAATCCCAGTTCCTCCAGCCCCAGTAAAATCAATCCCAGCTCCTCCAGCCCCAGTAAAATCCCAGTTCCTCCAGCCTCAGTGAAATCAATCCCAGCTCCTTCAGCCCCAGTGAAATCCCAGTTTCTTCAGCTCCAGTGAAATCCCAGCTCCTCCAGCCCCAGTGAAATCAATCCCAGCTCCTTCAGCCCCAGTGAAATCCCAGTTTCTTCAGCTCCAGTGAAATCAATCCCAGCTCCTCCAGCCCCAGTAAAATCCCAGTTCCTCCAGCTCCAGTGAAATCAATCCCAGCTCCTTCAGCCCCAGTGAAATCCCAGTTTCTTCAGCCCCAGTGAAATCAATCCCAGCTCCTCCAGCCCCAGTGAAATCAATCCCAGTTCCTTCAGCCCCAGTGAAATCCCAGCTCCTCCCGCCCCACTGAAATCAATCCCAGTTCCTTCAGCTCTGCTGCCTCCAGCCCCAGTGAAATCCAAAATTCCAAGCTTTTGGAGCCCTTCTTCCTGACCGTGCCGCTGCATCCCGGGGGAATGGGGATGGATAAAGCCACCCTGGGGGAAGGTGGGCAGCGGTTCCCACCTGGGCTGCTCGCAATTAGCCTAATGAAGCAGTTCGTGGGATATTGTTGCCCTCTATTGGGCCCAGCCTGAACGGCCAGGGCGGTGCGGAGTGCCCAGGCTGGGTGGGGAAGGGTCGGGGGCTTTTCCCAGCTTTGGAGGTGGGAGCGATGCTGGAGCTTCTTCCTTCCTTCCCCGAGCTCTCGTGAGCAGAGAGCCAGAGCTGATGCCAGATGGAGGTAATGAGCCTTGCTGGGGCTTCGCTGGAATTCGGAGCATTTGCAGTCTCCGGGGATGAGTCAGTTCTGCGTGGTCCTGGCGATGGGCTGGGAAGGAGCCCGCGTTATTTCAGGGGGTTTGCGACTCCCGGGGACTCCTCCCATGCTGGGAGTGAGCGTGGAGGAAATCTGGCTTTACCCTGGGCGTGTGGAGCTGTTTCCAAGGGCTGGGTGTCCCCTGATGGAGGTGCCCGCAGAGCAGCTTCCCCTCCACTCTGCTGTGGCTCCCAATGCTGCTGAGGCTTGGATTTTGGGGGTTCTGCCATCTCAGGGAAGTGTGCATGGGCTGGCCCCACAGGGCTACTGGCACAACAGAGAGAAAACCTTTTAGCAGATTGATTCAATATTGCTTTTGAACTCGTTCCCAGTGCAGGGGAGCAGAGGCTCACTTGTCAATGACAGGCTGCACACGTGGGGCACAGCAGGGCTGCAAAGGACCTGGGTGGGATGGGCAAGGCGCAGGCAGGGCCAAGGGGTACCCAGAGAGGTTCTTCTTCTCCTTTTCTCCTTCTCCTCTTTTCTCCTTTTCTTCTCCTTTTCTCCCTCTCCTCTCTGCTGGCTGTTTGTGCTCTGTCCCTGGCACTCTGTGGGATGCTGATGGGTTACAGCACAGCTTGGCAGCGCTGCTCTGGACCAGGAATGCCCCATGGAGCTGGGGAAGCTCTGCAAACCCGAGAGCAAAGGCACCAAAACAAACAACATCGCCATGAAAATTAAATATCCGGAACTAGAAACGGCTTGCTGCTCTTTCTTCCTTTTAAGTGAGAGCGAGTAGGTAGAGTTGGAATAGCTGGGAGTGCTATAAATGATGACATGCCTTTGAGCTAGCAGCTGGGTGAATGTCTCATCCCACGCTGGCTGCGTGCTCCCCTGTCATCTGCTCACGGGGATAATAGAGATAAAACAGCCCAAGGATGGATTTCCAGCAGAACCCTTCTGCCAGGTGTCTCCTCGTGCTGTAGGAAGGGACTTTTAAAAGAAAAGAGAGGCAGCAGTGCCAAAATCTAGCGGGAGAAGTGGGAGGGAGTTACAGCAGGGTAAACCTGAGGCCTGGGGAAGGAGGAGACGGATGGTCTGACCTTGTGGTGCAAAGGACACTCTGCCCTCAAACACTCACAAATCCTGCCCATTTAGGCCTCATGGTCTGACCTTGTGCTGCCAAGGGACAAGACCTCACAAATCCTGCCCCAGAGAGGCCTCATGGTCTGGCCTTGTGGTGCCAAGGACACTCTGCCCTCAAGCACTCCCAAATCCTGCCCATTTAGGCCTCATGGTCTGACCTTGTGGTGCCAAGGACACTCTGCCCTCAAACACTCCCAAATCCTGCCCAGAGAGGCCTGGAAACCCTGCCTGGTGTCAGGGGATGAGCTCAGGTGTCAAAGCAAGCAGGGCCCCTGGCCAGGTAATAATTAGCACAGACTCTACATATCACAGAGGGCTGATCAATAATCTTTATTGAGAAACCCATTGCTTTTATAGACGTGATACAGGTGTACCCGATCTGTCCTCCAATCCAATCACCATCACCATTGGCCAATGAAGAAACCTCCCTTTGGTGAGCACATCCCATAACCCATTCCACGGGTGCAGCAAGTGAAGATAAGGATTGTTTCTCATTTTTTCTCTGCTCTCCTCACAGACTTTTCCCAGGACAGTGCCTGGAAAAGATGTGTTTCTCTCTGTGGCCAGAGAGCTGCTGCCCCACTGATGGATGGTTTTGTCCTCCTGCCATCCTGCCCGGCTGGAAGGAGCGACAGTGGCTGCAGAAATTATTTGCTTTGCATCTTGCAAAGGCCTCTTTGAAGACCTGAACAAATATTTGTAGAGTGCTGTTCCTTGAGCGCCATGTCACTGCTCTAATTCCGTGGAATCTGTGCCACGGAGCATTTATTGATTCCTGCAGAGGAATCCCAGCACTGGGCAGGCACTGGGCCCCACTGGCTCTGCCTTTGCACCAAGGGCTGTCCTAAATAATCCACACCAGGAAGGATGTGAGGAAGGTTCAGCAGAGCAGTTGGGCTGCAAACCCCTGACCAGAGGCCTCGTGGGTGTCAGCAGCATTGGGCAGTGCTGGGTAGACCAGCGCTGTCCTGGAAAGGTCAGGTCCAGATGAAGATTTAATGCATTTATTTCACTGACTGAAGCAAATGCCTCTCAAATATTAATTAAATGTGTGCCACTCATCTGGGGCTGTTGCTGGGGTTATTTTTCTTGCTCCAGTGACAAATATGGCCAATTAAATCAACAGTATCTCTTTTCTTGCATTCATTTTCTCTCTCCATCACATGCTTGAAGGAGAGCAAAATCAAACTGACAGCTGATAGGGTTTTCAAATCCAATGGGCAAAGTGCTTGGAGCCTCTTCCTTTGGACTGCAGGGCTCTGCTGGGCACCCCCCTTCCTTCTGTGAATCAAATCTCCATCTCAAGCCTTGTTTTAGCCTCTCTCCAGTCTCCCTGTTTGATTTCTACCTACTGACCTTGCATGTGGCTCTGTGCTGTGTCCTGACAGGGGCTGCACACCCACTCCTGCAATAGGTGAGCTGGGAGACCTGGCCTTGGAATCAATCACTCTGATGGGGCCAGGGCTTCCTGCAGCCCCAAAGGTGGAATTTAACAAGGCTGAGCCCTTAGGGATTATTTTTGCTGTATGCCCAAAGGAGGTGAATGATTTTCTTTAGGAAATCCAACAAATTGAGGGGTTAGAATGGGGAAGAGGCTGAGCTCTGTGCTGCTCAGGGTGGTCTGGGCTGATGCTCAGCTCCTCTCCTTATCTGGGTAAATGCTGTGCTGATGAATGAGGCCAGAGCCACTTATCAAAATCAATCAGGGTTGCAGTTAATTAGAGCAGTCGGGACCAGGTCAGGTTTTTCTCCTCTTTCCTCCAGCCTTGTGGCAGAGGGGCACAGAGGTCAGAAAAAAATCCACTCAGATCTCCATCCTTGAACTCCTACAGCAGTTTACACTCAGTCAATAAACAGGAGTCATAAGGAGATGCTTTGTGGAATGGGTAAAGAGGGAGCCTTGGCTGTGCCCTGCTCTCCAAGCACCTCAGCTCCCTGCCTGTAAAGTGGAGCCTGGGTTTTTCTCTGTTCCTGCTGCCAGACTCTTGGCCTTCCTCACAGAAGCATTCACAGCCCCTGATTTCTGGGAGAAAATAAAGCACTTGAGTCAGTGAAAGACAAGGGAAGGCTCTCTGCTGCTGTGGTGCTACTGGTGTCAATCACCTTGTGAGGCAGGGAAATTGGCTCTCTCCTTTTAATTACAGTCAGTATTAAACCTGAGTGCTCAAGGTTCAAATTCCTACCTTTGGCCTGCCCAGGGTCTGTAGATCACTCAAATCTCACATCAGCTCTCACAGTAGTTTTTATATGCTGCTGTCAAGGCTCAGTGCTGGTTCTCTGCCAGGAGCAAAATGTCTCCAGTGGACAGGCTGCATGCTCACGGGGTAATCAGCCACCCCAATTGCTCCTGGTGATCTGTAAATTAAATAAGGTGACAATTAAACCCACCTTGGTGTGCCGGTGGTGCAGTCAATGGCTCCCAGTGCTGGATCAGCAGCTGCTCCCCTCTGGGTCACAGTCTGGTGACTCTCCCAGCAATAAACCGAACCATGTTTGTGCAGGAAAAGCCTGCAATAAAATGTGCAAGAAACGGCAGAGAACTGCCAGATAAATGAGGTCTGTAAGTCACCCTTTGAGGCCATGCTGGAACCTGGTTATTGCTTAATAGAGTGGGTGCAGTGGAGCTTGGTTTATGGGCTGGGAACTCCCCAGGAGGAGGGAAGGCTCCTGGCAGCTCAGCTCAGGGCAATGTTGGGGTGTTCCCCCAAGGCAGAACCACCAGAGGAGGTTCCACTGGGTTGTTCTGGGGCTGCCACTGCAGGAGCAGCCTTGGCTCTCTCCTCACCAGGGCTCTGGTGGGTTCTTTAGGGCTGCTTCAAGCTCATGAGGCTGCCTTCACTTTCCCCAGCACTCCCAGTTAATTTTCTGCACAGGGCTTGTATCGAATATTTCAAGTTATCCTTTTTTTTTTTTTTTTTTGGCATAAATGTGAAGCTCTGCATATACCATTTCCCTTCTGCTTGAGCTCTGGGACATGGAAAAACCAGGGCTCCTTTCCCAGTAGCTGCTGTCTTCTCATCTCCTGCTTTTCTGTGTGATTTGGTGACAATTAACTCGCTGCCATTGCCTCATTTCTGCAGAAGCCATGAATTCTTTTGGAAGACTTGCCTGTTCCACCTCCCAGAGTGGCCTTTTCCAGACCTCATCCATTCCTTAACCTGCCCCAACTTCCCTCAACTTCCCCCCTGCTTGCCAAGCAAACTGCAGCTGAACTGGGACAGACACAGACACGTCCCTGAGGTGCTGTGGGATTTATGGGATGTAGGATACCCAGCTCCATCGCTGCTCTCACATCAGCAGCCCTGCCTCAGCAGGACCCAGAGCCTTTATCCCCCTTTTCCCCTCTCATGTATTGTGTGCTGGGGTTTCTTTTGAAGGCTGGGATGGTGCTGTCTCCAGAGAAGTCAATAATGCTCACCCAGCTGTCCCAGCCTGGCAATGAGCTGTGCTGGCAGTGCCACCAGGGCTGATGGAGGGCTCTGGGTCTGACAGCTCCAGGCTGGAGGTCAGGCTCCCTGTGCACACATCTCAGGTTTCAGCACAGAAGGCTTTGATAATATTAAATGCAGCAAAGAGTTTCTCCTTTACCCAGATCCTGTTCCCTTTTTTTTGTTGCTCCTTTTTTTAAATTAAGGCACCGCAGTGTTGCGTTGTAAGAAGGATCTATTTTTCTACTGACCCATTTCAGTAAAACTTCAGCCCATCTAGAGCATATGCTGCTTGTGAAGATGGGAAGAAATTCACAGATATTAAGGACACTGAGATCAACTCATCTCACCTCATGCAGAACGGCCTAGAGCTCTCCCCTGGATGCCACCCTGGCATTGTGTGACATTACCAAGAACCAGCTCCAGCCCTGGCTCAGGGGTTGTGTTCCCCCTCCTCAGCCAGATGTGAGGCAGCATCCAGCTGTGGCCCTGGTGCCAGCAGCACTCGGGACAGGCTCTCAGCCTGCCCCCTGTGTCCCCAGCATCCTTCCTTCCCTTCCAGGGCTGCCTCAGGACAGGGAGGACTCCAGCTCAGCCCCAGCTGCTCAGCAGTGGATGAAGATGACACTTGTGCAGCTTAGCTAAGCCAGTCCTATCCCCTCCTAAGCTGCTGGCAGCAGTTATCTCCAAAAGGTAATTAAAATCACTAAATGAGCTTCCTGGCGCTGAGCACCATCCAAAGGACCTGCTTGCTCAAGAGACAACAGCCTCTCCCTTCTCAGGTGCTTCCAAGGCCTTGTGCTTCTCTGGAAGGGATTCACAGCTCCCACCAGGCTGCACACCCTGCAGAAGAAGGCAGTTTTCTTGTGAACTGACTTAAAAATCATTTTTCCCCCATTTGTTCCACAAATGAAATGAAACAGCTCAGTCTGAGGACCTGCAGAAAGACTTGTTTCCATCAAGCCCTTGGAAATGCTGTCATGTTTCATTCCAGGAGAAATTGGTTTGAAACTTCTCCACTGCCAAAAAAAAAAAGAAATAAAAACCTGAAACTACATTTTCCTCTCTTCCTCCCACCTGAAGCTGTCTGGATTGCCTTGGGGCCAGAAGTGATGGATTCAGGTCCACTTTGTCAAGGGCCAGTGCATGTATTCATGTCTCCCTTCCGAGCCCAAATAGCTCAGGCGCTGTTATTTTCAGAAGTCACAAAGGTTTCTGTGTTGCAGAGCTCTTTCTTCTCAGTTTTGCAGGATGATCTTTTCAGACTATATTTTTCTGAACTCCTGGCCTTTTGAGCACTAATGTAACCACTAAAAAAGAAAATATTGCAAGGCAAGAATCTTACTCGATGGCCATAATTGTGTCATCCTGTTGCATGGTCCAAAAGTGCTCTGGAGACAGCCAGTCCTTGGATGCTGCCCAGGAGAAACAGGCTGGTTTATGTTTTAGGAAAAGCTTTGATTTGGGGAGTTCAGCCTCGGTGCAGCTGTGCAGGTTTGATGTCTTGGTCAAAGTACGTTGGAGCTGCTCATTTTCTTAATTTTTGGCATTTACTAAAGACGGTTTATGCCTTTTATATGAGATTAAATGCTAATGATGGTTCTGTGAGTGTTTCCAGCTCTGTATCCCCATTTGCAGTTTGGGACTTGGCTGCCTGCCCCATCCCCAGTGGGCGTTGGAGCCACAGGAGCCAGCCCAGGGAGCCAGAGCTTCCTGCAGCTCGTGGAAATGCACCCAGAGCCTGCCCAGGCAGGACTCCCGTACCTGCTGTGTCTGGAGAAAAAGATGCAGATCTGTTTGCATCGTGTTACTACATAAATCCAGCTCCCCTTCAGGTGCTCAGGCATATTTGGATAATGACCTGGAACAACCTGGGTAGCAGGAGGTTCCATGTACCTGTCAGGGCAGCCTCTGTGAGCGGGGAGATTGCCAGCCAGCAGGCAAAGGCAGCCAATTATGCCACGCTCAGAAGCATTTCATTCTTTTTTTCCTCTCTCCCCAGCTCCACAAAGCAAATCCTGCTGTGGAGACCTGTGCCTCCCGCTGGCATCACCTCCTGTCTGAGGAGATAGTGTGTGTGCAGTGCCCTCAGTGTTTGCAGCCTGGTTTTTCTGCTGCTGCAGTTAAAAGCTGTGCTCCCTGTGGGAACCCAGGACATCCCTCTGCCTGTCCAGGATGGCCAGGACCCCTGCCAGGGGGCTCAGAGACCCTGGCACAGAGCCCAAAGCAACTCTGGGTTTGATTATGACCCATGGGGCAAGTTATCAACCTTGTATGAAGAGCCAGCAGGCCACAACAGTTTAAGTGGAATATTAGTGAAGTTATCACGGGGTGGAAAAGTAGATTTTGGGGTTTTTGGTATGGGGGTTCAGGAGGCAAGATGGAGGGAACTGGGTGTCCAGCCTTTCTTCTTCTTCTTCTTGGCCTCCATCTTCTGCTGTGATGGTGGCACTTTTGGACTGGTTTAGAGTAGAAGCTCACTGTCTAACATAGGTGATAGGTATTGGGAAGTAACTGTAAACATTGTACAGGTAGTTTTTAGTATAAAGACATAACACTGCCCCAGGGGCAGGCAGAGTGCCTGGAACTGTCCTGCTGGATGGACCTCAAGAGGCCAGGAGAAAATTTTGTATAGATAAGACACAATAAACAACCTTGAGACTGAGAACTGAAGAGCTCCAACTCCTTCTTCAAGTGCTCAGGCTGGGAAAAGAGACTTTGAACAATCTCGAGGTCAGAAAGGTCCCAAGAGCTCCCCTCTGCAGAGACTCCTCTGAGCTGCCCTGGTGCTCAGGGACAGCCTGTGGCAGCCCCTCTGCGTGCTGGGGGCTTGGGGGCTCTGCTGGGAGAGGGAGGAATTGCTGGGGATTGCTTCATGCTGGCCCCATATCAGATGGCTAAAAAGATTTTTCACTTTTGTCTATAAAAGCTGACTTTAAAATTGTGGTAATGGCGAAGAAAGCTGCAAAAGGAGGGGAAAGCATAAGGCACCAGTGTTGTCCCTCCCTCACAGTGTTTGACAGCAGAACTCCCATCCTTCAGGCAATTCTCAACTCAGATGGTGGCTGCTCAGTGCCCAGAGGAATGCCAGTCTGGTGGGAGTGCAGAACTCCACTGCTTGTCAGAACAAAGCAGGATTGAATATGCAACGAACCCAGGTTGGTTCAGAACCACAAATCCCTAAAAACCTGTACCTTTTAACAAACAGCCCTTTTGGTTTAATGATCCATGTGAGACCAAACCTGTGGTTTCCAGCGCACTTGTGTTGGACCTGTAGTTAAAAAAATCACTTGTGTACCAGGCAACTGATTTGTTACTGGCCCCCTTGGGCTCTGTTTGAGACAGATTTCACTGGGAAAATAGCTACAGAAAATGTCAGCAGACAGTGTGTGTGTGTGCCAGAGATTCCCAGCAGCTGGGATTTCAAATCGATTTTATTTTCCCCCCATCTAAAGAGTTTTACACTTACAGGGAGACATTTTGATGTATTGGGAAACAAAACAAGGAAAAGGTTTGTGGTGTGAGGAGAAGGCAAAGACTTTCCAGTAGAATGAGAGATAAGGAAGACATCGGGGGGACCTTTTTGAAGGTGCATTTCTGCATTGCTCTTGTGCTTGTCGTGATGGCATCCACCCTTCTGTGGTGCTGTCTAAAATCTTTGCCTCTTCCCTTGCTCTCAGGGCTCTGTTTCTGCCTCAGATCTGAGCTTTCTCAGAGGGGCAGCTCCGTCTTGGGGCTGCACAAGGGATCTGTGTGTCTGTGTGAGCTGGGACAGGAGTGGGACCAGGAACCTGCTGGGGCTGAGCCAAGGGTCCCACCATGGCTCTCTCCAATCCATCACTGTCAGCACCCACCCTCCTCCTCACCCTGCCCTCTCATAACCATGTGTTAAATACATTGCAGATGCTCCTGGACGTATTTTTGACCCATTTTCTCTGGAGTCCCCGCAATTTACTTTGTCGGAATAATTGCAATTTATTTAAATGTCAACAAGGCACACGTGGGAGACAGCAGTTGTGTGCAAGAGCAGAGCAATTACAGGGAACGGGTCCCATTCCAGCACTTGAACCAAGATCTGAGCCAGGAGAAAGGAAAAGATCATTTGCCTCTATTAACTGATCACTTAGCTCACCACTCCCCGAGCCCCCAGGAACCTTCCTGCCTCTTCCTTGGGCCACCACTCAGTGCACAGGCTGGGATAAAACCAGCTCTGCCTTTGGCGCGCTCTCCACAGGAGCATCTGCTCAGCCACAGGAATTTAGTGGTGATTTAGACCCACAGAACTGCTGACAGAATCTGATTCTGGTGCTGCCCAAACAGCTTGAACTGAAGCAGAGATCAGGGGAGCCTGAGTGGACATCATTGCAGGGATCGGGGGAGCCTGACCTGGGTGGAATCATTGCAGGGATCAGGTGTGATGGTGCTCACAGGGGTCCCAGGACCAGGGAAGAGATGAGGATCTGACTCTTTGTTTCAGAGGGCTTGATTTATTTTTTTATGATATATATTGTATTAAAACTCTACTAAAAGAATAGAAGAAAAGGTTTCATCAGCAGGCTAGCTAAGCTAAGAATAGAAAAAGAAAGAATGAATAACAAAAGCTTGTGTCTCGGACAGAGTCCGAGCCAGCTGGGCTGTGATTTCCCATTAATTAGAAACATCCACATGAGACCAATCCCAGATGCACCTGTTGCATCCCACAGCAGCAGATAACCATTGTTTACATTTTGCTCCTGAGGCCTCTCAGCTTCTCAGGAGAAAAAATCCTAAGGAAAGGATTTTTCATAAAAGATGTCTGTGGCACTCAGGGGAGCCTGACCTGTGTGGAATCCCTGCAGCCGCAGCAGCACAGGCCCTGCAGGCCCCATCCAGCAGGATTTACCTTGAGCACTAAGTGTGGGTGGCTTTTTCCCCTCTGAGGGTTTGGCAGCAGCCTGGCAGGGGGATGATGGCAGTTTGTCCATCATCAGATTTCTTGTCCTTTTTCTGTGTGAGGTCAGGGTCCCTGTGGCCCTGGCACGGCCCAGGCACACTCCAGGCTCTCCTGCCCTCCACAGCCAAAGGCCAGGAGCAGAAAAAGCCATCAGAGGGGTAAGTGCTTGGCTCAGGACACCTTGGCAAGCATCCCTGGTTCTCAGGGTGCCCTTCCCAGCAGGACATGCTGCTCCTTTGGCTCAGGCTGCAGCACCAGTGCAGCCCAGGCTGCAGAGCTGCAACACTGCTGGCTGCAGCAGAGGAAGAGCTGGGGCCATCTAGTGACCTTCCCCTGCAAACTTGGAGCTCCCAGTTGCTCTCAGAAGATATGTGGGACACGTTTCCTCCCCGCTGCTGACAGAGCAATCCCCAGCTCGGCAGCGAGCTGGCTGCAAGGCAGACCTGCACCCTCTTAATGATTTTTATTTTTTTTTTTTTTTTGCTAGGAGCTGATTTAGAAACTGGCGCATGTAACCACCTCCTTTCATCTAGGATGAAAGAGAAGGAGAACCCACGTCTTTAGAGAACAGGAAGCTGAAACAGAGCCCCGCTCAGAACGTGAGCTGGGCACAGGAGAAACGGGGACGTTTGTGGCTCAGGGTTTGTCACCAGGGCCAGGGTGGGCAGCAGGAGCTGGGCCATGTGCACCATGCCCTGCACGTGTCTGGGCACCGTGTGCTCCTCCAGGTGCCTCACCTGGATTTCCCAGGGGTGCAGGCAATCTCCTCTCTGTTATCATCAACTACAAGCACGATAATCTGGATCCTAATGCCTACAGGAGATTACAGAGCACTGTTTTATGGACCTGCTACAAAAGGACCCATCATCTGCTAATGCCCACAATTAAAAAAGGCAGTTGAGCAAATCCGGGCCCTTGCAAGTTAGTGCTCGTGTCTGGAAATGGATTCCAGCTCCAGCTGTTGGCCTTGCGATAGAAGATGACATCTTCATTAAATATTGGTTCTGGAAATAATATCTTTTCTAGTTTTGGCAAAATGCCTTGCAAAGCTTGGACATAAAGCAAAGCCATCTCTGTTTAGCAGGGTTTTTTTTCCTCTTTTTAAATTATCTCTTTGTAAAAAAATGTGTAGAGATTGGTACTTATTTCATAAACCCAGGTCTTCTGATAAAAATGAGCTAGTAACTCTGGTAATGGATTCCTTTGGAGAAAACCTGTCTGTGCAGCTTTTGTGAGGGAAAAAAATTCCTAATATCCTATTCTCCTAATATTCCTAATATCCTACTTTCCTAATATAATTTCTAATATTCCTAATATCCTAGTCTCTTAATATTCCTAATATAATTCCTAATATTCCTAATATTTTTAATATCCTATCTCCTAATATAATTCCTAATATTCCTAGTCTCTCTGTGTCCACCATCCTGTGATGTTCTCCCCTCATAGGAGCAGGAGTATAATTCCTAATATAATATAATAATGTAATAATATAATTCCTAATATTCCTAATATAATTCCTAATACTCCTACTCTCTCTCTGTCCACTGTGCTGTGATGTTCACTCCTCACAGGAGTGGGGGTATAATTCCTAATAGAATATAATAATCTAATTCCTAATATTCCTAATATAATTCCTAATATTCCTATTCTCTCTGTGTCCACTGTGCTGTGATGTCCACCCCTCACAGGAGTGGGGGTATAATTTCTAATATAATATAATATAATAATATAATTCCTAATATTCCTAATATAATTCCTAATATTTCCACTTTCTCTGTGTCCACCGTGCTGAGATGTTCACCCCTCACAGGAATGGGCACCCCAATTTCCCCAGCGCCATCAGTGCCCTTCACTGTTGCCACCTTGCCAGCCCAATTTCTCCCTGCCCTGTCCCTGCAGTCCCATCCCTCTCTGGGTGCCTGGCAGATGTGTGCCTGCCCTGTGGAGCCAGTGGTGCAGCAGAGCCAGGAACGTGGCTCCCTGGGGGAATCTGCAAAGTACAAGTTGTTATTACTCACTACAGCAGAGCAATCAGCACGGGCTCTGTAATGCAGAAAGATGGATTGAAGCTGCTTAAGACCAGAGGAAAATGGAATCTCTGCTTTGCAACAAGGAGTTTAACTCCTGCAATCCCCTCCTGATGAGCGATGAGAGCCGAGCAAAAGCCCAGATTTGAACATTGCTGGGTTCAGGGGGTGAGATGGGGCCGTGCAGCAGAGCCAAAATCCGAGCTGGAGCTCAGCTTGGCACGGTGATGGGCAGATCCTCCTTGTGAGGGTGGCTCTCTGCACCTGCAGCTCTCTCCCAGGAGTCCTGGGGAACATCCTGACACCCCACACTGCTCAGGTGTGACCAGTGCCAGCCCTCAGTGCCCTCTTTTCCTTCTGCCCTGCAGTGATCCCACTGCT
>JBBFKN010000011.1:12148949-12449456 GCA_039654755.1 Calcarius lapponicus
TGCCTGCTGGACAGGACTTGTGCTCTGCAGAGCCAGACATCTGCAAAAACTGGTTTCAGAGGTGTTGTGTGGCCAGCACAGGCAGTGCAAGGTACCCCGCTGAGGAGGATGCTCTCGCACCACTGAGATTTGGATGCTGCTGATGCACCCTGAGGCAGCTCCTCATTCTTTCCCTGCGTGCCAGACCCTGCCCTGCACCCCTACAGTGGCCAGCCCTGCTCCTGGCTCACCAAAACCTTGGGTTTTTGCATCTTTATTATTTTTATTTTTGGCTCCCACGCTGGTGGCTGGAGAACAGCAGAGCCTCCTGTGCTGCTTTCCTGCCCATATAACCTGAAGAATCTGACTCTGTCAGAGGGGGAAAAAAATCATTTGGATGTTTTACTGCTACTGTAAAGCTGTTACTTTTTCCCCACCCACCCTTTAGGAGGAAAAAAACAAAAAAGGAAGCCTTGTTTAATCTGCCAGCTTGCAAATGGCTCCTAAATAACACAGTTGTCTTTGGCTCAGTCGATCAAAGGGCTCTGCCCATGAGGATGGGGACACTATGCAGGCTCAGATTAGTGTTGTTTCAGAGGAATTGGATGCTTCTTTGTGTTGTTTTTAAATGATTCTCTTTCCAGGCTGAGTCGGAGCCAGATAGCTGAACGCATAGAATCGATATTTTGCAGAACTGATAGAAAATTAGCCAGGTTTAATAAACTTCATGCATGGCTTCCTATTGTAGCTGTATATCAAAAGGAAAATAAATATATTGACTGGATCTGCTTACAAGAGCATCTATAAGTCACTCTGGGAAATAAGGCAATTGCACAAATGGTTATGGGAGGCCGTGCCTCGTAGGGGAGGAAGGGATCACGCTCAGGACATCTGGGTCTTCCTGCTAATTTACCACGTGACCTTGAAATCCTGGCCAAATCTTCATACATGCCCACAAAAAGTGTTTTTCTTTTTGACTCTGGGATGTTATTTCAGATGCTGAGGGAGCTCCATGCTTGGCCCTCCTCACCTCGCACCAGGTGAAGCTGCTGGTGGTGCTCCATTCCTTGGAGGAAGATCCTCATAGCTTCCCCAGGTTGATTTTTTTTATCATGGATTGTTTTTTTTGGTGGGAATGCCACTGCTCCTTTCCCATGTGGAGATTGTGGTTGATAAATGCTGTCCTGGGGAAACCAGGAATGGAGGCCGTGGCTGGCTGCTGCTCCAGCTGTGGGCAGACAGACAGACAGCCCAGGAGGGACAGACAGACCAGCCTTGGGGTGTTCTCCCCAGGGACAGATGGACCAGCCTGGGAAGGACAGACAGACAGCCTGGAGGGACAGACGGACCTGCATGGAAAGGACAGACGGACCAGCCTTGGGGTGTTCTCCCCAGGGACAGACGGACCAGCCTGGGAAGGACAGACAGACAGCCTGGAGGGACAGACGGACCAGCCTGGGAGGGACAGATGGACCTGCCTGGAAAGGACAGACGGACCAGCCTGGGAGGGACAGACAGCCAGCCTTGGAGTGTTCTCCCCAGGGACAGACGGAACAGCCTGGGAGGGACACATGGACCAGCCTGGGAGGACAGATGGACAGCCTGGGAGGGACAGGCAGACCAGCCTCGAGGTGTTCTCCCCAGGGACAGACAGACAGCCCAGGAGGGACAGATAGACCAGCCTTGGAGTGTTCTCCCCAGGGACAGATGGACCAGCCTGGGAGGGACAGACAGACAGCCTGGGAGGGACAGATGGACCAGCTTCAGCGTGCTCTCCCCAGGATCTCCATGCCCAGGGACAGACAGACAGCCCTCAGGGTGCTCTCCCCAGGGACAGACAGACAGCCTGGGAGGGACAGATGGACCAGCTTGGGAAGGACAGACAGACCAGCCTCGGGCTGCTCTGCCCAGGGATCTCGGTGCCCAGGGACAGACGGACAGCCCTCAGGGTGCTCTCCCCAGGGACAGACGGACAGCCCTCGGGGTGCACTCCCCAGGGACAGACGGACAGCCCTCCCCACGGGGCAGCCCTGGAGCAAACCTGGCTCACAATCACAGAAATCCTGAGCTGCAAGGGAGCCACAAGGATCAGAGCCCAGCCCACAGAGGGATCAAACCACAGCTCAGCACCGTGCTCCAACCCACACTGCCCTGCTCTGAAAATCACAGATCTATATTCGGGGCAAACCCTGTGTTCATAACATGAAAATGATTGTGGGGGGTTGAGAATTACTTTCCTTCTTTTTCTTTTCTTTCGGTTTTTCTGACTCTGCAGTTCCCAGGGCAGGAATGCTGATGGGCAGATGAAAGCTTGGCTGCTGGGAGCTCTCCAGCTCAGCTTCACAGCCCTGCTGCACATCAGCTGCTGTGCCCTGCCTCAGAAACCCTTCCTCTGCCTCGTCTTGCTGGGTGCTCTCTCTGGTTGCTGCCCTGCCTCTCAAGATAATAACAAAGGCTCTGGAACAGTGGAATTTCCCTTCTCTCTTGAGTGGAGATCAAGGGCAGCGTTATGTCCCTACTTGCAGGATAATAGGCAGTGCAAGTTTACTCTCTGTCTACACACAGAGTGGGGAAGTTGGTTGTTATCTGTGTTTTCCAGAGGAAATGAGCCAGTTTTGTAAGGAGAGGAGTGGTTGGGGTGATGCCTCTGCAAGAGCAGCTGGATCAGGGTCACAGCTTTGATTTGGGCTCCAGCAGAAAATGTTCATTTTGGTGCAGCTCGTTTGTGAAACAAAAATTCATTGTCCCAAAGTTACTCTTTTCATTCTCCCTATTTGAAATCCTTTTAAACTAGTTATAAGTTTCAGTACTGACTCCTTTCAAAACCTAAGGCATCTTTTTTGATCTAACATTTTGACTAATTAAACAGGAAACCCTTTTGTCTTACATATTACGAAACATCAAGGTCTCTTTTAGATCCACTGGTGTTTTTATTAGTCTCTGAAATTCTTGAGGAACAGATGAAATATCTGCCACCCAGCTCTGCTGTGTCAGTTAATGTGTGAGCAATCACAGTATGACATATCCACAGAGGAGTGTATACAAATTGAATCGCTACGTGTGGTTGTCAGGAAACAAAACATGCTCGATATCTGTTTCAAAGACAGATAATTTTGATTTTTTTTTTTTTTTAGCAAAGCTTTTGTGGGAAACGTAGCAGCAAAGAAATAAAAATTGACTCCTGCAATTTGGAAACAGGTAAACAAGAGGTATTAAAAATCAATGAAAACACTGCGTGGTCATCCCTAGGGATGATTTCTCACATGTAAACACATCTTTGGTGAAGGGAGGAACGAGAGCAGAACCCAGTCCCTGGGGTCCCAAATCCCACTGAAGGAATTTGCAACTGGATCAGGCTGGGGGATCATCACAGGCTTCGAGTTTGATGCAGGCACCAGCTGAGGCTGCAGAGCTCAGCAGCAGCTCAAGCCTCTTTCATCT
Source organism: Calcarius lapponicus (assembly GCA_039654755.1). Classification (NCBI taxonomy): domain Eukaryota; kingdom Metazoa; phylum Chordata; class Aves; order Passeriformes; family Fringillidae; genus Calcarius; species Calcarius lapponicus. The sequence goes on from JBBFKN010000011.1 coordinate 12,152,370, forward strand.
CCTGGGTGGTCCCCGAGTCTGAGCCCTCGTCTCCACTTTCCCCCTCCTTTCTCAAACGAGGCATCTGCTGATGCCATTGTTGAATCCAGCCAAGGATCTGCTCCATTTTCCATGCTCCAAGGTAATTTTGGCAAGGCTGCTGTGCCCTTCCATGCCAGTTAGGAAACACTCTCAGGCAGGTCCTTCCGTGGGGCAGCTGTAATCCTGGGAGATTTGTGTGGGATAAATCTCCTTGCCTATCTGGTTTTTATTCTGGGCGAGGCAAATGGTGTAAAACCCCAACCCTTGCTCTGTGTGGAAGCAGCTGACAAAAAACTCCTCTGGTAATTCCTTCCAGATGGGCCCAAGCTGGGGTTTGCCTGGCTCAGAGCTCTGCAGATGGAGCAGCCCCTTCCCAGCTCCCCAGCGCCCACAGAGGGGTGGGGACAGGTCCCACCCTGGCATTTCAGGGCACAGGGAAGCTCCTGGGTGATGCCCATTTCTCTGCCCACTTTGGGTGATGCCCATTTCTCTGCCCTCTTTGGGTGATGGCTATTTCTCTGCCCACGTGGATCACCATGAGCAGCACAGCTGGGGAAGGGCACCAGCCTGCAAGGAAAACTAAACTGGGAGTAGAAAGGGAAGAGTTGGTTTATTTTGTTTTATTTTATTTTATTTTATTTTATTTTATTTTATTTTATTTTATTTTATTTTATTTTATTTTATTTTATTTTATTTTATTTTATTTTATTTTATTTTATTTTATTTTATTTTATTTTTTTCTCTCCCCTGGCACAGTGGGCTGCCTGTGCATCACCTTCCTGCAGCTGAGCTGTGCTGGGGCAGGGGATGGTGCTGCCCAGGATGTGCTGTGGGATTGGCACTGTGGGATTGTCCTTGTGGGATGGTCACCGTGGGATTGTCACAGTGGGATGGTCACTGTGAGATTGGCACTGTGGGATTGTCACCATGGCATTGTCACTGTAGGATTATCACCATGGCAGTGTCACCGTGGGATTGTCACTGTGGGATTGTCACTGTAGGATTGTCACTGTAGGATTGTCACCATGGCATTGTCACTGTAGGATTGTCACCGTGGCATTGTCACTGTAGGATTGTCACCCTGCGATTGTCCCTGTAGGATTGTCACCATGGCATTGTCACTGTAGGATTGTCACCATGGCATTGTCACCATGGGATTGTCACTGTGGGATTGTCACCATGGCATTGTCACTGTAGGATTGTCACCATGGCATTGTCACCATGGGATTGTCACTGTGGGATTGTCACCATGGCATTGTCCCTGTAGGATTGTCACAGTGGCATTGTCACCGTGGGATTGTCACTGTAGGATTGTCACCATGGCATTGTCACCATGGCATTGTCACTGTAGGATTGTCACAGTGGCATTGTCACCATGGGATTGTCACCGTATGATTGTCACCATGGCCTTGTCACCATGGGATTGTCACTGTAGGATTGTCACCATGGCATTGTCACTGTAGGATTGTCCCTGTAGGATTGTCACCATGGCATTGTCACCCTGGGCTGCCTTTGCCAGCCGTGGGTCTTTCCAGGTCGTGAGAAAAGCAGGTCAGGGCTGTGAGCATGTGGCTGCCTTTCAGGCACATACTGAGAACTGTTCTCCACAGAGAGATTTCCCTTTATCACAGGGAGTTGCTGGAGTGGCCAGAGCTGCAAAGCAAGGATTTAAAAGCATCTCTGAGTGTTGGAATTGAGGTGAAGTCCTCCTGCTTTAGGGCACAAGCTCAGCTTTAAAGGAGGGGACAAGATGGAAATTTTCCTTTGAGAAGATTATGTTAAAACTTTCAGAAAGGTGTTTGATTTGATAGGAGAGGATTTGCATCTTTGCCTGCAACAGCTGATAGTGTGAGGTGCTGGAGATGGACCAGCCAAGGGAGTCTCAAATACCTGCTGCACACAAAAGCTGTGGCAGGAACGCAGGGAGTCCAAACATTTCTCTTTCTTAGCAGGGCTCATTTTGAGGATGCCTTTTATGAGATGGGGGGACCTCATCCTGCTGCATTTCTCTGTTCCTACCCCAGGACACACTCCCAAGGCTGGCTCCCCCCTTTTTCCAGAGGGGCTCAGGGTGAGGAGAAGTCCTGGGGCTGCCTTGCAATGGAGCAAAGTGCCCAGCCAGCAGGGAGAGCAGGGCTGCAGCCTCATGGGCAGCACGGGAGGCTGGCCCTGCTCCAAGGCTGGCTCTTCCTTCATCCCAGTGTTCCAGGAGGACACAAGATGGCACAATCTCAAGGCACTTTTCAAAGGCACTTCAGTAATTCTCATTTTCCCCCCGCAAGGACCACGGGCCAGCACTCAGCAGTGCTTGGCTGCTTTTCAGGCCAGAATTTCTGTCTTCTGTTGATGCTTTCTTTCAGCTGAAGGAAGAAGGAGGCTGAGTTTTGCTTGGATTGTCCCTGGCAGAAAAAGAAAGCACCCACGCTCTGCCTGTGCTCTGCAGGCTGATCCAGAGCCTGGTGGATCCATCCCCTCTGACTTGGGCGCAGAACAAAGGGGGATCTCTGCTGCACGGGGTGCCTGCTGCTGCTGCCAGCAGTGACTTCATGGTCCTGAGAGCTTCTCTCATTTGTTTCATCTGCTTCCATCTCCAGGAGATGGCTGATGAGCTGTACCTGTTACCTGGAGATAGGAGGAGAGGCAAACACAAACACAGCCCCACCAGGCTCCCCCTGAGCTGCTGAAATTCCTCCTGCCCAAGGATGGAGAGCAATGCAGACTCACTCACACAAATTCTTGACCTTTAAAGTGTGCAGCTGTTCTCAGGCAACTTGAAAACTTATCCTTTTCCCCCCACCAGTTCACCAGTTGCAAACGTTTCCTCCCTTCTCCAAACCTGAGCTGTAACTTGGATGGTTTTGCTCCAGCAAGTAACAAAATGAAGAAGGCGATTTGCAACCGGGATGTTGCTTCTTGCAATGCTGCTCCAAGCAAGGTGCTGATGTTTGATAATGTCTGATAACGTAGGACAGGCTTTTCTTCAGGGCAGTGGGAAGGATGGCAGCCACGCTGGTGTTCTTGGCTTTGCCAGCTCCATTCTCTGCAGGTTTGTTGTTGTGGTTTCCCCCAGCAATTCTCCAGGCACGCTGAATTCCTCCAGGCTGGATCTTTCTGCTTGAAGGGATGGGATTTTGGCAGGGTTTTCTCTTGGAGCTGGAGTTGGCAGAAAGGACCACATGTGCCACCCATGCTGCACTCTCCCCAGTGTGGGAGTGATGTTCATCGGGACGGGGCTGGCCCTGAGATGTTTTTCTGCTCCTGGCGAACAGGGGGGATATCTGCCAGGCTGCCTCGAGCCACTGCGTGCATTTGCTGGCTCTCAGCAAAGTTATTCTCGGTCCATGCTGCTCTGAGGTGATGAAAAATAGGCCCTTGTGGGCATAGAAATGTTTTCATTTCAGAGTGTTTGGAAAGCAGCGCCAAGGATGACAAAAGCAAACGCCCACCCCGAGCAAGGAACGCTGCCAGGAGCATCTCCAGGGTGCTTTGAGAGCTGGCTGGTGCTGGGAGGGGTGTGCTGGCATGGAACCATGGGGGAAGGTGGGCTGGGGGAGCTCTGGGCACTGCACTGCTTGGCAGCCTGGGATCGTGGAATTGTAGGAAGGTTTGGGTTGGGAGGAACCTTAAAGATCACCTTGTTCCAGCCCCTGCCTTGGGTTGGGACACCTTCCATGGGGCCAGGTCGCTCCAAAGCCCATCCCAGCCTCAGGGATGTGCAGCTGCCTTTTTGAAGGTTTGAACATCATCTTCTCAAAGGGAAATTTCCATCTTGTCCCCTCCTTTAAAGTTGAGCTTGTGCCCTAAAGCAGGAGGGCTTCACCTCAATTCCAACACTCAGAGATGCTTTTAAATCCTTGCTTTGCAGCTCTGGCCACTCCAGCAAGCTTGGGATGGTCACTGTGGGATTGTCACTGTGGGATTGTCACTGTAGGATTGTCACCATGGCATTGTCACTGTAAGGATTGTCACCATGGCATTGTCACCATGGGATTGTCACAGTGGGATGGTCACCCTAGGATTGTCACTGTAGGATTGTCACTGTGGGATTGTCACTCTGGGATGGTCACAGTGGGATTGTCACCATGGCATTGTCACCGTGGGATTGTCACTGTGGGATTGTCACCCTGGGATTGTCCCTTTAGGATTGTCACCATGGCATTGTCATCCTGGGATTGTCCCTTTAGGATTGTCACCATGGCATTGTCACCATGGCATTGTCACTGTGGGATTGTCACCCAGTTGGACCAAGAGATGTGAGGGCTGTGGTTCTGTCTCTGGGGTTCCAAACACAAGGCTCCTCTAACACACTTTGTTTGCTGTGCCATGCCTGGAAACACCTCCTCGCTCTCCCCCTGCCTCAGTTTACCCTTTTCTTCTACAAATTAGATAAACCCACCCCAATAAAGCCCTCCTATTGACTGCACCACTGGTGTTTTGAGACTTAATTAACAGTCTGCAGAATGCTCTGAGATCATGGGATGAAAGCAGCTATAGATATGCAAAGCAGCGTCATTATGCAAAGATAAAATTTAGCCCCTTTGTAAAATAAGTGTTGAAATGAATGTATCGCTGCGTGTGCCTGTCTCTGCTCGGCTCCGGGCCCTCCTGTTCCTTCACCTGATAATCCCAGGGGAAACGGGACAAAAATGAGATTTGTGAGGGAAGTGTGAAAATGCACAGGCAAGGTCTTAAAATCAGATTAGTGAAAAAAGAGGAGCTCTGAAAGAAAGGAAAGATCTTTCCCTCCTTATCTCTCGGAGGTCTCTAAACTCCTGTGTACACATTACAAGCTGCAAACTAAGGGAGAGCCAGAATCCGGTTTCAGATCACTCACGCTTTATTTATTTCCTTTATTATTTTGCATTGGAAAAAAAGAAAGTGGGGGGGGGGGGGGGGATAAGGAATGAATTTCAGCTATGATTTTAAAAGAAAAACGTCTGAGAAGGGACACACTCCATCAACTAATTAAACATGTATCAGAGGTGCAATATTCCCAATTAACTACAAAGTTGTGCTTCCACTCCTAATTGCTGACAGTTTCTTTTGGTGGCTGTGTGCAGATTAATTGTCTTCAATGGGGAGCTGGGTGGTTGATAATGTGATGTTTGAAGTGGAGGTAGTAATTGCTTTGATTACATTTGTGGTTTCTTTTCTAAATGGCAGCCGGAGGTTGGGCCTGAGGTTTAGGGTAGCAGCTAAAAAACGGAGAGATGAGGGGGGAAAAGGTAAAGTTTCTTTAAGGAGTGACGGAGCAAACCTTGGACTAGATGGTCTTAGAAGAGCCAAAACTGTTCTGTGAGTTTCCTCCCCATGAGCTGCTTTGTTCAGCAAGGGAATGTACAGAGCCAAGGAGGGCAGGGGAGCTGGGAGGGGGCTCAGGGAGCTGGGAAGGGGCTCAGGGAGCTGGGAAGGGGCTGAGGGAGCTGGGAAGGGGCTCAGGGAGCTGGGAAGGGGCTGAGGGAACTGGGAAGGGGTTCAGGGAGCTGGGAAGGGGCTCAGGGAGCTGGGAGGGGGCTCAGGGAGCTGGGAAGGGGTTCAGGGAGCTGGGAAGGGGCTCAGGGAGCTGGGAAGGGGCTCAGGGAGCTGAGAAGGGGCTCAGGGAGCTGGGAGGGGGCTCAGGGAGCTGGGAGGGGGCTCAGGGAGCTGGGAAGGGGTTCAGGGAGCTGGGAAGGGGCTCAGGGAGCTGGGAAGGGGCTCAGGGAGCTGAGAAGGGGCTCAGGGAGCTGGGAGGGGGCTCAGGGAGCTGGGAAGGGGCTCAGCCTGGAGCAAAGGAGGCTCAGGGGGGGCCCTTGTGGCTCTGCACAGCTCCTGCCAGGAGGGGACAGCCAGGAGGGTTGGGCTCTGCTCCCAGGGGACAGGGACAGGAGGAGAGGAAATTGCCTTAAACTGTACCAGGGTCGGTGTACAATGGATATGGGGAATTTCTTTTCACCCAAAGGTTTGTCCAGCCCTGGCCCAGGTTTCCCAGGGGGCAGAGGTGGAGTCCCCATTCCTGGGGGGGTTTAGAAGCCGTGGGAGGATGTGGCACTTGGGGACACGGGTTTAGCAGCGGCCTTGGCAGGGCAGGGGAACTGTTGGACTTGATCTGAGAGGGCTTTTCCAACCCAAAGGGTTCTGTGATGAGCTGGGGAGGGCAGCCAGGGGAGCAGGCAGAGGAACAGGCAGAGGTGCAGGAAAAGGTGCAGGTAGAGGTGCAGGCTCAGGTGTGCAGGCTCAGGTGTGCAGGCTCTGCACCCTCCCGGGCTCAGAGCTGTCTCCAGCATTGTCTCTGCCCTGCCTGGGGCTGGGGCAGCCTCAGATGCTCTCCCAGCCTCCTCCCCAGTGCCCTGCAGCCTCCTGGCAGCAGCAGGGAGGGAGGCAGCCCTTCCCAGGCATCCCTCCCATCGCTTGGGTCACTCCTTTGGTTTTTCCTCACTGGCGTGGGAAAGCTCCAGGGCAGGAGCTGAGCCTGGAATTCAAACCCCAGCTCCTGCCCTGCTTTTGGCAGCTGAGAGATCTCCTCCTGGAGCCCAGGGATTGCCAGGCTTTCATCCTCTGCTGGGCTGTCAGCTCTCTGGTATGAGATGAAGTCACCTCCTTCGCCCTCCTCCTCCTCCTCCTCCTCCTAGGCACTGCAGCCCCCCTGCCACTCCTCTGCCCCTTCATCTTTGCCTTCTCTCCTCCTTTCCAGCTCTGGAGCCATCAGCAGAGCTGAGCCCGGTCCAGGAGGAGCATGTGCAGGAATTGGATGAGGAAGAGCATCCAGTGGCCCGTGAGGAATGCGGGCAGTGCCCGTGCCAAGTGTGTCATTCAGGCGGAATGGGCAGCAGGGCAGCAGCTGTGCCCATCCCTGCGGCCACACAGCCTCCCCTGCCTGCCTGCAGCTCCCTCCTCTTCCTCCTGCTTCCCCTGCCCTGCCCTGGGTTCCTTCAGCTCCCCCTGTCCAGCCTGAGCTGGGTCAGGGTGTGCAGAGGGACCCAGCCACGATGGGTTGGGGTTCAGACCCACAGGAGCGGGATAATCTCACTCCCCTTCTCCTGGAGACTGAGATTATCCTGGCATCACAATCCCAGGGAGGCAGGAATGGATTTCCCAGGGGCAGAGCTCTGACAGAGCCTCTCTGTGTGCTCCTCTCTGAGCCCTGCACACTCCAGAGAGCTGCGGGGACCGAGGCAGCAGCTCTGGCCTGACAGACCATGGGGATGGGCTGGGGGAGCTGGGGAAGGGTCTGGAGCTCCAGGAGGGGCTGGGGGAGCTGGGGAAGGGCCTGGAGCTCCAGGAGGGGCTGGGGGAGCTGGGGAAGGGTCTGGAGTTCCAGGAGAGGATGGGGGAGCTGAGGAAGGGTCTGGAGCTCCAGGAGGGGCTGGGGGAGCTGGGGAAGGGTCTGGAGCTCCAGGAGAGGATGGGGGAGCTGAGGAAGGGGCTGGAGCTCCAGGAGGGGCTGAAGGAGCTGGGGAAGGGTCTGGAGCACCAGGAGGGGCTGGGGGAACTGGGGAAGGGGCTGGAGATCCAGGAGGGGCTGAAGGAGCTGGAAAGGATCTGGAGCTCCAGGAAGAGCTGAGGGAGATGAGGAAGGGTCTGGAGCTCCAAGAGAGGATGGGGGAGCTGGGGAAGGAGCTGGAGCTCCAGGAGCTGGGGAAGGAGCTGGAGCTCCAGGAGCAGCTGAAGGAGCTGGAGCTCCAGGAAGAGCTGAGGGAGACGGGGAAGGGTCTGGAGCCCCAGGAGGGGCTGGGGGAGCTGGGAAGGGGCTCAGCCTGGAGCACAGGAGCCTCAGGGGGGCCCTTGTGGCTCTGCACAGCTCCTGCCAGGAGGGGACAGCCAGGGTTTGGGCTGTGCTCCCAGGGAACAGGGACAGGAGGAGAGGGAACAGCTCAGGCTGGGCCAGGGGAGGTTGAGATGGATATGGGGAAACTGAGGCATGAGCTTTGCATTCAGTGTTTGCCAACTGGAACCTTCTCTGGTGAATTTTTTCCCCCTGTGTTTTCTGTTTTCCTACATTGCTTGGTTGAGCAGTAGGAGCACACCAGGACGTTTTCCCCACGTGATTTGCCACAACCTTCCTGTCCTTCCAGATTTGCCAAGTCTTGATGTCCCCTGAGATGGGGACCTGCATGGGGCACCCCAAACACAGCACAGCCTGTGCTTGTGCACACAGTGTTTCATGGGGTGAACACCAACACAATCCCCTTTCAGCCACGCATCTTGGCGCATGTTTTCCTGTCACAGTTGGGGAAGATGATTAGATTCTCTGGTTGGTGGTAGTGCTCCTGGATCCCTCTTCCTGAGTTTCCGTGGTTACCAGGTCCAGGGCTCTGAGCAGCAGAAAAATTAGAATCATTAAAAAGAGAGGGGGGGGAAAAAGCCTGATCATAATGCTGTGAAATATCTCCTTTTGGAAATCAGGCACTCCCAGAAATCTGTCAGTGAGGTGTTATCCCAGAGCCCCTTGCAGCAAAGCTGAGGTTACAGGGAATTTCCTCCCTCCCTGACACTGTGATGGTGTCACCACCTCAGGGCAGGGTTTCTCACCCAGTGGGAGGCCCAATATATATAAATATATTTTTAAAAACATTTTACTTTTTGATGGTTTTATTTATTTTCTCTCTTTTTTTATTTTATCAAAGGTTAGACTCAATGATCCAGGAGGTCTCTTCCAGCCTTAATGATTCTATTAAATACTTAAGGGGAAACTCTTCATGGAGGAGGAGGAGGAGGAGGAGGCCTGGCTGTGCCCCTGGCCTGCCAAGGGCTGGGATTGGGGTGCCAGGGCCAGCCCTGTGCCCTCTCTGACTCGTGTGGCATCCCCAGGCAGGAGCTCTGCAGCTCCTCAGCCATTGCCATGGTTTCCTGGAGCGTCCCTGCTCCAAGAGCTGCACAAAGGGATCTCCTCACTACAGGAGCCCTGCTCGGTGTTTTTCTTCTGTTAAGAAGCAAAAAAAAAAGAAGCTTTTTTATTATTATTTTCGGTGACATCTGCAGTCATGAATTGGGCCTATAAAACACTGTGTAGGAGACTGTTCCTCCTTCACTTGATCTCCTTTCATTCCCAAGAACATTTTTCTCATCAAAGCTTGCAGATTTCAGACACGCCATAAGATATTTTTAATCATCTTCTGTCACGAAGTTTCCAAGTTAAAGGAGCCTGTGCCATGCAGAGAAAAGTCTATTTATTCTCCCTTGTTTAAAATACCCTGGCAGTCATTTTAATTACAATGCCTTTTCCCTACCCCTCCTGGGATGCGCGAGTGTATTTACACAATTTACAGTAGAGGTGGTTTCCTTCCCCCATCCCCTCACGCCTTCCCCGTCACCTCCCTCCTTCCCCCGTGTGTGTAACGTGCACAGTTCCAAATATCACAACTTGGCAAATAAATATTACAAGATTCAATAAGAGGGAGCTGCATTTGCAAGTCTGAGGCTAATTTAATAAATGATGGCAGCAGCTTTAAAACATGTCTCCTATTTAAAGAGCACAACACCGATCTTTGGAAGGAGCTGTGAAGTGGGCTAAATTTTTTAAAGGCTTTAAATGAATCCTTTTCATCTTAAGCTTGGAAAATTAAAGCCTCCCAAGCTGGTTTTTGTGCAGCTCCATCAGAGCAGGAGCGGAGCAAAGCCGCGCCTGGCAGCGTGGGACAGCGAGGGACGCCTCAGACTGAGCCTTTCTGGGGGAAAAGAAACTCAAATTGGGCTGGGGGAAGATGTAAACAGCCTTGATATTTATAGGAGGAAGGAGGCTGAAGGATGCCTTGCTGCTGGGTGTGGGCTGGGCTGAATTAAGACCTCGGAATCGACAAGACTTTTTCAAACAGTGACTTGTAGCTATTGTCCGGCATAATTTATGCCCTTTGAACTGACTGGACTTTCACAGCATTAAATTGCTGTGCTGTGACATAGCAATGCTTAGTGCAAGCAAGAAAAGGCTCTAAGCTGGTAATAAGCAGAAATATTATAGTAAGGCCACGAAACACAAGTAATAAATGACATGGTTATGAAGGTGAACAGAGAGGGGGAATTGTGGGAATCCACAAAATTAAAGGGTTTTGGGAAAGCTGCAAAAGGCAGGCCTCAGAGGCAGCAGAACTGTGATTAGAGCTAAGCAGCAGCCATGAGATTGGTCAGCAGAAAAATTATTTAAAAAGTAGAAAAGCAAGGACAAATAGAGCAATGATCTGTGTATTAACGCTCGTCTAGAATAACTCTGTAAGCTACAGAAAAGTTTATCTAGCAAGATATTAGGAAGTTTGAAGCTGGTGGCATCTTCCCATTGTCATAACCATGTCATGAGACTGATGCTGAAAAATACAATAGTTCAAGGGCTGAAAAATACAACAGCTCAAGGCACGTTCCACAGCAGTCCCGTCCCGTTTGTGATTTGTACATACACCCCTGGCCAGCGATAGGGCAGGGCTGGTGGAGCTCCTCGTTGGGTCCCAGTTTGTACTGGGACAAAGGACAGACAGCTGGGACCAGCTGGTGAGGAAAATGGGCTGCTGAGTGGTAGAAGCCAGTGCAGAGGTCAGGCCTCAGCCAGGTGTCCCCATCTCTTTGCCATTCCTAAACCCCATGCTGCTGTTATCTCCTGTGCCTGCCTGCTCTCACAGGGCTCTTCAGGGACCCCCAGCCACCTTTAATCCCTCCCTGCCTCCCTCCAAGCAGAAACACAGCTTTAGAAGATTAAAACAGAGCCCTCTGGCCTTGAACTCTGTTAAACAAACTGTGCGAGCAGGAGAAGCTTTGGCAGGCTGGGTTGGCTTGGATTACCTCTCTTCAGATCTTTTGCTTGCGAGATATTTCAAAGACTCCCTTCAACCAGAGCTTGCTTCCTCCAGAAGCCTGAGTTTGTCCAGCTAGGATCTTGGCAGGATTTATCAGAGGTAACCAGATCTCAGCAGCAGAGAAATAAACAAAAACGTGTAACCAGCTTGGTGTGTTTATATGCCATACATGGTCCTCCAAGCTGGGGCTGAAGTTTTCCTGGTGTGATGTCCTCACTCAGTGTCCTTGGAGATGCTGAAAGCCACCCTGGGCCCCTGGGCTGGCTCTGCCCAAGCAGGAGAGAGCAAAGCAGCTCCCAAGGAGGGCACAGAGGACTTTCAAACACCCATTGGGATGATTTTCTGAAAACCCTCGTGGGCTCTGAGCTCTCCATCACTGCAGAGTGCCCAAAGGAGCCCTGACTGCCACCATGGCACCCTCTCCTTCTCCTGGGAAGTCAGGTTATCCCCCTTTCCCCTCCCAGTGCCAGCAGAGTCCTCAAACAACTCTTAAACAAGTCCTTAAATCTTGGATTTCCAACTCCCTTCTTGGGAAACCTTGGATTTCCAACTCCCTTCTTGGGAAACCTTGGATTTCCAACTCGTCTCTTTGCTCAGCAGGGTGTAATGAACTCAAAGCTCTGCTTTGAGCAGTTGGAGCTTGGAGGGGGTAGTGGGGTAAGAGAGGACAGAAAATATATATAAATCCTTCTTCTGCAGGCTCTTATCCACAGTGACAGCTACAAAAAAAGCACTTTATGGCTCCAGTCACATCTCATGTCAGCGCCACAGGGAAACCCACCGCAGGATGGCTTGGAAATGGCAGATTCTCTTAAAATTTTTAGGGTGATGAGCAAAAAGAAAATGGGAAAAAGATTCAGAAAAGACCTAAAAGACTGATGTCATTCCCTTGAAGAGAGAGGGCACTGGAGAAACAAGAATGGGCTGCTCTGGACAGGGTCAGGATGCTGAGAAGCTCGTGCAGCTCCATCCTGAGCCTGCTGTTCTCCCCCTCGGCCATTCCCCAAACCAAACCTCTGCAGGGCTTAGTTTATTTATTACCCACAATGATTTATTTATTACCCACAATTATTCATTCTCCCCCTCCAGCAAGTTCAGGAAACCCTTCAACACAGCAGGTGAGAGGGGAGGGGAAGGTCTCCAACAAAGCCAAGCCGCTTTGTTCTTGTTGAGCTCTTGGTGCTGGTCAACAACAACTGCCCAGCTCCCCAGGACTGGGAGATGTTTGCAGGCTCTGCCTGAGCTGGTGTTTGCTGAGAAGCTGAAGAAACCCCCCTGAGGTGGCTGCTGACCAGAGGTAAGGAATGAGCAGCTCCTTTGCCTGAGCTTGGAAATTAGAATGACACCACTGGGAAAGAAAATAATAGTTGAGAGAGAGAGAGAGCTTGTAAGGGAAAGCAAATCAAAGTGCACCAAGGATCTGTCAGTAAAGAAGTCCTTTCATGCCGTGTTTTAAAATGTATTTCTTCTTTTGAATTATGCTTTGTGTTTTTCATGATATAAAAAGGAGGGATAGGAGCCCCTGCAGCACATGGTCTGGTTGGATGTCTAAGATATTAACTGAGTATTTTCCTGCCTTAAGGGTCCAGCAGGAACTTCAGCTGTTACCTCCCCTGTTTCCAAGGTATTTGAATAAAATTAATGTTACTCAGAAGAATTGTAACAGCTTGCACAAAATTCAGGTTCCTGGAAGGGCTGTGCTGATTTTGGGGGTATTATTGGTGTGATAAGCCCTGCAGTGAGAGCAGTGACAGTGCAATCTGCTTCTTAATCATGGGGTTTGCAGCCTGCTTTAGGTAAGGGCTGCTCTGAGAGGGAGTTTATGGAAGAACATTGGGATATATGGGATATATGCTCCTGCACTCTACAAATGAGAAAGAAAGTGGTGTTTACCTTGTGAAGGTGTCACAAATGGTTTTTCCCCTTTGTGGCTGGTCAGGACCTTTCCACCAACATGGAAACTTAGTCAGATGTGGGATTTTGGTGCAGTTTAATTCATGTTTGCATAGATGCTAGAAGAGTTTGGGTTGGAAGGGACATCCAGAAGCCCTGCAATGAGCAGGGACAGTGCCTGCTGGCTAATGGGGATCCCCAGTGAGGAGGGGGATTTGTGAGGATGGTTTGGTTTTGATGGGTCTCATTTTTGTGTTTTGGTGACTCTTTTCTTTACTCTTCACGACCAGGAGGAGCCCCCAGTGAAAAGCTGAGTCCAAAATGGACATTTTCACACAATCTTGTGTTGCACAAGCTTCTAAAAGGCTCTGTCCTGTGGAAGGAAACAAATGCAATGGTGAGAAGTTCTGGGAACCAGCTGAGCTCCCTTGAGCTGCTCTGGCTGCTGAGATGCCACATTTGTGCTGTTCCTGGCTCAGATTTCCAAGCAGGCTCTTTCCCACGGTGTCATTTTCTGCACCCTCCCCAGGCAGCAGGATTCCACTTTCTGCCCAGCAAAGCCCAGCAATAAAACAAACAGCCCTGGCTTGGTGCAGCCAGTACCAAACCTGCCTGGGGAGCTCAGCTCAGCTCCCCCCTCTGCTCCTGCTGCCTCTGCCCTGCAAACCAGTGCAAAAATCACATTTTCACCTGATTCTGGATGGTACACCCCATCTGCAGGAAAGCTGCTGCTCAGGCAAACATTTCCCTTCCAAGCCAAGGAGGTGGGGCTGGAGCAGTTCCCAGTTGGTCCCAGTTTGGGCTGAGAGGTGTGGGGTGGCTCCCACAGGAGATGGAGCAGGGAGGGCTCTGGTGGATCCCTCAGAAAGGTTGGGAATCTGCTCCTGCTCTCCAAGAGAGCTCAGTGGGGCTGGGAATCCCTTGGGGAACAACACCCAGCTGCAGCTGGAGGAGGATTCTCTACAGGAGGGTTGGAAGCACCGTTCCATCCACACGGAGCTGTTATCACACCCCACCCCAGTCTGGCAGCTCCTGCCGGCTGTACCTGCTGCTGTGTGTCAGCATCGCTAAAATCGGGTTTACACAATAACCCCCGGGGGTGCAAACAGCCAGCCCAGCCTCATGGAGAGATCCTCCTGCTCCAGACCCACTCCTGAGAGCAGCTGGAGCTTGGCTGCCAGGGCAAAATGCAGATCCCCCTCTCCTGTGTGTACCAAGGCAGGGGAGGTCAGCCCCAAGCCTCTTCAAGGTGTTTGCTCAATGCTCTGAGCGGAGAAAGAGAGATCAGGGCTGTGATAACAACAGACTGTTAATGACCCACGGGTGCATTCCTTAAATGTATTTATTTTGTGTGCACCCACTGTCCGCTGGTGACATCACCCTAATCCTGCTTGCTCCAGGGCATATCTGGGTTTGAACAAGTTGTTTTGTCCCTCCAGCCGAAAGTTTTGTCGGGGAGGATTTGGGGATCCTGCCTGTCTGTGGGATTTCTCCCCAGGGTGTCAGACTTGCTGTACAACTGCAGTGGGACTCACCTCCACAGACCATCTGCTTCCCAGGCTAGCTGTGCTGCATTTGGCGCTGCATGATGCTCCCTGATGGGAAAGCCTTGGCCACAAATAGAACAGCCTTTCCCCAGGCTCCCTGCCTCGGGGCTGCCTCATCGGTACCCTGAGATCCCTGGGCGTGGGGAGAATCCCCGCAGAAACCCGGGGGCTTTCCCCTCTGTTCTCTCAGTCTTTGTTGCTGTCCTGGTTTGAACGGACAGGTGTGTGCTAAGGAAGGCAGGAGCCTCCCCTGAAATGGAAAATGTAAACCCCCTCCCTCTGAATTGTTATCATTTTGAAATTAAGGGGCTCTCAGGTAAAAATATGGGAATAGGAATAACAGTTCTTCAGTAGGAAAATTAAAAATGTACACATTTTTATGTATGACATTATTATTTATTACATTATTTCTTTATTGCTGCCCATCAGCAGCCAAACCAGGTGTGTGTTTGGCCCAGGGGACCTGGGTGCTGAGCAGAGATTAGAAACCCAATCAGAACCTTTTCATCTGCTCCTGGATAACTGCTGTGACCCAGCCACTCACTCTGCATCTCCTCCCAGACCTCTCCTCCGCCTCCTCCCAAAGCCCTGCGTGGGCTGCTGATATATTTTTATCGATCTCTTTTATGTAAAGCTCATCCCTGCCGTTCACTCCCGAGTAACATCCAGGGCTCTTTGTTCCCAGCACAATGGAGTGTCCCTGGACAGCCCCGGGGACACCAGGACACGCTTTCAAAGGTTAATGTCTCTGTTAGGCTGCAAATCGCTCCTCAACATCTGCTGTCACTCACAGGAGGTGGGAAATAATCACCTGCATCCTTTGACTAATAACTGAGCCTGAACTGATGCACGTCCAGCTCCGGGAGGAGGCTGTGCCAGCCTCTGCCTGCAGAGGGAGGGATGGTTTGAACCCCTGACACCTGAGCACCGTCACAGAGGTCAGAGAAACAGCTCCCAGGAGGGCACACACAGAGTTGTGATCCCAGAAGTGAATCTGAGATATCATTGTTGCAAGAATTAGGAAAAAAAAAAATCAAACCAGACACAGCTCATGACTTTGGCTTGTTTGGGAAAACAGCTGGGCTGGGCTCTAAGTTGACAAAGAAAACAAATCTGCTGCTCTGCCTCCTTTCACCTCCTTCCCTGAGCCCCTGTCTGAGCTGCAGGCCCAGTGTGGGGGGAGCAGCCTTGTTAGCATTTCACAGTCACATATTTTTGTGTTTGTTGTGCTCTTGGTTGAGTTGGCTCCTAATTTGTCTGTCTTTGGGGGACAGCAGACAGCTGCTTTAATGAGGGAGCAGTAGGGTTTGAATCACAGGCATCTGCTGTGGTGTGAGCAGGGGATCTCCTGCTCTGCCTCCCAAAGCCGCCCCTGCAGCGGGGTGAGCTCAGGCTCTGCTCCCTGGGCAAAGCACGCTTTTTAAATGTTTAAATCAGGTGTGACACCCCTGGGGGTGTCTCTGCTGCACCCCCGGATCTGTACAAACCCTGCAGCCACCCTGAATCCCATGGGTTTCCTCGTGAGAGCAGCCTGGCACTGCCAAGGGGGCTGCTCGGCGCTCAGCCTCTCCTGTCCTCCTTGAAGCCTTTTCCTGGCCAACACCAGCATCCTCTGCCCTGGGAACCGACACAGGGGGCAAACTGGAGGTGACCTCTGAGTGTGACTTGGCTCTGTTCACCCTGGGTGACGGCAGATGGGGCTCAGAGCTGACAGAGCCGGGTCCAGCTCGGGGAGAGACGCCTGGATCCTGACAAGAGGCTCCTCCTGCTCTGGGACTGGCACCCGTGTCCCTGCTGAGCTCAGGGCCAGCTGCCAGCCCAGCTCCCTCCCCTCTGTTATTTACCGGGTGTGTGAGGTGGTCAGTTGGTTTTTTGGGGTTTTTTTTTCTTTTTCTTTTTTATTTTTTTTTCCCGGATGCACCCAGCGCAGCGGTCTCTGCACGACACCAAATTAATTAATGTTGGGCAGGCAGAATGCAATTAACTACCCTGGAGCCTGGCCAAGGCAGCATTCCCTGCTCCTCTGAGGAGCCTTCCTGGGCAGGACCTTGCTCTTTGCTGCAGGGCTCCAGGGCAGAGGCTCTGACAGGAGCAAATCCCTCTGGAAATGCCTCCTCCAGGCCCTGCACTCAGATACCGCTCCATGTCTGATCCCAGACGTGGAATCTTCCCTCCTTCCCAGATACGGAATCTTCCTTCCTTCCCAGATGTGGAATTTTCTCTCCTTTCCAGACCTGGAATGTTCCCTCCTTCCCAGATATGGGATCTTCCCTCCTTCCCAGATGTGGAATCTTCCCTCCTTCCCAGATATGGAATTTTTCCTCCTTCCCAGACCTGGAATCTTCCCTCCTTCCCACACCTGGAATTTTCCCTCCTTTCCAGATATGGAATGTTCTCTTCTTCCCAGATGTGGAATCTTCCCTCCTTCCCAGACCTGGAATCTTCCCTGCTTCCCACATGTGGAATTTTCCCTCCTTCCCAGACCTGGAATGTTCCCTCCTTCCCAGATGTGGAATCTTCCCTGCTTCCCAGATGTGGAATGTTCTCTCCTTCCCAGATAAGGAATTTTCTCTCCTTCCCAGATGTGGAATCTTCCCTCCTTCCCAGACCTGGAATGTTCCCTCCTTCCCTCCTTCCCTCCTTCCCTGCCTCTTCCTCCTGCAGCCCGGGGAGGGGGCAGGCAGAGGGAGGCAGCATCTGCAGGAGGCTGCAGCACAGTTGGCAAAGTCCTGGGCAAAAGCAATCAAGCCATGGTAGCGTTTCAAGGACCAACTGGCTGGATTTTATTTATTGCTGCCACTCACTGAGAAAATGGACTCGGGAGGAGATTCCCGGGCAGCTTCTGTTAAATAGAGCATCGCCTGACAGAGCTGTGATTGAGCTGGGGCTCTTTAAAGGGGTTTAGAGGCCGCCAATGCAGAGCATCTGCAGGCAAAATGGGCAGCTTTGGCAGGGCAGCCACTCTGAAAGTCAGCTGAAAAACACAAAAATAGCTTGTGCAGAAACACACAGAAGTTGAGGGGGCGGCTGCAGCAGGGAGCTGATGGATTTGGGGTTCAGCTGCCTGTCCATGGCCCTGCACTCCCAGCCCTGCTGTGCCTGGGCCATCACCTCCTCTTCCTTTAGCCCTTCCCCTTTCCTTGCTGTCCCTCTGGTTGTGTGCAACAGATTTGCTTCATGGGTGCTGCTCCCTGAACCCTCCTTACTCCCTGCAAGAGGTGGTTAAAAACCAGAGGGCTTTGAATAGCTAAATCCATGGAGAATGGGGTAGGGAACCCCCTGGAGCAGGGCTTGGCAGGATGTAGCCATGATATTTTCTGAAAAATCCTTTCCTTAGGATTTTTTCCTCCTGAGAAGCTGAGAGGCCTCAGGAACAAAATCTAAACAATGGTTATCTGCTGCTGTGGGATGCAACAGGTGGATTTTTGATTAGCCCATGTTGGATGTTTATAATTAATGGTCAATCACAGCCCAGCTGGCTCGGACAGAGAGCTGAGCCACAAACCTTTGTTATCATTCCTTCTTTTTCTATTCTTAGCCAGCCTTCTGATGAAATACTTTCCTCTATTCTTTTAGTGTAGTTTTAATATAATATAGATCATAAAATAATAAATCAAGCCTTGTGAAACATGGAGTCAGATCCTTGTCTCTTCCCTCACCCTAAAACCCCTGTGAACACTGTCACACAGGACACCTCCCCATTCCCCAGAAAGAGAACCACCCTCTCCTTCACAGTGCCCAGCAGGTTTGGGAGCCAGGAGTGGATCCTGTTGGGTCTGAATTCCCAGCCTGGATGAGCAGCAGGCTCCCTCCAAGGATGAAAACCAAGCTGGGCAGTTACCAGTGCTCAGCTCAAGCCCTGGGCCCGTTCTTCCACAGCCCATTGTCTCCTCTGGGTGATCCAAATTCCAGATCTGTGGCCCTTGGTTCCATCAGGATGTCAGAATTTCATGGGCTGCACTTCACACGTTATCTTCCTCCTCCAAAGGGCAATTTAGAAGTGGAAGGATCAAGATTAAAATGTCAGATCCACCTTTCCTTGTGCCTGTCCATGTGGTGAAATGCTTTGCTCCACTGAGGCCGGCCTGTCTCTGGTCCCAGGTGTGCAGTGACAGCTTCTCCCACTCTCTCATGATGAAACCATTCCAGGAACCAAAAATGCTGGATCTGCACCTATTTCAGACAGGGCTGAGCTGTCCTCCCACAGCACCAGTGCCTCAGCCAGGGCCACCTGGCTGTTCCCCCGTGGATGGTTGTTCTCCACCCGTGGCACAGGGAGCTCCTGGGAGCTGCTCTCTCTCTCTCTCTTGCATTTTGGCCAAAATTTTGTCGTTGAGAAGCTATAGATAGCAAGGGCTGGATCAGATTTTTAAAGCATCATATTTCTGGGAATATTCCCATCAAAGAGTTTGTTGGCAAGGCAAGCTGGGCAGGAGTCTCTGGCTGGTGACAGTTTATATCTATTCAGGCTCCTGTGCTAGCCAGAGTCCTCCAGACGGTTGCAGTGAACGTGCAGAGAGGTTTTTCTCGAAATCCCCCAGATTTTAGGCAATAAAAGGAGCACCTGTGGGATCAGCCTTGCCCAGAGGAAGGCACCCAGGGAGCCCCAGCCCTGGCCAAGCACGGGGAGCAGAGCTGGGGTAAATCCCTTCCTCCACACGGCTACAAAGCTGCCAGAGCTGCCTTGAGCCTCTGTGCCACAAAGGCAGCATGAAACAAAAGGGCTCAACCCTCCTCCATCCTCTCAGGCTCTCCTGGCAGAGCAGGGGTCCCCCAAACCCCATTCATGAGCCCCCTCCATCCCTGGAATTGTGGACACCCAGGTTTGCCTCGGGGAGCCCAGGCTTCTGCCGAGTGCCAAAGAAAATTTTTATGTGCTGTTCTTCCCCAACGTGACACAAGATTAATTACAGCCATAAAAACATTAGGAGCTTTCTAAATATTTTATGTGAATAAGCACACACAATATGAAGGTTTTACTTGTTGCGTTTCGGTAAAGGACGTTTTGTTTGTAATAACTAGGGAACCTGACAGGTGATTTTATTTTTAGTGCTTCTGTCTGCTCTGAAGGACTCTGAACACAGAGAGGAGACAAGGGCAATGCAAACCACGCTCAGAGTCCCAGGGAAGGGATATAGAGCTAAATGAGAAGGGGATTAAAAGAGGACAACCACAAATTTCAACCATAAACTTAATTGCAGCTGCCCTTGGGAAACTTCCTCCCTTCCCTTATTCCAGAGGAGGTCTGGCCTTTGTTTATCTCTGACTGGGAGCACTGGTGGTGTGGGAAGCAGCTCACAGCTTTGACAACTGGTGTTTCAAATGCAGAGATTTCACCACAGGGGCTGCATGTGCCAGCAGGGATGGTTTGCACTGGGACAATTTGTGCTGAGGATGTTTCACCTGCTCTCCTCTCCCAGCTCTTCTGTGATCTGGAAATACCAGAAGCCTTACCAGAGCTGGAGGGCAGATGTTTGGTCTCTGTTTGGGTGGCTGGAATTCAACAGGAGCCCTGTGTGACTGATTTTTCTGTCTGTTTTAGCATCCATCTGCCACTGGAAATCAGAAGGCATTAGTCTGTTTTTTCCTAGGCTGAGTTAGCAGCTAAATCAGCCTCTCTGTGATGGGAAATGTTGGGGGATTCTTGATGTTTCATCCACCCTCAAAAGGAGCCCATGTCCTGCAGATCCAAGTGGGGACATCCCAACCCATGGTGCTGCAGGTGATTTTAGATTTTGCAAAGTTTCACAGATATCTTTTTATGAAAAATCCTTTCCTTAGGATTCTTTCCTCCTGAGAAGCTGAGAGGCCTCAGGAACAACATGTGAACAATGGTTATCTGCTGCTGTGGGATGCAACAGGTGCATCTGGGATTGGTCTCATGTGGATGTTTCTAATTAATGGTCAATCACAGCCCAGCTGGCTCAGACAGGGAGCCGAGCCACAACCCTTTGTTATCATTCGTTTCTATTCTATTCCTAGCCAGCCTTCTGATTAAATCCTTTCTTCTATTCTTTTAGTATAGTTTTAATGTAGTACATATCATAAAATAACAAATCAAGCCTTCTGAAACATGGAGTCAGATCCTCATCTCTTCCCTCATCCTCAGACCCTTGTGAACACTGTCACAATCCTGCACACCTCGGGGCAGCAACTAACAACCAAAACCCGAGAGCAGGGCTCATTGCTGCCTGGATTGCTCAGAACTTGCCACGTCTTCCTCCTTGCTCATGCCTGAATGCTGCAATTCAGACTTGGGCGTGCAGCAATTACAGCCCAGAGCTCCTCTCTGCTCACCTCCCTGGCTCTCTGCAGGATCCCAGCAAGGTTTCCAATCTCCCGGTGCTGCCGTGGCACCAAAGGCGAGGAGCCATTAGCAACTGGGTCTCAATGTGTCCCATTCTCACTTTAAATATTGAAGAGGCTTCCAAACACCTCTCCATCCTGGCAGCTGACCTGGAACGGTGTGTGCTGTGTGCTGCAGCTGCTCCTTTTCCTGGGAGCTGCTGTGGTTCCTGATTGTGGAGCTCAGCCCTGAGCCCTGACACCCAGCAGGGCTGGCTTTGTGCTGAATATTTCATGCAGACACATGCAGACAGAGGCACCAGCCTGTTTTCAGTTCTGATTTTCTCTGCTTCTTGAGGTGCATAAATGATGCATGGTGTTTAAGCTTCCTGGTTTTGGAGGGGGGAAGAGTGACAAATGCCTTTGCTGCTGGTTGCCTGTGTTTGGGGTGAAGCAGAACTCACCAATTCAGCTGCCTGAACGGTTTTAAAAGCAAAGCAGTTTGCTGGCTGAGCCCTGGGCTGCCACTGGTGACACCAGGACTGCGCCTCTGCAAGACAAAAGGGTGACCAGAATGGGGCAGATAGTGACCAAATGCCTCTCTAATGCCTCTCTCCACCTTTCCAAGCTTCCCAAAATGATTCCCCCAAGCTCTGTGCTCTCCCACATGCATTTATCCACGTTTTCCTTCTTTTGTTCACATTGGTACCATTTTGCTGAGGAAGGAGGCTCCACATCAACCACACAGCTGGGCCAGATGAATTTAGGGGGTCTTGTCCAAAATTTATGCTTCTGTGACATTCAGCCCTCTCCTGCCACCCCCAGGGTCCATCCCAGCTGTGGTCTGGGGGATTTGGTCACTGGGAAGGTGTCAGGGATCCCCAAGCAAAGCCCCAGCTCACCCTGGGCTTTCCCCTGGGACAGAGGATTCCTCCCAGTGAAACCCTTGGTGGCATTTTCAGAGGAATCCTCCCAGTGAAACCCTTGGTGGCATTTTCAGAGGATTCCTTTCAGTGAAACCCTTGGTGGCATTTTCAAGGAATCCTCCCAGTGAAACCCTTGGTGGCATTTTCAGAAGATTCCTCCCAGTGAAACCCTTGGTGGCATTTTCAGAGGATTCCTTTCAGTGAAAACCTTGGTGGCATTTTCAGATTCCTCTCAGTGAAACCCTTGGTGGCATTTTCAGAGGATTCCTTTCAGTGAAACCCTTGGTGGCATTTTCAGAGGATTCCTTTCAGTGAAAACCTTGGTGGCATTTTCAGATTCCTCTCAGTGAAACCCTTGGTGGCATTTTCAGAGGATTCCTTTCAGTGAAACCCTTGGTGGCATTTTCAGAGGATTCCTTTCAGTGAAAACCTTGGTGGCATTTTCAGATTCCTCTCAGTGAAACCCTTGGTGGCGTTTTCAGAGGATTCCTTTCAGTGAAACCATTGGTGGCATTTTCAGATTCCTCCCAGTGAAACCCTTGGTGGCATTTTCAGAGGATTCCTCTCAGTGAAACCCTTGGTGGCATTTTCAGATTCCTCTCAATGAAACCCTTGGTGGCATTTTCAGAGGATTCCTCCCAGTGAAACCCTTGGTGGTGTTTTCAGCAGCTGGAAACAGCAATCAGAGGAATTCCTGGGGTCATTCCAGGCTTTCCCTTGTCACAGCTCTGGTGGGGGAGGCTGCCCACCCTTCTCCTTAGGAACTTGCCTGGGATTGACAGGACAGAACGAGCTGTCACAAAATGAGACAGAAATTGGTTGTCGATTAGAGCTTTCCTTTAAAGGTCAAGCAAAAATGGTCACACAACGCCCAGAGATGTTTTAGAAGGGATCATAAAGGCAAAACCCATTTGTAGTGGTGTTCACAGGGGTCCCAGGACCAGGGAAGAGATGAGAATCTGACTCCATGTTTCTGAAGGCTGATTTATTATTTTATGATAGATATTATATTAAAAGAAAAAGATATATTAAAACTATACTAAAAGAATAGATGAAAAGGTTTCATCAGAAGGCTTGAAAGGAAAGAAGTGAAACAGAATGATAATAAAATCTTGTGACTCTCAGACAGTCTGAGCCAGCTGGGCTGTGATTGGCCATTAATTAGAAACATCCACATGAGACCAATCCCAGATGCACCTGTTGCATCCCACAGCAGCAGATAACCATTGTTTACATTTTGTTCCTGAGGCCTCTCAGCTTCTCAGGAGGAAAAAATCCTAAGGAAAGGATTTCTCATAAAAGATGTCTGTGACACCCATTGTCTGCAGAGGGGTCCAATCCTGCCCACAGGGATGATGGACCACCTCGATTTTTGGGGATGCATTGAGCCTCTGGTGCCTTTGGAGATGGGAACTGGCACTTTCCGGACAAGCAGGGAATATTTTTATTTATTTTCTTGGTTCTGTAAATAATCATCCATGTCTTCAACTTCTATTTTACATAAACCAACAGAAATCCCCCTCTCCCCCCCACCATTACTCTTCTTCTCTGGAAAAGGTTGGGATTCAGTGACTTTAATTATGAAGAAATTTATGAAAAATAAAGTCTTATTAAATAGTTACATTAATTAGGAGGAAAAATGTTAGTATTAATTACTAAAAATTAATTATTATTCTTTGTAAATGACTAAGAAATTCTGAGCTAATTAATGCTAGCAAAGGCCCTTTAGAGCTGGGGAGACCAACTCGTGTAAGCCTGTCCCTGCACAGAGCTGATGGCTTCTTGGTGGTGTCTGTTAGCAGATCAATTTTTGCTTTAAATGATTGTGCAAGTTAATAAAAAAACCTGTCAGAGTAAAAATGAAACATCTTGGCCAATATTTCTCCCAATTGTTTTGAGGGCTTTGACCTTTCTTTCTTTGTCCCAATTCCAGGCTTGAAAAGCTTTGCAATACCTTGACATTTTAGGCAGGAGAGGGAAAAAAAAAACCCAAATTTGCACCTAAATTAGGGAATGAAGCAGTAAAAATGTAGATTTAGTCCCTGGGACAAGCTCTGTGGTTCAGCCTTACCTCCTTTTTTTCCTTAGGTCATATCTACTGCTACGTTCTCCATAAATAATCTTCAGACTTCCTGGGGCTTTTAATACTAATTAAGTCTTCAAGTAGGCAGAAACGAGCTAGGGGACGTTTCTATCACAGGTTTCCCAGTCAGTTTATATCACAGTTTCTCAGCCTTGTGAGCACTTTCCTTCCTGGCTTCAAAGGATTTTCAGGGGAAGGTTTTGCAGCATTTTGTAGGGACCAGGTTTGGAGTTCGGAGCTGTTCCTCCCTACAGCCTGTGGGATCTGTAATTACTGGTTTGGGGAAACTTCACCGCTGTTTCTCCCCATTTTTAAACAATGGGATTCGATTTGGGGGGGATTGGGGTTTTTCTGAAGTCCTGGAGGAGGGTTGGAGGGCAAATCCTTGTGAGTCACAGCCCTCAAATGGCTCTGGCTGCACAAACTGCTCCCAGAGGGAGAGGGCAAAATTCTGAGAGGGGAAATCTGCCCTGTGGCAGCACATTCGGGGACTCCTGGCTGGAAAACAACATTCCCAGCATGGAATTATTGTCGTTCTTCCCAAAATGGCCCTCGAGAGCTGAGGGGTACCAAGCCCGACGAGAAGCTGCGTGTATGAGCAGGGGAGAGCGCCCAGAGACCTTTTCCTGTTCTTTTCCTCCTGGTTTTCAATCCCTTCAATGCTAAAAGCCCTCGTTAAAGTTTAACCCTCTACACTAACTCTGTACACCCATGGTGCTGCTGCCAGTCTCCCATCTGGAGTTCCAGAGCTGCCATCCTGCCTGGCTGGTTGGGTTTGCTGCAGTGACCACCAGATTCACAGCAGCATTTCCCCTTCTTTCCCCAAACAAAGTCTGCTTTTATCTGTCACAGCCACTTTAGCTTCAGTGCTTGCAATTGTTTTCTGCAGAAGATAGTTTCTCTCTGTTGACTGAAGGGAGAAGTAGTGAAAATAAGCAGTTAATTTAGAAGAGTCAGTGCTGGGAGAGCCTCAGGGAAAATGCCTGGGGAGAGGGAGGTGGTGGCAGGTCTGGAGGGACAGGCTGAGCCTTCAGATCAGAGCCAGACTGAGAAATAAATGCTGACATTGCCCAACCAATGTGTAGGTAGCACCAGGGTGCAGGAAAACATGGTTTAAAACAGACCTGAGATGTATCTTTTCGGTGAGTTGGAAAAAACCAAAATAATTTCTTCTCCGCGCTCTTTTGAAGCCACTTCACAAATGGATGTCATTGATTTCCAGATTAAACTTTTCATGGAAACTTCACATGGGAAATGCTGGGGTTTTGAAGGATTTTGACTTCTGAAAGAACTTTGGTATGTCCCCATATCATTGTTTAACCAAACTGTAATTTCTGCTTTTTCTGGTCAATTGGATGCAGAAAATAACCTTGCCCAGGTTATTTTATCCCTGGTTAAAGGATAAACAACAGGTAACAGAGGTGAAGAGGGGAAGGGAAAATAACTGGCTGGCTTCATCCAAAATCCCAAGCAATCAATGCAAAGTCTCCAGTGGGCTCAAGGCCACGGCCCAGTGAGGTGGAGGAGATAAATAGGACAGGCAGATCAATCGTGGGCAAGAGGAAGGAGAACAAACGTCACAAATCCAATATTAAAAAAAAAAAAAAAAAAGAACAATCCAGAGTTAAAAGCTTTGGCTTGATGGGTCTGGCATTACAATATCAAAGCTTTTGTCAGCACTGGACGATATTTCACCTCAAGTTGATGCTCTTTGGCAAAAATAAGAAAGGGGGGAAAAGAGATGGGAAAAAGGCAAGAAAAAGAGCTTTTTTGTTGTTGTTTTTTTTTTAAATCCTGTGCAAAGAAAAAAGCACCTCAAGGGAGAGACTGCTTCGATCACAAAGCTGTGTAGCATGGTGTGTCCTCCCCAAGAGAGCACGGCAAGCACAGCCCAGGCAGTAATTTGAAGATAAACACACAGATCCTCTAAATTCCAGGCATGGAACAGGGACTGTGGTGAGCCACAGGGCTGGAACAGCTCGGGGTGAGAAAGACACCAAGGCAGAGGCACTGGCAGGGCTGCAGCACCCACCTCCCACCCTGCTTCTCCCCAGGTTCATCCCCAGGCTGAGCAGAGATGGTGGGAATGGGTCTGAAGCATTTGCAAGGATCCTTTTTTTTCTTTGCCATGGGTTTTCCCCAGCTTCCACAGCTCTCCTGTCTCTCTGCTTCCCCCAATTTAGGAGGTTTTCCCCATTTTCCACAGCTCTCCTGCAGATCCTTACCCAATTTGGGAGGTTTTCCCCAAATTCCACAGCTCTCCTGCAGATCCTTACCCAATTTGGGAGGTTTTCCCTAAATTCCACAGCTCTCCTGCAGATCTTTACCCAATTTGGGAGGTTTTCCCCAAATTCCACAGCTCTCCTGCAGATCTTTACCCAATTTGGGAGGTTTTCCCCAAATTCCACAGCTCTCCTGCAGATCTTTACCCAATTTAGGAGGTTTTCCCCAAATTCCACAGCTCTCCTGCAGATCTTTACCCAATTTGGGAGGTTTTCCCTAAATTCCGCAGCTCTCCTGCAGATCTTTACCCAATTTGAGATGTTTTCCCCATCTCAGGGGGGGGGACTGGGTAAAACACTTTTGAAGTTCCAAGTATCAGCTCTGGCTCCAAACCAAAGTGAAGAAAGCCCTTGACCCAAATTTCTGAGGGGATGGGATGGGTACAAACCTGACAATTCTGCTAAAAGCCTGCTCTGCTCAGCCAGGCAGCGAGATGCTAAACCAGGGCACAACTCCAGCTCAGTTTGGGACACAGGAACCAGGGAGGACAGCGAAGGAGACTAATGCTGGCATATTTTATTTATTTAACAGCAAAGGGATGTGTTTTCTCTGCTGCTGCTGCTGCTGCTGTTCAGGGATGGTGGAGGCTCTCCCAATTATCTCCCAGCACTCTCGCACCTCTCCCACGAGGCTCTTGCTTAGGTTATCTGGCAGGGATTTTCTCTTTTCCAGCTTGTCAGAGGTGAAAGGTGCTGGTTTTTCTCCCATATAATGAGCTGTTTTGTGCATGTCAGCACTGGCTCTGCATTGTGTCCTCGTTCACGCCTTCGCGGAGCATTTCCAGAGGCAACGTCTCGCTCCTGCTTCAGCTTTCAGGAGATTTTAATCCCTGCACGCACACAATGAGCAGAAGCAGGAATTGCTTTTTAAATAGGGGGGGGAAAAGCAGATTTTCTTCTGAGAACATGTTTGCAAATGGCTCCTGTCCCCTCTCACCGTGCAGCATGAAAGGAGCAGCGCGAGGAGGGAAAGGCGCACAGAGCCAGAGGATGGAGCAGCCTTGTTGCACTCACTTTCCAAAGCCAGGGCCTCCAAGTCCCACTGGTATTTCTTCTTGTTCAAATAAAAAAAGAAAAAGGTGTTCTAAGGAGCTTTCCTTATTTCAGGGCAGTGTATTTGGAGTTTGAAAGGACTGGAAGGGGAGATTTGGGAAGCTGGTGGCAACGCTGGGCGTGTTCTCCGGTCTCGCTCCTGATTCAGCTTTCAGGAGATTTTAATCCCTGCACACACACAATGAGCAGAAGCAGGAATTGCTTTTTAAATAGGGGGGAAAAGGCAGATTTTCTTCTGAGAACATGTTTGCAAATGGCTCCTGTCCCCTCTCACCGTGCAGCATGAAAGGAGCAGCGTGAGGAAGGCACACAAGGCCGAAGGATGGAGCAGCCTTGTCGCACTCGCTTTCCAAAGCCAGGGCCTCCAAGTCCCACTGGTATTTCTTCTTGTTCAAATAAAAAAGAAAAGGTGTTCTGAGTAGCTTTCCTTATTTCAGGGCAGTGTATTTGGAATTTGAAAGGACTGGAAAGGGAGATTTGGGAAGCTGGTGGCAACGCTGGGCCCGTTCTCCTGACTCTTGGCTGCTCATGAAGTTCAGGGCATCCTCTGAACTGAGGAGATCACACCTGGTGGGATCTTGGGGTGAGGGAACAGTTCCTTCTACAGGAGCCAACACCACTTCCCTCTGACTTCAGGGTAGGACTAGACAGGGGAAGGTTTCAAAGCATGAATTCAGCAGAAGCCTCTCTTTGTTCTTGCTGAGTGCTCCCTTCCTGATGAGCTGAAAGCTGCTGGGTTCCCCTCTCTGAAAAGCAGCTCCACAGTGATGCGTGCCCCGGCAGAGTCCTCACACTGGGGAGGAGGTGCTGCCCATGATTCTGCATTTTCCTGTGGCTCATGGCTCTGCAACCATCTCCACTCTTGGAGGTTCCTGCAGACCGGGTCAAGCCTAAACAGAGGGAGGGATTTCTGCAGGAGACCCCAGCTGAGCTCCCCAGGAAGTCAGGCTGGCCAGGGCTTTGGGTGGAAGCTGTTCCTGCCCATTGGCAGGGGTGGGAGCTGGAAGGCCCTGTGTCACAGACATCTTTTAGGAAAAATCCTTTCCTTAGGATTTTTTCCTCCTGAGAAGCTGAGAGGCCTCAGGAACAAAATGTGAACAATGGTTATCTGCTGCTGTGGGATGCAACAGGTGGATCTTGGATTGGTCTCATGTGGATGTTTCTAATTAATGGCCAATCACAGCCCAGCTGGCTCGGACAGAGAGTCTGAGCCACAAACCTTTGTTATCATTCCTTCTTTTTCTATTCTTAGCCAGCCTTCTGGTGCAACCTTTTGTTCTATTCTTTTAGTATAGTTTTAATATAATATATATCATAAAATAATAAATCAAGCCATCTGAACCATGGAGTCAGATCCTCATCTCTTCCCTCATCCTAAAACCCCTGTAAGCACCGTCACAGCCCTGGAAGTCCTTCCCAGCCCATCCCAGTTTGATTCTGTGTCCCCCAGGCACAGCCAGCTCAGGGGCACCCAGCAGGGCTGGCCAGGATACTCCCACTTCAAATGAACCATCTTAAACCTTCCACATCCACACGAAGAAGCATTTTAGCAGGATGCACCAGGGGGACAAAAAGGGACAAATTCTTCCTCCCCCTTCCTTCCTGGTTGGCACCAATTTTGCGATAAACGCTCTCTAGAATCTCACCTGAGGAGATACTGAGAAGTCCCTCAGTGAGCCAGCAAGGACCTGGCTGTGCAGTCTTGGCTCTAGTCACAAAGCCTCAGCCACTTTTCTTCTAAAGAGCCAGGGTTTGTGCTTGGAAGGAAGCCTGAAATTAGCCTTTTCCGTGGTGGATGGTCGATGCAGATCTCTCTGAGCCTGTGGGAAGTGCTCCAATCTTCCAGCTCACAGCACCATCCCAGAATGCCTTTAAAAGCACAAAAAGTCAAACTTCATCTTAGCAGCTCAGCTGCTTCAAATAACACAGAAGGAGATGGGGGAAAAAAAAAAATAAACAAACCCAGATTTTAACAAACATCTTCTGCTTCCAGCCCAGTCTGGATTTGTTGGCAAGGTGAGCGCACTTTCCAAAAAGCCACTTAGATTTTTGAATCGTGAATTCAGATCTTGTGCTCACTTGAGGGGGAAATGACAGAAAACAGGAAAATGGGGCAACAACACAACCCCCCTGCCCCCCCCTCCCCATTTTAAATAAATCGAATCATCAGCCTGAAAGTAGACATCAAAATTACAATATGGCTCTTGACTTTCGGCAATTAAAAGCATTTTGTGATGACTCACTTGATTAAAACGAGATCATCCATTTAAAATGAAAATTCAGAATGAAAATTGCTTTTGTTGCACCGATTATTCTATTTTAAAACTCCTTGCTGTTATCACCCTAATAAAAAGCTGTCACTTCTTCTGTCAAGCAATTCACAACACGAGGCATTTGCATTTTCTCTCCGACTTGTGTTTATTTCAGTAATTACAAATGGATTCTTCTCCTAACTCCCCTCTGCCTCCATCCTTCCCCCCTGCCCTCTCCTCCCTCACCACCACAGGGTGAGTGAGCTGCTGCCCTTCCTCTGGGCTGTGCACAGAGAAATCCCACGCTGGGAAATTAGGAAAGGAGGAAAAACAAACATTTCCAGCAGGGTCAGTGCTTCCTACCTATAAAAAGCAGCAGTGGGTTTGACCAGGGAGGCCAGGAGCCCCCCAGCATCTCAGTGTGGCTGACAGTGAGGCTGCCCAGAGCTTGAATCAGCAAAAGGACAGCCACTTTGTAATAGATAAAGAAAAAAAAAAATCCCACAACAAAACCCTCTTTGTGCTGAATGGAGTGATAATTCCCTGCCATTAATTGAAATTTTGATTGACGAGATGGAGCAATAATGATAAAAGCCAGTCTCACTTCAAGATCACGGGCTGGATTGTGGGTGGGTGTGAGCAAGCCAGCCAGGCTGGGGGAAGATGGGGAATAATTTCCCTTCTGCCTGTGCTGATTCAATCCCAAAGCACAAACAGAGCCAGAAGTCATCCTCCTGCTGCCCCTATCCCCAGCACCTTCCCCTCCAAGGAATGCTGAAGAGGCCCTGGGGACTGGCACTGGCAAAATGTGAAAGGACAGTGGTGCCTCAGGTTTTAGCTTTTATATTTTCAGATTCTGTGCTGCTTTAGTGGGTGGGTCTGGGTTCACATCAGGGGATGGTGAGCTCTGTGCACAGAGCAGGGAGACAAAACAATTCCTGCTCCAGCTGGGGACCAAGGACAAATGATCCAAATCTCAGCCCAGGAGCACAAACGCCGTGGTCTGGAGAGAGAAAAACAAGATGGGACTGCATAGGCTAAAGCTGGAATTGGACAATTAACTCCAAGATGCAAATGGAGCAAAACTTTTATAAGTGTGTGACCTGTTGTCCATTTTGTGGTCATTCTGGGTTGTGCTGCCCAAAGTGGCTCTATTTGAGGCCTCTTAATAAATCCCTGCTTTATTTATGTATTATTTAGTAATTTATTATTTATTTATTTATTAATCCCTACTAGCTCTGTCCAGCCCCTGCTCTAGCTCAGCCTTCACAAGGCATCAACGGCAGTAAAGGAGTTAATTGGAAAGGCTAATTAGTGCAGGGTCAGGTGCAGGGAGCTGGGCCAGCTGAGGGTACTGGAGTGTGCTCACCCCCTTCACCTTGCTCATGCCCAGCTTGCCCTGGGCTCCAGCTCCTCCTTGGCTTTTTCTGCTGCCACCAGATGTGGAGGAGCAGCTGCAGCCAAGTTCACACACTGTGAGTTTGGTGGGACCCTGTGGTGTCTCCTGCTCTGACCCAGCCCAGGCTGGCCCTTGGGCAGGCAGAGCAAGGAGCCAGGAGAGCCTGAGGTGCAGCACTCTCCTCTTAAAACTGACTCGTTTGGGATAAATTCCCACAATTACAAACTGCATTATTGTAAGAAAAGCTACAGCTCCTTTTCAGTCTAGTATTGAATTGCAATTTTATTTTTTTTCAAAGAATACAGAGGGTTTGCCCTGTGTCTGTTTGTGTCTGTGTGTGCATTTGTGTGGATAATTGTATTTGGGATACACCAAGCTGCACGTGGGGTGTGTAATATATAAATAAATGAATACCTGTAATATATAAATATATACATGTACTATATAAATGAATATCTGTACTATATAAATGAATATCTGTAACATATAAATAAATATCTGTAACATATAAATAAATACCTGTACTATATAAATGAATACCTGTAACATATAAATAAACACCTGGGTTGCAAAGTTCTGCATTTTCCCGACTCAAAGCCATCTCTGGCTCACAGTTCAAGACATAAAGGCACACCAGTCTCTCTCTCTCTCTCAGCTTTTAATCTCTCTTTCCATAGGCAGCTGCTCTCTCTCTGCCTCTCGAACCTGACAGTGCTGTTCCACGAGTTGCTGTTCCAGGGCTGAGGGTTTTCAATTTATCTGCACAAAGCACTTGTGCTTAATCTGGAGACCACAGGGACGTCCTCAGCCCCAGCAGGGCAGCACTGCCACCATTTTTTCCCCTTTCTTCCTTTTGGGTAAACTGGAGCCAAGAGCTTAAAGGAAAAAAAAATAAGAAAAAAAGAAAACCAGCCAGGTTTTCAAGGACAGTGTGCTACTGGTAACCCTTTTTTCCTCTTCTCTTTCAGCGTATTTTGCTCTAATATACTGAATTCCCAAGCATGGCATGACCCTTCTCTGTCACCCATTCTGTCCTGTGTGGGGATGTGGCCCCTGGGGATGTGGGTTGGCAGAGCTGGTCTTAGGGAAAGCTTGGAGGGCGTTTCCAACCTTAATTCCACGATCCTCTGTGTGTCTCCTGGGTGCAGGCTCATGCCCAGGGCTGTGCCCTCCGAGCTGGGGGAGAAATCCTTTGGTCACTCGGCGCTTCCCAGGTGTCCAGAAAGCTCCTGTCCCTCCCTGCAGGAGCATCCCAAACCACCCCAGTTCCTTGGCCGCCTTCTGAGGTTTCCTCCCCTTCACCAGTGCAGGTTTGGGATGAGCCAGATCATTGAAACACTGGAGAAAAATTCCCTGGGGCTCTTGGATCACCAACATTTCCATTTCAACAGAAAAAAGAAATGTGCTGAATTTGGAGAAAAGGCTCTTTTTTGGGGCCTTTTTTTCTCTGTTTTCCTGGGTGCACATCTGTCAGTGATGGAAATAAGAAATAGCAATACAAATACTCACCTGTCCAGGTTAATAACCAGGCTGGAGAAGGCAGACCCAGCAGAGGCCCTGCTCTGCCTTGTGTTGTGGGAAACAGGAGCACACAGTGCCTTGTGTGCGTTTTCCTCCAGAGAACGAAATCAAGATGTAAGGAGCCAGTGAGGAGGATGAAGGGGCCACTGAGCAGGGGATGATTAATCTGCAACCTGCTTAATCGCCCTCAGGATAACTGAGAGTTGTCTCTGGATAATTGAGATCAATGGAGAGTCATCAGGCACTGCTCTAAAGAGCAGCCGGCTTCAAAGGAAGGCAGAGCTCTCGGGGGAGTGGGCAGAGCCTGGGAGCAGGGGGAGGATGCTGAGCAGCCACGGGGAAGTGGCCCCTGAGCTGCACAGGTGTCACAGACATCATTTATGAGAAATCCTTTCCTTAGGATTTTTTCCTCCTGAGAAGCTGAGAGGCCTCAGGAACAAAATGTAACCAATGGTTATCTGCTGCTGTGGGATGCAACAGGTGGATCTGGGATTGGTCTCGTGTGGATGTTTCTAATTAATGGCCAATCACAGCCCAACTGGCTCAGACACAAAGCCCAAGCCACAAACCTTCATTATCATTCTCTTCTATTCTATTCTTAGCCAGCCTTCTGATGAAATCCTTTCTTCTATTCTTTTAGTAGAGTTTTAATACAATATATATCATAAAATAATAAATCAAGCCTTCTGAAACATGGTAGTCAGATCCTCATCTCTTCCCTCATCCTCAGCCCCCTGTGAGCACCATCACAGCACAGGGATGCTCAGGTTTGTGGGGAGTTTGTTCAAGATCAGAATCTGTGACTTTCCAAGGTGTTTGGGAAGGTGATTCTCTTGCTGAACAAGGCTGCAGTCCCTGCCCATGCTGAGACCACAGTGCAGCTCGCATTTGCTGCTGAGTGTGAGCTGTGTGCCCCATGCTCAAGGAGTGCACAAATCTTTAAATGCTTCCAGCTACTGAGCTGTGCTGCCCAGAGGAGCTGGGGCTGCCCCTGCATCCCTGGCAGTGCCCAAATCCAGGCTGGAGCAGCCTGGGACAGTGGGAGGTGTCCCTGCTATGGCAGGGGTGGCACTGGGTGGATTTAAGGTCCTTGCCACCCAAACCATGATTCTGTGAAAGCCACCCCTGATGGGAACGCCAAAACTTCACCTCAATTTTGCATTGCAGGTACCAAATCTCCAGGTTGTGCCTGGATCAGGCATTCCTGTGAAGGGTTTGATTTCCTTCTGCCTAAACTGTCTGAAAAGGGAAAATGTGTCTAGGTTGGTTGTTTTCTTTTTACCCTGCTGTGCTGATGAGGTCAGGGAAAGAAGGCTGTTAATTCCAGAGTTTATAAGAGGAAGCTTTTAGCCATTGGTTTCTGTCCAAGTCCTGGCACAAGAATCAAATCCCCAGAAAACAAGACCCCAGTGAGGGAGGAAAGTGTCACTTCAGATCAGGGCAGACCCAAGAGCTGCTGGGCACAAACAAAAGGCGATTTGGCAGCCGTTGGCCACGCAGCCTTTTCCTTTCTTCTCCTCCCCAGTGGCTATGGAAACTGCCTCGTTTGTCCTTCCTGAGGAAGGTGGGAATGCAGAGCTCCCCAGGGGACAAACAGAGAGAGCTCCAAGGGCATGAGGGGCTGGGGGCTCTGGGGTTGGGCAGGGGAGCAGGACAGGGACTGCTCTGGCCACAAAATGCTGATTTTTCTAATGGGAGGCGTCCCTGCCCATGGCTGGGGGTAGGAATGACATGATCTGTAAGGTCTCTCCCAAGCCAAACCACTCTGATCTCAGTGGTTTTCTGATTTTCTCTGACCCGAGCCTGAGTGGCCACACTGCTGGTGCTCACCAGGCAGATCATCTCCCTTCCCCACCTGATTAATTTCAGTGCCTAAACTGGAGGGTTTTCTATCTGATTTTTAGTATCTGTTAGCTTCCTTTGGTCCTGCACCCAGCAGTGCTGCCCCTGTGCTGGTGTTCACCAGGCAGATCATCTCCCTTCCCCACCTGATTAATTCCAGTGCCTAAACTGGAGGTTTTTCTATCTGATTTTTAGTAGCTGTTGCCAGCTTCCTTTGGCTCTGGGTGGTTGGGTTTTTTAAACCCAAAAGCCCTTTACAAACTGCTTTTCACAATCTCTCATCTCTCCAGGACTTTTTTTTTTTATTTTCAATGCAAATCCCTGGACTCCAGAAGCTCTGGTTTGAAAAAGGAAAAACAAAAAATAAATAACTGTCACGAGAGAGATTTGAGCTGCTGGGCTCAGGGATGGGCGTGAGAAGTTGGAGGTTTGCAGATCAAATATCAGGGAAGCTGCCATGGCTTCAGGGTTGCTTTCAGAAGAGCGTGCTCAGGATCAGCAGTGTTTACAGCAGAGACTCTGTGAGGAATTGCTCTCTGATTAGCAAAACAAGGAGCAGTTTGGGACCAGCCCTTCTCTTGCCCTCTGCAGCGCAGGTTATGAGAGGCTCCTTCCAGCCCTTGCTGCAAAGGAAGTCGTTCCCCAGCTCTTTTGAGTGGTTTGCAAAGGTTAATGAATAAGGAATCAATTAATGGTTTCCCAGCCTTGCACTTTTTCTTTTCATTTAAAGGGTTCCCTTTTTTTGAAGATTAGTTTAATGTTAAGAATAATCTGGGTTTGCTGAGAGCTAATTAAATGTGGCACCATCTCTCCTTGCCCTGTTCTCCTCCTCCCAGCACTCTGGGGCTCCAGAGCAGCAGCAAGGAACCCCTCCAGCCCCTGAGTGGGCCAGCAGAATTTGGGAATTTGGGAATTTGGGCCCTCATAGCTTGTATATCTGATTTTTAATATCTGTTAGCTTCCTTTGGTCCTGCACCCACCAGTGCTGCTCCTGTGCTGTCCTGCACTCAGCAGTGATTCTCCTGTGCTGGTGCTCACCAGGCAGATCATCTCCCTTCCCCATCTGATTAATTTGAGTGATTAAAATGGATGTTTTTATATTTATATATATGATTTATAGATATATTTATATATCTGATTGTTAGTATCTGTTGTCAGCTTCCTTTGGTCCTGCACCCAGCAGTGCTGCCCCTGTGCTGGTGCTCACCAGGCCGATCATCTCCCTTCCCCATCTGATTATTTTTTGTGACTAAACTGGAGATTTTTATGTCTGATTTTTGTCAGCTTCCTTTGGTCCTGCACCCAGCACTGCTCAGCCCCATGCAGAGCTCCAGCAGCCACAGCTCTCCTGGGAGAATTCCCATTTTCCCTTAACTGCTTTACCAGAATATCTCCCCACCCAGCAGAGTCTGAAGTCATCACAATCCTCCGTGAGCCCAAAGCCATCAAATGCTCAGGCAGGACCCACTGAGCTCAGCACACTTGGCTGAGTTTCTCCATTAATCTGGCCCATTTTACAGGACCAACCTTGAAATAAAACACTCAGCACACATTAGCAGTGGTAGCAGGAGCTGCACCAGAAAATTCAGGGGTTCAACCTGGTGGCAGTATTTAATCAAGAAAGTGCTTTTATCTCCCCTCCTGCACTGGAATCCCATCACACCTGGGCAGAGCCTTTTGCTCTGCCCTGCTTGGCCGAGATTTTTGTCTGATTTATTAAAGTAGTTCCCCTATTACCAAAAGAGCTGGAGCAGAAACACCCACCAAAGGTTTAAGAGCCTAAAATGGGTGTTAATTAGCCCAGCAGGGGAGGCAGAGTTTCAATGAGGTTTGCCTTTAAACTACTGTTTAGTTTCACAATGTAAAGAGATAAATTCGGTACTTAATCCAAGCTTCACCTCATCAAATAGATTATGGTTGTTACCCGTACCCAAAATGTAAATAATTTTTAACTTCATGGGGTTTTTATGGAAAATATCCCATTGATACTGGGGACAAAGCCCTGCTGGGCTCTCTCTTGTCCCCCAAAGAGCATCCACCACCAAAAATCCCCCTTAAACCCTTCTGGGATGAGGAGCAGGGAGGGATGGAGGGGACAGGACAGCAGTGTTTGGTGCTGAGGGGTTTTGGCTCCTGTGTCCCTGTTTGCACCAACATCCACTGGGAGCATGCACTGCTTTGGCTACAGTGGGGCAGATCTCAGGGTATTTTTAAGGAAAAAAAAGTCTATTTTAGTGATTTTTTTAAAAAACCCAGATGCCTAAACCCAGGGAAACCTCACCAAATCTTCCCTTCCTATCTCAGAACTCTGCATAAGGACCAGATCTCTACCCAGCCTGCAAGGAAATGCTCAGCTTGAGCATTGTGTCAGAAGGAAAAGCCACTTTTCTAAAGCTCTATTCCTTTTATTTTCCTTTTTCTTCTCTTTCCCCACATATTAATCCAATTGCCTTGCACAGGAAAGTCAGGGGAAAAAGGCAATGGGAATTTACATGCAGCAGGATTTTCACTGGGACTTTCAGATATTTACAATACCTCAAGGAATAAAGAAATTATGGATTATGGACTTGGAAACCAGGCTGTGCTCTGTGTGTGTGTGTGCATGTGTATAGGCACTGAGATATTAGCCACAGACCCAGAAAAAGAGCCCACAACAAATTTATCTTTACAACTCTTAAATTATCTTTCAGTTGACACTTATTAACCTCCTGCCAAACTCATTATCTACATGAATAAAGCCCAAGTTATCAAACAGAAATGGCTCATAAGGCTGCTGCCCATGCTTGGGAAAACTTGATTGTGAACAGGCAAGCTGAAACAAGGTTTTATGTATTATTTTTTATTTCTCTAAAAAGCTAAATCCTGGCCCTTGCTGAAAGAGGCTCGCAGCACGATGCAAGCAGAGAGTGCAAGTGGCCAAATTACCATAGAGAGAGCTGTGAAAGCCAGGCAGAGGCAGCACATTCTGATCTGATTTACACTTTTATGGCTCCGAGCAAGGAGTCCTTGCCTCCCCTCTCAGGCTGTTTCCCTGGGCTGGTCCATGGCACTCAGGGATGAGCAGTGCAGGGGATTTTCTTGGCTATCAAGGACACTTTGGGCCTGGGATTTGCAGCCTTTGTGAAGGGGGAATATCTGTTACTTCCTGACTTTTGATTTATCAATGGAAATAGAAATTTTCTTTGGCCACATAGCACAGCCTCAAGGATTTAGCATTTTCCATCCTGCTCTGACACAGCTCCTGGCTGACTTCAGGGGAAAAAACATGTTGCAGACATGTTTCAATACAATTCCCACTAAGGAGTGTTAATGCCTGTAAAGACCGAGAAATTCAGGTTTTTAGGAAGGGGTTTTATTGTTGCTTAAAGGAAAGAAGGGATTTGCATACCCCAGCCTTCTGGAGAGGCAAAAATCCCCCCACTCAGCAGCTGCTTGTGGAGCCTTGGTATTTGATGGCTCCAAATTAATCGAATAAACAAGGCATCTCTCTGCAAAGAGCAATTAGAGGCAGCCAAACCCCGCTCCTTTCCCCAGCTGCCTCTGTGACAGGTTAAAGCCCTTCCCTGAGCAGCTCCTGGAGCCTGCTAAGCACAGCTCGGGGCTGACAGCCAGGCTGAGCTCTGCCTGCTAAGGCAGGTCCAATTAACCCGATGAAAAGGAGGGAGATGGATCAGACAGGGCTTCTGCAGGGGCAGGCAAGGCCTTTTCCAGGGAGGGAGAGGAGCAGAGAGAGAGATGGAGAGAATTCAGGGGTGCACAAACCCCCACGCTGGGCAAACTGCTGGTTTACAGGACCATATATACTATATTATATAATATATATATTATAATATATTATATATTATAATATATTATTAATATAATATAATATAATATAATATAATATCATATCATATAATATATAGTATAATATAATAATAGCGATTATAATAGATTATATAATATTATCTAATATCTAATATATAATGTATAATATACGATAGATATATATAATATATAATATAAAATATAAAATATATTCTATGTTATATATATTCTATATTCTAAATTATAAATTATATATTTTCTCCCCCCCTCCCTCTTTTTTAACTGTCATTTTTTTTTATTTTTATATAGAAACTCTGCATCCTGTTCCGTTAGAGGTGGAGGAATGGAAATGTTTGCAAAGCAGAAGCTGCTCGTAAAGCATCCTTGTGCCCCCTGGGGTGGTGGAAGGCAAGGGCGGATCCACGCCTGATTTAAGAGCAGAATGATGCTCCTGCATCCTTCCTCCCCAGCACATGACACAGGATTTGTGCCGAGAGGCAAACCTCACCTCGCCGGCAGTCCTGAAGGGCTCAGCGGATTGGTTCTGCAGGAGAAAAAAACCCAAAACCTCCCTTTTTGGGAGGGGAGCGAGGGGGAAAACGCAAACGTCACAGAGCAGGAGCAGCCACGTGGGGAGGAAGGATCAGAGGGAGCATCCTCTGCCCTGCAGCTCCCCCGCTTCATTTCTGCTGCATTACAGCAACCAGACTTTCCTTTCCTTTCCTTTCCTTTCCTTTCCTTTCCTTTCCTTTCCTTTCCTTTCCTTTCCTTTCCTTTCCTTTCCTTTCCTTTCCTTTCCTTTCCTTTCCTTTCCTTTCCTTTCCTTTCCTTTCCTTTCCTTCTCCTTCTCCTTCTCCTTCTCCTTCTCCTTCTCCTTCTCCTTCTCCTTCTCCTTCTCCTTCTCCTTCTCCTTCTCCTTCTCCTTCTCCTTCTCCTTCTCCTTCTCCTTCTCCTTCTCCTTCTCCTTCTCCTTCTCCTTCTCCTTCTCCTTCTCCTTCTCCTTCTCCTTCTCCTTCTCCTTCTCCTTCTCCTTCTCCTTCTCCTTCTCCTTCTCCTTCTCCTTCTCCTTCTCCTTCTCCTTCTCCTTCTCCTTCTCCTTCTCCTTCTCCTTCTCCTTCTCCCCATGCTTCAGCATGCAGCTATGGGTGAATATTTCCCTGATCCCATCTCAGATCCTCTAAACTCTCTTCCCCTTAAACACATGGACAGACATCACTGGATACCTTCCCTCTCTTCTTTCTTCTTCTGCTGGCTCATGAGTAAATTCAATAATATTGTGGGAGATTTGTTAGGATTAAGGTCAAATAAAAAGTGAAAAGGCAATTGGATTTATTTTATGATTGATTATAGAAGGTGCAGATATTTATTAGCAGCCAACAGGATAACTGTCAAAATGATTCTTTATCCACAGAAAGAACCCCCAGCAGATGAGTCAAATGTTTTCAGCGTTGTGGGAACAAGATTAAATCAAATACAATTGATGCAGCAAATAAAGATGCCAATGTTAACAGCTACTATATAATTTCAACTGGTCAATCTCTATTTATTTATATATATAAATGTATTATGCTGCTTTTTTTTTTCAATTTTTAGGGAGTCTCTGCCAATTCAAAAGCTGTCAGTGCCTTTGTTAGGAGTTGAGTCATTTTGTCTGTTCAGCATCTGATACATGGGAGCAGCAGAGAGGCCCCAATGTCACAGGGAAGGGCCACAGGGCCTGGGAGACCTGGCCAGCTGAACCTGGGGCAAGGGCTCACCTGTTTCTCCACTCATTTTCCCCAATTTTCTGTTGGTTTTTGAAGGGTGTGCTGGGTGGAGCAGAGCTTGGGGGAGCCCTGGAAGCCTTGGGCAGTGCCAGCTGCTGTGCCCACAGCATCCATCCCCAGCCACTGCCACCCCAGAGGGGTTTCCCCTCTCCCAAAAACTCATTCCTGGTGGCAAGGGGTGGCACAGAGGGTGCAGAGCCTGCTGTGCCTTGCAGCCCTCCCTCCCCCAGGCTGTTCTGGTCCTCCTCCCATCTGTGAGTGGCTCCCGTTAGTACAGAGCCATTAAAATTCAAGGTCAGATGTGATTCTCTATTGATCATTACCAGGCAAATTAAAGACATCTTTCTTCTGCTCCTCCTGGGTTACAGTGCCAAGAGGCTCCCGCTGTGGGATTTCAGTGCTGTGCTCGGTGTCTCTTGGTTGGGATCTGCTCCAGCCACACAGGCTTCACATCTCCTGTTAAAGAGAGATTCTCCAGGTTTTAACAAAAGCAAAAGCAAGTTGGAAATGCTGGTTAAGGTCTCTGGGCTGCAGCTGAATGCAGGAAGGATAAGTGCAGCACCAGCTGTGACAGCTCCCTCCTGTGCAGGGTTTTGGCTCTTCACAGGCAGAGCGTGGGACACCTTGAGGCTGAGATTTTGCCTTCTTCCCTCTGTAGGAGTGTTGGGGTAGGACAGCCAGGACAGATGAAAACGAGAGATCTCTGAAGCCAGGACTGGAATTTGGGGTTCATTGCAAAGGGCCTGGGTGCAGGGCCCTGCTGAGAGCTGCCAGGCACAGCTTGGAGCAGGCCCCAAAGAGGGAGAGAGGGATAAAGAGAGTGGTAAAGAGAGAATGAGGGAGTAAAAGAGAGGATCAGAGGGTGAGGTTCCCATTACAATACAATAAATCTTCTTCTGGTCATGGAATTTGGGGTTTATTCAAAGGGCCAAGTGCAGGGCCCTGCTGGGAGCTGCCAGGCACAGCTCAGAGCAGGCCTGAGAGAGGAGAGGGGAAGAGTGTAAAAGGGTAAGAGAGCAAAAGCATAAGAGAGTAAAAGGGTAAGAGAGTAAAAGGGTAAGAGAGCAAAGCGTAAGAGCGTGAAGTTCCCGTTAAAATACAATAAATCTTCCTCTGTGTGGAATATTCCAATTCTCACTAACCAATCTAGTACAAGATACAAATCCTACAGCATTTCCATACAGCCTATAAGAATCATTACATTACCATACTGCGTTACATTTTAAACCCTAAAAACTCCTCTTTGGACCCCTTCTGCCAAGCTAGTGGGGTCTGCTCTGACCCTTGGTCCTGCCTGCAAGCAGAGGGTGTTGTTTGATCAAAAGGGGATCACCTTCAGCCAGCCACACCATTGTTTTCCAGTTGTTCAGTAACTGAGGTATCTCAAAGCTTGCTTTCATTTCAGTCTCACTTATAGTTTCCACATTCTCAAAACCTTTTGCCAGACAATCATATTTATAAGGCTTTCCTGTTTCATCTTCCCCAACATCCCTCCCTGTTCCACCTGAAATAACCAGCACCCACTTCCTTCCCAGCGCTTCAGCCCCTGCAGGTCCCGGGGTTTGCAGGGGATCCCATCTCTGGGCAGGGCTGGAGCACATCAAAGCCATGGCTGGGAGCTGCTGCCCAGACACAGCAGAACAATTTCCCTGGCTGAAGGGAGCCCAAATCCCTGCCTGTGCAGCTCTGGGCTGTGCCCTCCCTGCTGCTGCTGCTGCTGCTGGAGCTGCCCTGTCCCTTAGGCCAGCTCTGGGTGACAAATACCAGCTTTGACCTTACAGGAGCACTTGGAGGGGAGTCTTGACACCAGCGTGAGATCAAAAGAGAAACTCTCTGACAAGTTCCTTTGTAAAGCATCAGGACAGCATCTTCCAAATTATTTCTGTTTATACTTTGCCAGTGACTCATGCGTTGATGTTCTGTCCTGTAGGTTACTCTAAAAACAGGAATAATTACACTGCTAATTATCATTTGAATTATTCATTTTGTTCCCTTCTTCCTTTCTCCTGGAAGAGGGAGATGTATTGTCAGTTGTGGCTGTCTTTGTGCGGCGTGATTAGATCCTCTCTTGTGCAGTGACGGGAGAGATCTCATCAAAATCTGCTTCCAAAAATGGAACCAGGGTGGGGAATTTCACAGCTTTCAGCCACTTAAACGCCTCTCACAGCTTTCAGCCAGTTGAATACCTCTCCCCTCCATGTAAATGTGAACCTGCATCCCCTCGTGGGTGCACACATGTGCACACACACCTTAACCAAGCACAAACCCACATTCATTCACCCCCTCCCTCCAAACCAACCCTTTCCCCAGGGAGGAAGGGTTTGTTTGCAGGAGGAGGCAGGCTCTAATGAGGCTGGGAGCATGTGGCACGTGTGTTTGTGTGTGTTTCCCTAATTATTGCCTTTCAAGTGAGATTAAACATCTCTCAAAGCTGGACATCTTTCCAATAGGTGAATGAACTCCAGGGCTGATGGTAACATGAAAAATTTTCCCTGTCACAGGCAGCCAAACAAATTGTGGGGTGTTTTTTTTCTCCTCAGGAGAAACATTGCAGTGAAATTGCTGTTCTTCTGCCAGAAGTCCAGCTGAAGGGAGCCCAACGTTGTTCTCACTCAGGCTGGGGCAAATCAGGACAAAGCCAAAGATGGTTGTGGCAGGAAGGAGGTGTGCAGCTGCTCTGGAAGGGAACTTTGGCATCTGATTATTGCTCCCAGATGGAAGATCTCAAGGTCAGAGCAAATCCCTGGTTTGTGGATTGAGGATGGAGCTGTTCAGTGGCACGGTCTGAGCAGGTATTCCTGAAAGATGCTCACCTGGAGGATGTGCTGGGGACAAACCCTGTGTCACCCCTCCTTTCCCTTCTCCAAGGACTCTGCTCACTTGAGGTGAGGTCTGGGGCAAAGCAGGCAGATCCCAGCTTGGGGTGAGATGTGCAAGGACACAATAAAGCTGCTGTTTGTGTAATTCCAATTAAACCTTTGTGTGAGCATGGGTGATGATAATTACCTGGACAGCTATTCCTTTCTTCCCC
Organism: Calcarius lapponicus; assembly: GCA_039654755.1. Classification (NCBI taxonomy): domain Eukaryota; kingdom Metazoa; phylum Chordata; class Aves; order Passeriformes; family Fringillidae; genus Calcarius; species Calcarius lapponicus. The sequence continues at coordinate 12,194,835 of JBBFKN010000011.1, forward strand.
GGTGTACAAAAGAGGAGGACGACGACCCAAAAGGCTGCTCTGTGATTTTTGGCTGCTGTAATTCAGTCTCCAGACCCCTCTGCAGTGTCCCTTGCCCCGTGCCTCTTTCAGGACAGCAGCTGAGCTCCAACAACCCTGACGCCCCAAGAGCTGCTCTGCTGCCGCTGCTGAGCAGGGCTGGGGCTGCTCCAGTGCCTCATCCCCCTGCACATCCCACCCTGAGCATCCCCTTCTGCTGCTGCGCTCTGCTGTGTTTGTGCAGGAGGGACAAGCAGCAGCAGCCACTGCCGGGATCCCCATTCCCCCCATCAGCCGAGGATATCCATTAACCCGAACAGCCTTTTCCTTTATCAAGGATTCCTTCAGAAGATCTGGCTGCCCGGGAAGCCCAGCGTGTGTTTCAGACAATGTCTGCACTTCACAGCTTTATTTGTTTAACAGCTCTGATAACAGCGCTGCCGATTGCTCTGAGAGCCCCGTTCAGGCAACAGGTTCGTTCCTTTATCAGGCATCAATCTGAACTGATTTCACCCTGGGGACTCTAGAAAAAAAGGTGCACAGTCAGGTTATTCCCCCAACAGCTTTATGTTGATATCAGGTCATTGTTTCACTGTATTTAAATTATCAGAAGAAAAGGACGCCGTGTGTGTGTGTCTCTCTCTCTTCCTCTCCCATTATCCCTTGCTGAAACAAAGACAGAGGAATGTGTCAGGGAAAGGATTTATCAAAGCCAACAGTCCAATAGTTTTATTTCCTTCTTGTCAGACACAGGGCCCTTATTCAGCTCTTTTATAGGAACCCTGGATTTGCCAGTCTGGATCAAACCCAATCTCTGTCTGTGTCAGCAGGCAGAGATGTTGGCATCCCAAACATCCCCCCCATTCCAAACATCTCCCTATCTCCAGCATCTCCCCATCCCCATCATCTCCCCATCCCAAACATCTTCTTATCTCCAGCATCTCCCCATCCCCAACATCTCCTTATCTCCAGCGTCTCCCCATCCCAAACATCCCCCCATCCCCATCATCTCCCCATCCCAAACATCTTCTTATCTCCAGCATCTCCCCATCCCCAACATCTCCTTATCTCCAGCGTCTCCCCATCCCCAACATCTCCCCATCCCAAACATCTCCCCATCCCCAACATCTCCCCATCCCAAACATCTCCCCATCCCCAACATCTCCTTATCTCCAGCATCTCCCCATCCCCAACATCTCCCATCCCAAACATCTCCCCATCCCAAACATCTCCCCATCCCAAACATCTCCTTATCTCCAGCATCTCCCCATCCCCATCATCTCCCCATCCCAAACATCTCCTTATCTCCAGCATCTCCCCATCCCCAACATCTCCCCATCCCAAACATCTCCCCATCCCCTCATCCCCAACATCCTCAACACCTCCCCATCCCAGCACAGCCTCCAGCAGGGATGGGGCCACTGAAGTTCCTCTCCTTGCCTTCCCTGCCTGAGCACGGAAGCTGAGGAGCAGGAACCATCTCAGCTCAGCTTTCCAGTGCTGCCACAACACCCCTGACCCCCAGCTGACAGCACAGAGCTGGAAGGAGCAGGGTGGGCCCAGCTGGAAGCAGCAAACTGGGAACCCCTCCGAGCCACGGAGGGAAGGGCAGCAGGGCCAGGGAGGGCAGAGGAGGAGGGAGAGCCCTGAGCAGATGGCTGGGGGAGAGATGGGGAAAGAGGAGAGAAGCAGACAGATGGAGGACAGAGAGGAGTGGGGTGAGCCACAGAAGCAATTCTCTGCGCTTGTTCATATTTAATCAAGAATTTGCTGCTGCTGCTATTTGTGTTTTGGCATTATTTGCTTTAGAGGGGCACCTAATCTCTGCCAGGGGCCAGGCCCTGGAGCTGTGCCCGTGCTCAGGGAGATGCTCCTGCCTCCATCAGCTGTGCCCAGGGCCAGGGGCCTCTCACTGCTGGAACAGGGCAAGGAACAGAGATTCCTGGGCAAACATCAGGGGTGGAAGGCAAGGGGAGGAACTTCAGTGGCCCCATCCCTGCTGGAGGCTGTGCTGGGATGGGGAAGTGTTGGGGATGGGGAGATGGGGAGATGGGGAGGTGTTCGGGATGGGGGGATGCTGGAGATAGGGAGATGTTGGAGATAGGGAGATGTTGAGGATGGGGAGACGCTGGACATAGGGAGATGTTGGGGATGTTGGGATGGGGGGATCAGGGGCAGGGAGATGTTGGGGATGGGGAGATGTTGGAGATAGGGAGATGATGAGGATGGGGAGATGGGGATAGGGAGATGTTGGGGATGGGGAGATGTTGAGGATAGGGAGATGTTGGGGATGTTGGGATGGGGGGATCAGGGACAGGGAGATGTTGGGGATGGGGAGATGTTGGAGATAGGGAGATGATGGGGATGTTAGGATGGGGGGATCAGGGACAGGGAGATGTTGGGGATGGGGAGATGTTGGGGATGGGGAGATGTTGGGTATGTTGGGATGTTGGGGGATCAGGGGCAGGGATCACTGCTCCTGCTGCTCAGGGAACGAGGCTAAAGGGAGCAGCACCCTCAGCAGAAAACGTGTGGTTTTCTATCCTGATTTCCAGGCAGAAATCCCAGCTTTTTCAGAGTCCACCACAAGCCATAATGTCTCACCACTTTGACACATCTCTAGCTGATGATGCCTTAGACCGGTTCTAGGAGGAATAATAAGAGTAATCATTATTATTTGTCACATCTAATCCAACCTTATATCCTGTGGGATCTCAGAGCTTGTTAGCAGAGCACAGGGCTAATTCTGCTCATCTCTGCCACCTGCGCCCTGCTCCTCAAGGCAGGGTTGAAATACTTGGTGTAAGCCTGTAGCATTCTGGATAAAAATACAAAAATAGCCTTAGCTCCTGGAGTGTCTTCCATTGCAAATGGGAAACTGAGGCACAGGAATTTGCCTCTAGGGGAAATAGTGGTAGAACTAATTACCAGTCTAGTTTTGCACCTTCCTGAAGTTAATGTTGCCTGGTAATTTATCAAAAGGAAAAAAAAAATAGAGGGAGGAGGTGGTCTAAGGAAATAAAAAGGGAGGATGGACTTTGCAAAATGAAGCTTGGGCACGATGGTTTTTGCGTAACTGTAAGATGAAACTGCCCTCTCCTCTTGTTTTTAAAATATGTTTTAAAGCAATCCTTTAATTTCTAGGTGACAAAGACATAAGCATCTGAAAACCTCTCCAGATTTCTCTGGCTCCAGTATTTTTTAAAATTGTAATTATGAAACTGTCCCATTATCATATTGTGATGTGGAGCCTCTCAAGTAATGAGAAATTCAAGTGAAGTCTTGATTACCTCCCTTGAGAACCAAATGTGATGGGGAGGACAGAGAAAGGGGAAGGGAAGAGGCAGACAAGTTTTCTAACAATAAAATAAAGAAAAAAAAATTAATCACGGATCCATTAGTGTTAATACAAATGCTTTATGACTCACCTCAATCATTTCACATTATTTAACAACAGAAAGTCATTATTTCCCAGGAGAATTAGGATAAAGATTGTTTGGCTGGGGGAGGGTGTGTGGGTTTTGTGCGGTTTTGGGGTTTTTTTACAATAACTAAAAATTGGGTTTTAGGTGTAGCTAGAGCAGGACAAGGTGTGTGGCAGGGAGATGTTTTAACCCCTCACAGCCATCACCCTTCTCCAGCTCCTTTGGGGAGCTGAGCTGCTGAGGGGGACAGGAGCTGTGCTCTCCACAGGTTCCTGCACACAGCCCAATGAACTCCAGCCCACTCCGCTTTCCCGTGCCTCAGTTTCCCCGCCTGTAAAATGGAGATAAGCAGTTTGATTCAGGTGCATCCTTGTGTAAAATGCCATAGCGCCTGACTGGAAAGCGCTGCTTCTTGAAAACCTACCCTCCCACTTGAAAAGAAGGTTAAATTTTGTACATTTTCTACCAAACCCAGTTAAAACAGGATTAAACCCCAAGTATAACAGTCTTGTACTTGTAGGCTTGTGAGTGTTGACTTTCCAACAGCCTGAGGTGACCTTGCTGTTGGAACTGAAGCTGATTATGGGACGAGCATCTTCCTGCCCCACCAGGTACTGCTGCTGTGGGGTCCTGGGTGTGCTCAGGTCAAAATTCAGCGTGTGCCTTGAAATGCTCACAGACAATAAAGCAAAGGAGGAATTAGAATTATTCTGTTTGCCTCCTTGGGAGCAAGCAGAAGGACAGAGGCAAAGGTAATTTTCTGGGGAGCTCAGCTTTGGTGCCAGGGAAGGTGCTGACTCCTGTGTGTCTCGGGCAGTGTTCTAAAGAAGACAAAATTCCATCATTTCTATTAAGGAGAGCCCAGCTGCTTAATCCAGCCATGGGAAACACGGCATGGAACTACTCAGGGAGGGCTGGGGAAGGATCCTGCCAGACTGGGGGCACCCTGAGGACGCCTTGCCAGGGTCTGTTTACCTGAGCTCTGTAATTGCTCCAGCTGTTTGCTACTCGAGGAGCTGAGAAAGCGTCAGAGGCAAACAGGACACCCAATTTCCAGTGGAAAGTTAACTTTTCCCATTGCCATTGAAAGCTTGGTTCTTTTTGACCTAATTTCACACTCCAAGGGTTAACTGCTCTCTGTGGTACAGCAGCCCTCCAGTGAGTGCAGCCAGACAATGCCATTTAAGTGAATATTCCTAGCCTACAGAAGTCCTGGAGATAGCTCCATCTTGCTCACAGTAGGTGTTACATTAGCTGCTCAAACCATATTCCAGTAAATTAGAGCTGGGCTGATTTAGACAATCACTGGGTCATTCTTTCCTCCAATTCCCCGTCTCACACAGAGATAACAGCAGCTGGGGAAAGCAGGGCGGTGGACGAGTGGCAGTTTGTGCTTATTAGGGGTTAGAGGCAGTCCTGAGTCTGTGATTTGCAGTACACCACTGATACCAGCAACAAAAGCCTCCAAGTTAAACGATGTGGTATTTGTTTCAGGTCTAATAAAGACACTTAAACAAGCACCAGGCACTTTCTTCCTCAGAGGCAAGTCAATGCATTAAAATGCCTTTGTAAACCAGGATGGAGCATGTGGTGGGCAGGAATTTAGAGGTGAGTCCCCATGTGGAAGCGTGGTCAGAGCCCCAGCCTGGGGTCAGACCCTCCAAATCCGTGGTGTTTGCTGGATGGCTCCAGATGTTTGTCTTCCTCTCCACAGCCTGGAGCTGCCACGAAGCTTTTGCAGTGGTTTTGTACCTCACCTAGTGCCAGAGGGACCTGATTTTCATTTGGCCTCAAATACAACAATAAACTGCTGCTGTTGGAGTGATCTGACCTGCTTGTGTCAGCTGGTGAGTAAGCAGGAGAGCTTACAACCCTCCTGCAGCCTTTTTATGTGATTTGCTTTTTTCTTCGCTCAGAAACGTGTGCTATGTTCTTTAGGAACTGGGTGAAGTGATATCAGAGAAGTGTTGTACCAAGGAGTTCTGCAGGTGTTCAGAGCCCCCTTTTTATTTTTTTTTTTTTTTTGGCCCAGTTTCAGCCTCCAGCCCAACAAAATATGAAACAGAAGTTCTCCCTCAGTGGCTGTGGCTGAATGGATTCCTGGAGCTGAGCTGCCCCAAAGGCACAGAGGGGCTGATGCTGCTCCCCAGGGCAGCCAGGCCATGACCTCCTTTTCTCACATTTTAACATCCCTGGAATGGAAAAATGCAGCATAAATGCTGTGAAAAGCAGCGACTGCAGGTGTGCAACAGCTTCAAGGGATTAAGAAGTGGGAGGAAGCAGCAGAAGACAGGAGCCAAGGTGAAGTATAAGTGCCTGTAATTTAAAGGGGGAAAGGCTATTTTCTTAGCTCTGGAGGATTGGTTGCTGCTTACCTTGAATTTTTTCAGCTCTGGTGTGAAATGCTGTATTTCAGAAGGTGTGTCCAAGGCAGGGAACTGCTCTAAGCCTCAGCATACAAATAGAAAGGGCACCACAGAGAGAATTATTTATCTCCCCTATTCCCATTGCTCTCTTTAAAACTCACTGTAATGATGTTGCTGTGACCCAGGCCTCTGTAATATGTGCCTCAGGTAACACAGATTGATATATAAATACCTGAGTTTATTACGCTTGAAAGACCTTTTGAAAACTCAGGGGGAGAGAGAAATTGTGGGATCTAATCTACTGTCCCTGAGGGAGAAAATTAGTCCATGGCCAGTGCTAAACGATGCAGCAGCATTTGGATGCTGCAGGAAAGGAGATATTTGTGAAAGGGGTCAGTCCTGGCCTGGAGAGGCAAAGAATTCATCCCTTCTTTTACAGCTTAGTTTGCTACAGGTAGACCTGACTGGTCATTAATCAATACATTTCACATGATTGGTTAATTAACAAGACGCCCGTTTGTAAAGAATCTCATGAGAAAAACAGAAAAACCGATTATTAGAAAAACACCACCTGCAGGTTGTTTTAATATTTGGCTGTATTTTTTATCTCCAGCTCCCTAAAGCTTCCCAGGTCAATTCTGGGAGAACTGATCTGATTTTCTCTCTCTTTGACTGACCTGTCACATCCAGAGAAGGTTCCTCCCTGCTGCCTTACACTGTCCTGCAGAACACATTGAATGCAATAAGTGGGACAGTTCTCTGCCTGCCTCTGGTGACCTCAGCTGCCCTGATAAATTTTTCACACATTTTAAATCACGTTGCACCCACGATTATAAAGGTTCTTGCTACCACCAAGTCGTAAAGCTCTGAAGGACTCGTTTTTTGAGCCCTGTTTAAGTGACAAACATGACCCTGTGGTTTCCTTTTGAGCACAGCAGTTTCCCCAGGGAAAAGTACAGAAAATATTTTTTATATATATATAATTTTTTTAAATCTATAAAATATGATGATACATTTTGCTGCAACTTTATTAAACCACAAAATTAGGCCAATCTCTTCCTGGTAGAGTCCAGGATGGCATTTAATGTGAGGAGGAGAATGAGCAGTTTGGCAGCCCCTCCAGACCTGATCTCCTGTGCCTGGCTCACTGTCACAGCTCAGTCACTGCCTCTCCACACTGTGGCAAAGAAACCTTCATAGCTGGTGAACAATAAAAGTGGGAGCACAAAGTTGGAACCAGTTTTCTTCCCCCTAAAGAGGAATACATTTCCCAGGTCATTACATTTTTGGTTCATGCGCTGAGGGTTTCTCTCCCTGGGAAGTTTTTACAGTAGATTGAATCTGATCATTGAAAAACTCATCTGGAAAACAGGTTAGATGCAAGAATAAAATGCCTCCCTCCCTTCCTGCTTCTCTCTTCTTTGTACATCCAGAGAGAAAAAAATGATGGTAGATTTAGCAGGTTTTAATTATCATTTACTGCCTGGGTGAAGTCTCAAGCCTCCATTCCTGGGTTCATCTCTAAAGAATGGGTCTTAACTTCTCATTACCTGCTTGAGGTGAGTGGGTGATTGAGGCACATATTTTCCCACAGAGGCTGTGAGTTCCTCTCATTCCTCCTGAGCTTCTGCTTCAGCGTTGGAGGATTGATGGGCCTCCTTTTAACAGCTGGATTTTCCTTTGGTTGTGGATGGAGAACCTGAATTTATGCCTTTCTTCCTCTGTGCTTATCTTTCAAGAGAGTGAAATATCCACAGAGCCTGGAAGATTCCCATGTAGGAGTAGAGCAGTGGAGTGAATTCCCATGCAGGAATGGAGCAGTGGAATGAATTCCCATGCAGGAATGGAGCAGTGGAATGAATTCCCATGTAGGAATGGAGCAGTGGAATGAATTCCCATGCAGGAATGGAGCAGTGGAATGGATTCCCATGCAGGAATGGAGCAGTGGAATGAATTCCCACGCAGGAATACAGCAATGGAATGAATTCCCATACAGGAACACAGCAGTGGAATGGATTCCCATGTAGGAATAGAGCAGTGGAATGGATTCCCATGTAGGAATAGAGCAGTGGAATGAATTCCCATGTAGGAATGGAGCAGTGGAATGGATTCCCATGTAGGAATGGAGCAGTGGAATGGATTCCCATGCAGGAATGGAGCAGTGGAATGAATTCCCATGTAGGAACACAGCAGTGGAATGAATTCCCATGCAGGAATGGAGCAGTGGAATGGATTCCCATGCAGGAATGGAGCAGTGGAATGGATTCCCATGCAGGAATGGAGCAGTGGAATGAATTCCCATGCAGGAATAGAGCAGTGGAATGGATTCCCATGTAGGAATAGAGCAGTGGAATGAATTCCCATGTAGGAATGGAGCAGTGGAATGAATTCCCATGCAGGAATGGAGCAGTGGAATGGATTCCCATGTAGGAATAGAGCAGTGGAATGAATTCCCATGCAGGAATGGAGCAGTGGAATGGATTCCCATGTAGGAATGGAGCTGCTGGAAGTTCTGGCACACAAAGCCAGGCCCAGCCTGCACCAAAGTGCTCGGAAAGAGTCCTGGAGGATGGGTAGAGTTAATGTGAAAGCTGCCCTGTCAGTGCCTGCTTCTATTCCCTGCACTGCAAACACTTGTTCTGGTTATAAATGGATCCATGAAGAATTTATTTCTTTTGCTGTTTCTGGGCTCTGTATTCCTCTGCTCATGTTTTTGAGCATAGAGGGATATCACTCTTGCTTTGTGCTTTGCTGTCCATCTCCTTCCTGTGCACTTTTTCTTCCTCTCCTACAGCAGAGCCATTTAGGCATCCATAAAACTCCCATAAAATTTTCTCTCCCACAACTTTTGCAGGAGCAGAAAAATGTCTGCTTCACTTCACAGACATTTTGATGTGGGGGGAACAGGCTTTATGTTAAAAAAATGAACAGTGAGTAAAATAACAAGCCCAGAGAAAAAAGGGCAGCTTTGGCAGAGCTGACATACTCCCACCAGCTCACCCTCAGAGCAATTACCCCATGTAAATCTGCTTTTTTAAAAAAGAGCCAAGACCATCACCAGCCACTGCAGCTTGTGTCCTGTGTGGAGAAATAACCCTGGTGCTAACACAGCTGGGTGTGGGCCAGATGCCTGAGCATGGAAACATATTTAAAGCATTGAATAAGCAGGGTATAAACAGGAATTTCCAAAGTTTGGTGGATTTTGCAGCTCCGGGCAACGCGAATTAGAGTCTACAGTTATTAAGTTCCCATCTGGTGGCTTCTTTATGAAGGAATGTTATTTGCATGTTTCCAGCAGAGAAAAGCTGTTTTTAGTTCAGATAAAACGGAACATTTTGCGACAGTATGGGAAATAACAGATGATGCTGATTTTAGCAACTGGGGTTGTAGGTTTCACCAGCTGCCCTTTAAAAAAAATTATTTATCTTTAAGTAATGTTTTTCCAAGTGCTCTTAACACCCATTGATTTGGAAGCCTTTGGTCAGAGGAAATGATGGCATCTTGCAGAGAAAGAAAATAGCCCATTGGGTCATCTGCTGTAAGTGCTGGACCTCAGTGCATTTTTGGGTTTTGCCCTTTAATTTGAGCAATATTTGGTGCTGGTGTAGCCACAGGTAATCAAAACGCAAGAGGATCCGATTATTTTCTTTCTTGCATGAGCAGGAAAGACTGGCAGCTGCTGCACTGCATTGCAGCTGTGGGGACTGTGGATATTCCCAAACACACAAGGCAGGAATTCATGGATTAACCCAGGAGGAAGGCAGTGCCTGGCTTGTTTTGAAATATCCTGCTCCACTTCTGCAAACTGAGCGTGGAAGCAGACACAGTTTCTAAAGCAGCCTGTTCAGGCAGACAGTGCCAGCTTGGAGCCTTGGAAACCATAAATACAGCTTGGCCACCAGCTGAGCCCACCACTGCTCGCACACAAGAGTTTCCCACCCAAACAGCTGCTCTGCTGCCACAGCCAAGGCAAAAGGAGCAGCAGTGCCCAGCAGAGGCTGTGCCCAGAGCAGAGCCAGCATCACTCCCCACGCTGGACTCGGGGAAGGAACTGTAGTGGAGCTCAGGGGGAAAAAGGAAAGGGCTTGGGGTGTGCACACAGGCACAGGAGAGGGGAACCTGCCCGTGAAATGCAGCAGTGGAAGCACAGACTCAGGTTGGAAAAGGTCTCCAAGATCATCATCACACTCAACGGTTTCATTTCCCACCCGTTCCCCTCCTAACGTGGGTTAGGCCAGCCCTATTTTATGAAAAATCCCTTTGCCAGGATTTTTATGAAAAATATTTTATGTCACGGACATATTTTATGAAAAATCCCTTTGCCAGGATTTTTTCTCCTGAGAAGCTGAGAGGCCTCAGGAACAAAATGCAAACATCCACATGAGACCAATCCCAGATCCACCTGTTGCATCCCACAGCAGCAGATAACCATTGCTTACATTTTGCTCCTGAGGCCTCTCAGCTTCTCAAGAGGAAAAATCCTAAAGAAAGGATTTCTCATAAAAGATGTCTGAGCCACGGAGTTTATTCCCTTTTTAACCCCAGCCCAGCAGATCCCAGGCTTGGCTGGAGGCTGCCTGGGCTGCTCTGCAGATGATCTGGGCTGTTGTGACAGGCCAGAGAGCCATTACTGGGAGCTCTTGCCAATCACCAGACTGCTGCCAGTCTGTGTCAAATGAAGCATCCCAGGCCCTGTCACATTAAATCCAGCAGCTCTTCCATTTGCAGCAGAGCCGTTTGTTTATTCTTTTCCCTCCTCTCCTTTTGGGATGCCACGCTCAATCCCCTCTGGGGTTTGCTCTGCTTGGGCAGAGCCTGTGATCCCAGAGTGCCCTCATCCCAGGGATGTTTTGGGAAGGATGGGGAAGCCCAGAGCCCTGGTGTGGCTGAGTGAGGTTCCAGAGCAGCCACACACAGGTTCAAGGGCAGGATGTGCCAGTCTGAGCCCTCCCATGGCTGCTGTGCTCTGCTGTAAATGAGAATAAATAAACGATGCAGAGTCCTGGCACATCTGGCTGCCCCCAAAAAGGCTGAGCAGCCCCCCCCGTGCCTCTGTCCCTGTCCTGAGAACAGGAACGGTGAGTGAGTGTGGATGCAACAGCTTAATCAGAGAGAAAAACCAGATAAACCTTCCCAGGAGTTGTTCTGGGGAGTTTTGAGAAAGAATTGAAACAGTCCTGCAGCTGGTGTTGTGAACAGTTGTTTTCTCATAAGATTTTTACCAAAAGGTGTCTTCTTAATTGACCAATGGCTGTGAAGTCTGGTCAGCTTCTCTTCAATTCTTAGCTTGGGAGAAGAGGAAAAAAAGAAAGAGATTATTTGGGGGTTTTTATTTATAATGCATCCGCAATAAGACGTGGTTCATTTCTTGTCATTGCTTGCTTTGGTGTCTAATTTGCCTCCTGTAGGATTTGAACTGAAATATTATGATGGGAATGTTTTTCTCTTTACAAGAACTAAAAGCAAATGCACAGTTAAGAGACAGAATTCCAGGGCTTCCAATCATTTGACAGAATGAAGTCTGTGAGCCAAATTAACTGAGCTTCCTCATTACTGGTGTCACTTTGTGTGCTGGCTGAATGCTCTTGAGTTCAGCCCTGATCCATTACAAGAAATACTCACCTCACCTTTCTTGAGAGGGCCCTCAAGCTGATTAAAAGCAAAAGGGATTTCAGCTCTAGTCCTTTTCCCCTTGAAGAGTGGCTTTTATCTCTTGCTGCTCGTCTCACAAGAGAGTTTCTGGTTATTTCATGGATACCGTTCAAATTCGTGGGGAGAGCTTCCCCGTGGATGAATGGAGATCTTTCCAAGGAAGAAAGATGCCTGCTGCTTTCAAGGAGTGCCACGTAACAAAACCTCACACAAATTATATATATAATTTATATATATAATCAAAGGAATGAATGAGACAGCATATCAAAGGTGAAATGCAAAAAAAAAAAAAAAAGAAAGTTTTTTTAAGGGACAGCTTTTAGAGGGGAAAGAAGAAACTCCAACTAAATAGATAAACAAACTTAAGAGAAACAGGGAAATGGTCCTAAGTAAGCGGAAGATCTGAAAATCTTTAAAGAGATGGGCACAGAGGAGGAATAGGGAGGTCATAAGCTCTAATTTTTTTTTGGGGGGGGGACAAATACCATCTGGGGCCTGTGATAATTTTAAAAGTGGGTCCCCAAGAAGAAGAATTGGAATTTGTAATAGACACAGGGGCAGAGAGAACCTGCCTGTTAAATATTCCAAAAAGTTATAGTTTGAGCAAACATATAGTGAAAGTAACAGGGGCAAAAAGAGAAAGTTTTACATTTCTGGTCATTAAAGATGTAGTAATTGAGGGAAGAAACCAAAATTTGGATGAGAGATGTCTTATTGGTCCCAGGTAGCAATTTATTGGGAAGTCTCTTACAAGTGCAATTAAGAATAGGAGTTATATCAGAAAATGAGAAAATGACAGCCAGAGTTTTAAAATTAGGCCAAGAGAATGAAGAAAATAAAAATCAACAAAGAAATTTGGGCTGGAGAAAGAAATAGGGAAGGATTAAATATCAACCCCAGAAGGGTTACAATTGAGAGAGAAGATTGTCCCATACGTGTACATCAGTATCCTGTATCTTTAGAAGGACAGGAAGGTTTGAAGCCAGCAAAAGTATTAATAAAGGATGGGACATTAGAACCTTGTATGTCTCCTCATAATTCCCCTATTCCCCCAGTAAAGTCTGATGGGAGTTATAGACAAGTACAAGATTTAGGGGAGGTTAATAAAAGAACTCAGACTCACTATCCATTGGTAAAACATCTTAGACACTTAATAAATAAAAGTAGCCAGAAAACCAACCATGAGGAAACTGCAAGAATCTTATTCATTCTCCCTCCCTCTTCAAAGAGGGAGATCAGAAAATCACCTAGATTATTGAAGTATTATAGATTGTAGATTTCGGGGTACACACAAGTAGCATGTGGCTGTGCGGACGAACCGTGACACAAAGTAGTCCCTCTCGGTGCTAGGAGCGCGGAAGGCGAAAAGGCGGAGGGATACCAGGGATCGGTTGTGCAGTGCGCTGCACGCGAAAACAGCAGCGCCTTGTATGTATCCTTCCGCGTCTCTCCCGGTGATGTCCGGCACGGGAGAGACGCGGAAGGATACATACAAGGCGCTGCTGTTTTCTTCCGCTGTGCTGCCGTGTATAAACCCAGTGGCGGCGGACGCGGCGTGACAGGGCACAGGGACGCCGGCTGTGGCGGGCCAGCGGCGTGCAGCGGCTCGGAACCGGGGCCGGGCTGCACCGAAGCCGCGGCGAAAGCGGGGGGGGGAAGCGGCGGGACCGTGAATAGAACTGCGCATGCGTGCGGCTGCTCCCGGCAGCAGCGCTGTGGTTGGATGAGTCGGCGCGGAGGGATATCGCTGCTGCGAAGTTGTAGCAACTCCGCATGCGTGGGTTACGTCACTGGTCAGCGTGGAGGAGCCGGCATGGCGGCGGCGGCGGCGGCGGACGGGAGGGAGGGAGGGAGGTGGCGGGGCTGCGGCCGTGGCCGTAAAAGGGAGCGGCGGGCCGGCCGTGGTCGCAGGAGGCGGCGGGGGCCGCGCCATGCAGCAGCTCTGAAGTGGGAGGGTGCGGTGGGGAAGGCGGCGCGGCTCCGCCCGCCATGCAGCGGCTGCGGCAGGAGCGGCAAAGCCACCACGGGCAGCGGCGGGGCGGGCTCGTCAGCGGGAGATGATCCCGGGATGGCGGCGGGAGGCGGGAGCTGCTGCGGGGGGCTCGGCTGGCTGCTGGCCCGGCGGGCAGGGGCGGCACTGACGGGTGGCTCGGCTGGAGCGGCGCCGGGCGTGCTCGGCTCCGCACACCCGGGAGCTGCAGGGGGCTGCAAAGACGCAGCAGCGACGGGACTTGGGCCAGAACCGGCGCTGTGTCGGCAAAGGGAAAGGGGGGACGTGGGGGGCGGCAGGAGCGGCCGCACTGGCGGGAAGGGGGCGGGGAAGCGGCGGACTCGGCGGCCAGAGGAGGGGCCGGGGCCGCGAGGATGGCGAAACCGGCCGGGGACGGCGGTAGCCGGGACAGCAGGGACCAACGGCAAAGGCGGGGATGGCGGGAGGGATGGGAGGGGCCGGGGGGTCCGACGGGGAGATGGGGGCGTGTCCCGTTCTCGACTCGCGGCAGGGGCGGAGCTGCCGCGGGCATCCCCCTGCGGAAAAGAGCTCCAGCAGCGCCCTGCAAACGCGGAGCAGCTCCGCGGCAGCCACATCCCCGCGGGAGATACAATAAAGTGCTTTGTAACAACTGTGTCCCAAAAGGCTCTTTACGACAGCCGCGCTTTACGGCGCCTTTTACGACAGTCGGGCTTCACGACAGTTTTTTGCGACAGTTGCGCTTCACCACAGCTTCGCGACAGTTCTGCTTTACGGCGCCTTTTACGACAGTTCTCCTTTACGGCAGCTTTGCGACAGTCGCGCTTTACTACACCTTTTACGACAGTCGCGCTTTGCGGCACCCTTTACGACAGTTCTGCTTTGCGGCAGTTTTGCGACAGTCGCGCTTTACGGCACCTTTTACGACAGTTGCGCTTTACGGCACCTTTTACGACAGTCGCGCTTTACGGCACCTTTTACGACAGCCGCGCTTTACGGCACCTTTTACGACAGTCGCGCTTTACGGCACCTTTTGCGACAGTCGCGCTTTACGGCACCTTTTGCGACAGTCGCGCTTTACGGCACCTTTTGCGACAGTCGCGCTTTACGGCACCTTTTGCGACAGTCGCGCTTTACGGCACCTTTTGCGACAGTTGTGCTTTACGGCACCTTTTACGACAGTCGTGCTTTACGGCACCTTTTACGACAGTCGCGCTTTACGGCACCTTTTACGACAGTCGCGCTTTACGGCACCTTTTACGACAGTCGCGCTTTACGGCAGATTTTCACCTTTTACGACAGTGTTGCTTTACGGCACCTTTTGCGACAGTCGCGCTTTACGGCACCTTTTACGACAGTCGCGCTTTACGGCACCTTTTACGACAGTCGCGCTTTACGGCACCTTTTACGACAGTGTTGCTTTACGACACCTTTTACGACAGTCGCGCTTTACGGCACCTTTTACGACAGTTGTGCTTTACGGCACCTTTTACGACAGTGTTGCTTTACGACACCTTTTACGACAGTCGCACTTTACGACACCTTTTACGACAGTCGCGCTTTACGGCACCTTTTACAACAGTTGTGCTTTACGGCACCTTTTACGACAGTTGTGCTTTGCGGCAGTTTTGCGACAGTCGCGCTTTACGGCAGCTTTACGGCAGTTTTGCGACAGCTACGCTTTACGGCACGTTTTACAACAGTTCTGCTTTACGGCAGTTTTGCGACAGCCGCAATTTACGGCACCTTTCACGACAGTCGCACTTTACGGCACCTTTTACGACATCCACGCTTTACGGCAGTTTTGCGACAGTTCTGTTTTACGGCACCTTTTGCGACAGTCGCGCTTTACGGCACCTTTTGCGACAGTTCTGCTTTACCGCAGTTTTGCAACGGTCGCGCTTTTAGGCAGTTTTGCGACAGTCGCGCTTTACGGCACCTTTTGCAAAAGTGCTGCTTTACGGCACCAGTTCCAACTCAGACTCGTTTGACAGTGCCAACTGGCTACTGCAATAAGCCACCTGGAACCTGTGCTGGTGAGATTTGTTTGCCAGAGAAAAGGGCCGAGGTTTGTGTTTGGGGGTCTGTGGCTGGGAGTGGCCGGCTGGCTCCTGAAATTTCGCAGTACGCAGGATGGTTCCCAGACCCAAGCTGGCACCAGTGCCAAGTCGGGCTGGTTTGACAGTGCCAAATGTCTCCTGCAATCCGCCATTCAGAACTGGTGAAGGTTAGATTTGTTTGCCTGGTAATATGGGACATTGTGATGGATGTATATATTTATATATATATATATAAATTACATATGTTTCATATGTAATTAATATATTAGTATATTAATATTAATATATAGTTACTTTTTTAATATATAATAAATATATAAAAATAAAAAAGGAGCAGTGATAAATCCAGCTGCATTATCTAGCATGTCCACGAAGCAGCCTGGTGACCTCCTTGCCTTTTCTGACACAGAGCAGGGATTGACTGGGTGACTCTGCTTTCAGCTGAAGCCACATCCTGGAGCATGAAACCCAGAGAGCCTCTGCAGTCTCCATGGAGACAGCACACTTACAACTTAATGTGATCAACAGATGCTGCAATAATCTTGAAAGATGGAGAAAATGTTCCAGAGCGAGTGTTGTTTATGGTGTTCAGTGGATGCTCAGATCTGCTGTGTTATGACTGAGCTCCATGTAAACACACACTCTGAAAACACACAGATGTTAGTGAGCACTGGGGAGAATCTCTCCTGTGGCCAAAGCAGGAGGAAATGGGCACACAACTCTTGTGTTCTCAGCTTCTGTCCTTGGGGAGGTCCCCTCACCTCTGTCCTGTTCCAGTTTATCTGAAATGGGGCAGTGCCAGCCCCAGGTAATGGCTGCAGCAGCTTTGTGCTCTGGGTGGTGCAGAACCCAGAACATCCCTCTGGTAGTCCAGGACGGCCAGGACCCCTGCCAGGGGGCTCAGAGACCCTGGCACAGAGCCCAAAAGGCCTGTGTGGTTTTGATTATGACTTGTGGAGCAAATTACCGGCCTTGTCTGAAGATCAGCAAGCCACAACAGTTTAGGTAGAATATTAGTGAAGTTATCACGGGGTGGAAAAGTAGATTTTGGGGCTTTTGGTATGGGGGTTCAGGAGGCAAGATGGAGGGAACTGGGTGTGTCCAGCCTCTCTCCTTCTTCGCCTCCATCTGCTGCTGTGATGGTGGCACTTACAGATTGGTCTAGAGTAGAAGCTCACTGTCTAACATAGGTGATAGGTATTGGAAAGGAATTGTAAATATTGTACACGTAGCTTTTAGTATAAAGACATAACACTGCCCCAGGGGCAGGCAGAGTGCCTGGAACTGTCCTGCTGGATGGACCTCAAGAGGGCAGGAGAAAATTTTTTATAGATAAAAGGCAATAAACAACCTTGAGACTGAGAAATGAAGAGCTCCAACTCCTTCTTCAAGTGCCCGGGCTGAGAAAAGAGACTTTTAACAATCTTGGGGTTGCAGTGACGCAGCAAGGCCCTGAGAGGGTGGGTGAGTGCAGTGAGATGAAACCAGTCAGGCTCTGATGGATGAGCCTGTAATCCCAGAATTGAGCAGGGATCTCCCTCTGTGCTGCATGACCTCATGCTGGAGCTGACGTCAAGGTTTGCAGGGCAGATTTACACTTCTGCTTGATTTTCCTGTGAAATCTCTAATGAGTGATCATTTCCTGCTGAATCTCGTGAGCTGTTGGAAAGAAATGACCTGTTTTGTGTCTGCCCTGATCTGATATGGATGCAGCCCCCATTGCTGTCACATCTGGACCCTCACAGCAGTCCCAGAGGGAGGGAGATGCACACCTCCAACAGCATGAAAGGCATGCAGATCCTAGTTCCACATAAGAAAAATTCCTGGAGCATTACCACCAGAAAGGATGTTCCAGATGTAAGAGCTGGCTCAGCCCTCCTTTCACTGACTTGCTGGTGAAATAAAAATTCATGCTGTACTTGTTTCTTATTCTTTCCCCAAGCATCCTCTGCTGGCCACTCCTGGAGGTGAGGGGCTGCCAAAACCACATTGCCAGGCAGCCAAGGGGCTCCTCATCCAGCCACTGTTCCCAGGTGACTGTACAGGAACAGCAACCCCCAGAGCAGCCAGAAATATCAGGAAGAAATATTGATCAGGGTCTGTCTCCAAATAATGACAGAAATGCCTCCCCTTTCCAAACAGACAGGAGACCTAATCCAGTGAAAGGAATTCCTCCTTGAAATCCCAGATAGGCCCATAAGATCAGCCTGATTATTTTTTGAAACCTTGGTTCCTCCAAATAAGACTGAAAATTGAATTAGCTCAGCGAGAGACAGCCCTGGCCAATCACTCAGGGAAGCTGAAGGACAGCTTATTGATTTTCATGTTTCAGAAAAATTAAATGATATCCCTTTTTGTTATTTAAAATGCTGCTTAAGCAATTTAGTAATGTGATGTTGGAGGCTCAGTTCCAGGCTTTGAATCAGCTGAAGGAGGGGGAGGAATTTCCCTTGACAAGAGAGCTAGGTGGAAGAAAGATTTAGTATAATTGCCTTCCCTTCCAAATAATTGATAGGGACCAAAAGAATGGCTATATTTTGCTGGCTTCCTTTCCTGCATACCATTTATTAAAATATAGTAATTAATTATGTAAATAGTTGATTTATAATCAGCAACACTGGTGGTTAATTGATTTTTGTGCATGTGAATTTATATGACAGAGAAATACTGACAAGGTGATTATAGTGTCCAGCCAGGAGGGAGGAGGTGATCTGGTGAGACCCAGCAGAGGATTTTTGGTGCTTTTCTTGGGAATTTAAGTCTTCTCCAACTGGTTGGGACCCTGTGTGTCCAGAATAGGCTCCTTACTCCAAGGGTGTGTGGAAAGAGAGCATCTTGTCTCCTTGAGCTGGGAATGAGCTGCTCCTGAAGGGGGTTTGTGGTGAGTGCTGCCCCTTCCCAGCCCTCTGCAGTGCTGCTGGGCTCAAACTGTGCTCCAGGATTTCCTTTCCCTGCTGCCCCACCCCTTCCCTTCTCATTGTTCCAGGCAAATCTTTCAGAAACAGCTCTTAATCAAACGCATGTGCAGTTATAAATAAAATATCTTCTCCCCTCCAACCTCAGATCGTGAACCTTTGTCTAAGCAGGAGACTGGAAATGGAATGGGAATGGGAATGGGAATGGGAATGGGAATGGGAATGGAATGGGAATGGGGATGGGATGGGGATGGGATGGAATTGAATGGGAATGGAAGGGGAATGGGAATGGGATATTTCCAAATGCAATGGTGGCTGTGAGGTGACCTTTGTGCTTTTCCAAGGGACTCATCTCATGCAGGAACAGCCTGAGGACAATTTGTCCTTCAGCATGGAGGGAGGGAAGGTTGAGCTGAGTGTTCTTAAGATTACCTGGATGCTCCTGCAGCTGTTTCCATCCCATTGCAGGGGGGTTTGTGCCTTTCTTGGCTAAGGGTTGCCTTTCTTGGAATGCTCCCCCATCCCAGGGGCTGCCAGGGTGGAGGGGAGCTCTCTGTGTCCTTCTCCCTCTCCCACTCCCTGCTGGCAGTGCTGCAGGGTTAGGATCAGCCTTGAGCTCATCCAGGAAGCTCCATCCAGCCTTGGGCCTGGCCTCCCCTGTGTGCTGCAGGTGGCTGGGGAGTTGGGTGCTGTGTAAATCCATCCTGAAGTTTCTTGACCTTCAGCTGAGACCTGAGCTCCCTCTTTTCTGTGATGAGTCGACGCTATTAATTGGAAATCCAATTTTGGAGGAGAGCCAGGCTAATGCTGAGCCAGCATCACTTGGCTCTGCAGGCAGGATATAGGACATGCCTTGGTCTATCTATAGCCAGGGAAAGTCAGCTTGTTCTGCCTTATTGCAGGGGAAAGTGGGGTAAATAGGTCCCAGTTCCTCCCTCACCAGTCTGGCACCTCACACCATTTTACTTTTTCCTATTTCTAGTTTGAAGCAATAAAAGCTGTACAACAGATCTGCCAAGCAAAGATCTTTTTGTTTTACTCAGACAGAAAACAAGATAAAATGACATCCGTCTTCTGCAAGGAAAGCATCCCACTGAGATCCTTCCAGCGTGGATGAGGAGCACTCAGGGAAGGTCCTTCCACCCCAAACTGAGTACTCTGTGAAGAGCTGCTGCAAGAAATATCATTGAGGACTATGGGACTCTAGAAATATAATAACAATATAAGACTTTAGAAAGCAAATACAACAACCCATGGTGTGGATGGTTTGAGGGGCAGTGGGTCACCCCTGCAGGGCTCAGGGCTGGGTCACACTCAGCTCTGTCAGGTCCCCAGGGTTGGCAGTGGGCACTGAGCTGTGACAGGGGCTGGCGAGGGCCACGCTGAGCCAGAGCTGATCAAACTCAATCTGATTAATGCTAACTGCTTATAAAGTGTGTCAGGCCCAAACGTGTATCCAATATTAATTAACCCTCTCAGCTGCCCTGGGAGGTGGGGAGGAGAGGAAATTTGGATCTATTTTTAAAGGAAGGAAATGGGAATATTTGACTGGGTTCCTGGGCTGTGCTTTCCCTGGCCCTTGGTGCTTTCTAGCACAGATGGCTCAGAGTTCCCCTCCTTATTTCTCTGGGGATGGGGCTGAGAGCTCCAGGGAAGGACCTGCAGCTGTCCCAGCCCAAGGAGCTGAGCAGGGTCAGGGACATCCCAGTGCCAGGTCCCAAACCAGCCCCAGCACAAAGTTCCTGCTGTCCCCTCTTGGCATCTTGCACTGAAAGCTTGTGGGGTCTTCCTCTTCTCCCACCATCCTGCCATCCATCTATGCACAGATGGCTGATACAGAGCTGCTCTAAAGGGTTATTAAAGATTGAGGGGTTTTTTTTTTTGTTCTCCCTTTGATTGATGCATGAACAGACCTATACAGATGTGATAAGGTCAAATGTAAATTTAATCATATTTGTTAATTTATTTTTTTTAATTCCTGTGTGATGCATAAACAGATCAGAGTGTTGGGAAGAAGCTGGCAGTGGGGGAGCCTGTAATAACTTTCTCTCAGCTTCTGTCCAAATAATTTCAATGACAGACTGCTGAACTGTGGGGTTCCAGAGCTTTGCAGGAAATCCTGGGCACAAGAGCTTTTAGACCCAGGAAATCCTGGAAAGCACCAGAAAATTCCTACCAATTTTCCACAGCACAGCATCAGACCCAGCCCTGGAACAGGTCTGAAAAGGACACATTGCCAAAGATTTGTACGTTGTGCCCTCAGCTCTGCCTGGTGCTGTTTCTTGTGATGGTGTTCACAGGGGTTTGCACAGAGCTGCTGCCTCAGCTGGGCTCAGCTCCACTGAGCCAAAGCCTGACTCTGGGTTTAGGAACATCCTCTTGTATGGCAAAGCCTGGCTCTGCGTTTAGGAACAGGCTTGGCTCTTGTGGCTGTCAGTGCAGACACATCCTGGGTGTTTTTCTGTTGGGGTCTCTAGCCGGTCAGAGTGACCCTGAGAAAAGTTGGAAAGTCTCTTTTCCCAGCCTGGTGCTTGAAGAAATAGTCAGGGCTCTTCATTTCTCAGTCTCAAGGTTGTTTATTGTTTCTTATCTATAGAATTCTTTCTCCTGTCCAGCCAAGGTCTGCTCAGCAAGACAGTCAGAGGCACTCTGCCTGCCCCTGGACAATGTTATCTTTTTATACTAAAAACAATATTTACAATTCCTTTCCAATACCTATCACCTATGTTAGACAGTGAGCTTCTACTCTAAACCAATCTAAAAGTGCCAACATCACAGCAGAAGATGGAGGCCAAGAAGAAGAAGGAGAAAGGCTGGACGTGTCCCGATCTCTCCATCTTGCCCTCTGGACCTCCGTTCTAGAAACCCCAAAGTCCACTTTTTCACCCCATGCTAAATTCACTGTCACTCTACTTAATTTGTCATGGCTTGCAGATCTTCATCTAAGGTTGGTAACTTGCTCCACAGGTCATAATCAAAACCCCACAGGCATTTTGGGCTCTGTGCTCTGAGCCCCCTGGCAGGGGTCTTGGCTGCTCAGAGGGATTTCCTGGGTCCTGACATTTTCCTGGCTGGGGGAACAAACCCTTGGGCTGTGCTTCCCTCCACCCCATGCAGGTGCAGCTGTCCCTGCTCAGAGCAGATGGTGTGGCCAGAGCAGGGAGCCTCAGGTGGGCACAGGGGACGCCAGTGTGAACAGAAACATCCCGGCACTGCCAGAACTCTGGGATGTGTGGCTAAAGCAGAACAGGAGGGACTGCAAAAGCCAGCAGCTCCCCAGGTGAGAGCACGTGGGTCCTGTGCAGGGATGTGTGTGCCCTGAGGGCCCTGCAAACAATAACAGCAACATTTAAATGCCATAAAGCTCATTTTATCAGGGAGATGATGGTTTCTGCTGAAGGAGGTTGTTGTGCGCGGTTCCTTTGATGGGTCTCTGCAGATAGCACCAATTATAAAATTATTAACAAACCAATGTGCTCCTTCGCTCCAATTAAATGATAAGAGGCAAAGCAAAGGGGCAGATTTTTATCATTATCAGATTACAGGCCCATATTGTGCTGATAATAAAGCGAGCACTTCCTAATGCCTTACCTCCAATATGGCTCCTTAGATTATTGTTTGCCTGTAGAAGAAATAAAAAGAACTTTGCAAAAGCAATAATAACGTGGAAGTGTCTTTATCACAGGCCGTTGCAGGGAGTGGAACAAAAGAGCCCTCAATGACTCAGGCCAATGACAATGAGCATAATGAGAATATCAGGAGTGGGGAGGGAGCCCACACAGCAGAGCACTGGGCCAGAACACCTCCAGTCTGCTCCAGAGATAAAGCCTCGAGAGGGAGTTCACTTCAATTGGGGAGGCAGCTCACTGCAGCCTCTGGAAAAGTGAAAAGAGCCACAGCAGGAGGAAGAAAGGAATATTAAAAGCTTTTCAGGGGGTGGAAGGAGTGTTTCTCTCCTATTCTTTTTCCCATGTAAAGTCGGGGAGGATTCTGGATGCAGCTACAAATACTCAGCCCCTCTTTCACTGCCTGAAATCTGATGTTCCAGAGGTGATAAAATGTAATTAGGCTGTGTAGTACTAATTCAGCTGCCATGTGATACGTGGAAGGAGGAGAATACCCACTGCATGGGAGGAGAGACAGAATGAGTTTCCCCTTGCTGACCCTGAAGCAATCATACCTAGAAGCCTGAAAGCTGATTTTATTTTCCTCTCTGCAGGTGAGAGACAGCAGTTTAAAGGAGTCCTACTCTGCCTTGCTATGTGTTCGGTTGTTAGGTGGTAAAATATGTAGGGGATGTGATTCCCTTCCTGTACTGACATAAATCAGAAGTCGCTCTGGCTGTGCTGATTTACACCAGCTGAGGGTTTGCCTTACCAAAATTATAACAGCATAAAGCCAGTGAGGAGGAAAGGTCAAGCCTGTCATATCTGCCTCAAAGCACGGTGCTATCGGCCATGAGGCTGTGACCATGGAACCTCGTCATTACCTGATTAATTATTATTAATTATTATTTATTACTCTAGCACCAGGGAGCCCTTGTCACATCTATATTAAGTTCCCTTGGGCCTGGATCCCCTCCAAGTGTTCTGAAGTCCCTGAGCTTGCAAAGCAAAGCTGCTGATCTTGTATGAACAGCTCCTGGAGTTGAGTGCTCCCAGGACCTGCAGTCCTCAGAGGAAAATTGCCATAAGGTGTGTGCTGCTTGGAGTGGGAGCAGAGGGGTCCTGGGAGGAGCACAGCAAAGTAAACTGGGCAATAATAGTGCTGTGGAAATGGGGAGCTAAATTAGAGCTCTGCTTAACTCAGGGACAGCTCCTGGAGTGGGGCTGGGGAGGCTCCAGGCTCGTTATCCATCCCTAATGATCAGATCAAAGCAGCTCAGAGGGCTAATTCCAGTGAATTTTGCTCTCATTTTCAGCAGTGTAAGTCACCTCTCTCCTGTCAGTGAGCTGGGCTGGATTTACACCCAGTGGACCAGAAGCTGGGAAGCTCTGCACTGAATTCCTGCCAGCTCTTTCCTGAGTCTCCCAGCAGAGACCCCAGAACAAGTGATATTGGCCTTCCTGGGCATCAGAGGGGCTGATGAAAGGCAAATTAATGTTATCTCTGTGCCAGATCAAGGAGTTACAGGGCTGTTTCCCTGTCCTGATGCAGCACCAACACGTGCAGCTTTACAGCCCCCGCCTGGTGGCTGCTGATTCTGCTTTCAGTACCTGGTATTTACAACCCTACACACAACAAGCAGCTCTGTTTGATTCATTTGTATGTTTTTGCTTCCTGGGGAGATCTTCAGCCACAAGCTGAGTCAGCAGAACCTCCAGTCAAACAGGGAGCCTCTGTCCCTGCAAGACATTGAACCCTGAGATATTTTGCCTGATGGGAGAGAGCTCTTTCCTTTCAGTGTGCCGCATCCCTCTGGTTTGTTTCCCATCTTTCCCTGCAAGCAGGAAGCAGCCCTCTTGAATATAATTTCTATTGAAAGCAAATGGTGTCTCTGTCTGATTAGTTCTGGCTTGAGGCTCTATCAACAAGCTCGCTGTTGGTCCTGCCTTTGCAGCCTGGAATATTTTAGGGCACTTGAGCCTGACAGATTCATGTTTATTACATTAAACCCTTCAATCCTTGACTCACCCAAGTGTGGTTTGCCCAGATGGCAAAAGGCAGTGGGGGAAAAAACCACAAAGCACCTCCACCCCTGGTGGCAAAGAGGGCAAACCCTGCAGCCCTCGCTTGGAGCATTGGAGGGTCTGATTGTGGTTCTGGTTCTGACTCTGATTCCAACTCTGATTCTGATTCTGCTCTGTCCAGAGCCTGAGCTGCCTCTGCTCTAGGAGGTGCCAAGCTGTAGGAGAAGGGCTCATCATGCACTCTGATGGTGCTGATCAGGAAAAACCCCTCTGAAATCAGACTGAGACACAGCCCTGGGGAGTGAGGCTCAGCCAGGCAGGTTCTGTGCACACCAGGGACTCTTTGTCCCCTTTTCACCCAGAGCAGAGCCCTTCCACCCTTCCAGGAGCTGCACTTCAAATCCTCTGGGTCAGCAAATAGGACTTGCAAGACAAAGATGGAGCTCTGAGGGGAGCTGTCTTTGCTTTTATTTTATTCTTTCACTGAGTGGTTTCTGTAACTGCAACTGAACAAACAGAATAAGTCACTTTTCCCAAAACAAAAAAAAGCCCAGGGCCTCAAGACAGGGCAGGATTCTGTTCCCATTTCCTCTCAGGGGACAGGGTTTCCATTCCAGCCCTCTGCCTCACTCTGGCAGTCTACAAAGGTCCTGAAAGGATTGGGAAATGTCCCCTGGCAGCTTCCCCTGCCCAGGAGAGCTCCTGGCACACACAGGGCTGGCACAAAGCCTTGGGCTGCCCCGGGAACCTCTGCTCTGTGAGAAATCCCAAGGGGGAGAGCTGTGGTCTTTTTCAAAACAAAGGTGTAAATTTCAAAACATCCCATGGAAAGGAAAATACCAGCCCCAACCAGAAAAATGCTTAGAAGCAATCAGACTGTTTCATTTAAAACCAGCCAGAGTCTGGCAGCCTCCTCCATTATTTTCCTTTCTTGTTTAACATTCAGATGTCTCCAGGGAATTTGCTGGTACAATTTGCTGTGTTCACCACAGGTCTCCACAGAGCCACTGTAAGAGGCAATGTGTGGCCTGCTTTTGTCACTCTGCCCATGGAATAATCAGAATAATCCTTGAAATTTCCCAGAAGTGGCCTGGGGCTCCTGCAGGTATTTTACCTGTGCTGCTGGCAGCTGCGCCAAATGGAAAAGACAAGGAGCCCAAGGACTGGCGGGGGCTGAAGGTAGCCAGAAGTGAGCTGGAAATTAAGAATTTGCACCTAAAATACTTGTTTAGGTTTTCCTTGTCAGCAAAGGTGAGAAATACAAACTCCCAGAGTGCAGATGTCCCATTCTGTGGGGGTGAAAAGATGTCCTATTCTTGGGCACCTGAGAGCAAGTGGATTCCTGGACTTGATTAAGGCAAAAGGTTGGTGCTACATGAATGGGTGTGTGGGAACTGCATCTTTACCCTCATTTCATGGATGTAGGGATGACAAGCAGTGGATTTGGGAGTGCAGCATCCCATTGCATTTCAGGCTTCCTGAGTCCCAGGCCTGTTCCTTGTCCCTCAGACAGCACAGCCCTCCTTGCTGCAGGCAGATTCCAGCCCAAATCCCATCCAGGGCTCTGCTCACAGCCCAAGCCATTTGCAAATTTAAAGAAGGGACAATAAACTAGATGAAAGCCAATCAGAAACCAAGCAGAGTCCATTAGGACCATCCTTGGTAACTCTCCATTTTGCCTGTTCTTTAAGGAAACTGGGCTGAACATCTGAGATGTGTTTTCTCTGTAGACAGATAACTCTGAAAGTAGAACCCAGGCTCCAAAGAGCTTTAAGCTCTCTTAAAAGGAAGCAAAAGCCTCTGTGTCGTGCCACATAAGACATTAATCATTAAATGTTACGCAGAT
The DNA here is from genome assembly GCA_039654755.1 of Calcarius lapponicus. Classification (NCBI taxonomy): domain Eukaryota; kingdom Metazoa; phylum Chordata; class Aves; order Passeriformes; family Fringillidae; genus Calcarius; species Calcarius lapponicus. The sequence goes on from JBBFKN010000011.1 coordinate 12,220,716, forward strand.
GACTGGGGAAAGGGGCCATTTGTTACAGGAGGGAGAAGAGAGAGTGCAGGGATTTTTTAAATTTTTTTTCTTTTTTGTGGCTGTGCTGCCAGGAGAGCCAGTTCCCATCTGTGGCTTTGATGCATTGTTTCATAAGTACCAGTGCTGGTTTTGCACAGGAGCAGCTCTGAGAAACCATCACCTTTAATGCAGAATGAAATGCATTCCAGGAGAGAGGTTTTCTGGGCTATTTTTGCTCGTGGTGGAGAAGGATGTGTCTCAGAAAGTTGCTCTCCTCAGTGCCCTCTGATCCTGCAGCAAACACATCAGTTCCTTTGTGGTCCTCGTATCAAGTGTTTCTCTCTGCACCATAGACCACCTCTGGGGTATTTCTGTCTTCAAAAACTGTTGCCATTGCAGAAAGTGAGCCAGAAAACACACTCATTGTGTTATCCTGGGCAAGAGATGTTATTTTTGTTCTTTATTTCTTCTTTGGTTTGCGTCTTTGTGAGAGCAGAGGCAATTTGGGCTAATGGAACTTGCTGTTTGTGGGCAGGAAAGAGTGCACAGCACTGGAAGCACTGGGAAATGCAGCTGTTGTGGGGATTTATCCTGGATTCAGCTGCTGTGGAGCAACAAATTCTGGATGCAGAGCAGTTTCCCAAAGGTGGTGCCAAGACAAAGAGGCAGGCTGTGAAACCTGGTCACCATCCTCCACAGAGCGACTCAGGTCATGTCCCAGCGCGGGGAATTCTACATTTTGCCTCTCAGTGCTTTTTGACTACAGCAGGAGATACTGTAGGCTGAGTTGGAGATATTGTACACTGCTCCTGTTAGGAGGAAGCTAATGCTGATGTCAAGAATCCTTGAGGAAATCTCACTTGGGGCTGTCTTTGAGTGTGGGCAGCCTGGGCAGCTCCAAAGTTCCCCGTGTGCCTGCAGTTCATCCTCCTCATGTGGGGCACTGTAGGATTGACAGGGGTAGCGTGGTGGGGATGGACAGAGAGGAGAGATCTCTGCAGCCAGGGCTGGAACTTGGGGTTTATTGCAAAGGGCCTGGGTGCAGGGCCCTGCTGGGAGCGGCCAGGCACAGCTCGGAGCAGGCCCCAAAGAGGGAGAGAGAGATAAAGAGAGTGGTAAAAAGAGAATGAGGGAGTAAAAGAGAGGATCAGAGGGTGAGGTTCCCATTACAATACAATAAATCTTCTTCTGGTCATGGAATTTGGGGTTTATTGCAAAGGGCCAAGTGCAGGGCCCTGCTGGGAGCTGCCAGGCACAGCTCAGAGCAGGCCTGAGAGAAGAGAGGGGGAGAGAGGATCAGAGGGGAAGAGTGTAAAAGGTAAGAGTAAGAGTATATACTAAGTTCCCGTTACAACCCAATAAATCTTCTTCTGTGTTGAATATTCTAATTCTCACTAACCAAGCTAGTCCAAGATACAAATCCTACAGCATTTCCATACAGCCTATAAGAATCATTACATTACCATCCTGTGTTAGATTTTAAACCCTAAAAACTCCTCTTTGGGCCCCTTCTGCCAGGCTAGTAGGGTCTGCTCTGACCCTTGGTTATGTCTGAAAGCAAAGGGTGTTGTTTGACCAAAAGGGGATCACCTTCAGCCAGCCACACCATTGTTTTCCTGTTGTTCAGTAACTAAGTGATCTCAAAGCTTGCTTTCATTTCAATCTCTCTTATAGTTTCTATATTCTCAAAATCTTTTGCCAGACAACCATATTTATAAGGCCTTCCTCTTTCATCTTCCCCAACAGAGCACCATCAGTCCCTCTGGCAGAGGTGGATTTTTGCTTTTCCCTGCACCACAGAGGGCTGGAGGAGCGGAGCAAACATCCTGCTGGCTGCCTGTGCCTCGGCTCTGGAGCAGTTTGAGACATTCCTCTCTGTCAGCTGCTCATAACCTGTCTCATCTGAGACGGTCACCCACAGTGCCTGCTCATTCCCAGCTGTTCCAGTGGAAAATGAGTCTGATTCCTCTAATCTGCCTCTCCCCACGACTGCAGCTCAGGCTCCCTGGGGCAGTTATTTCTTCAGAGCTGGTGCTTTGGAGGAGAATCCTTCATACCCTGCAAAGCGAGTGTCAGGTCTCCAGCAGAGCAGGAAGGGCAGGAGCAGCCATCCTCAAGCAGCTGGTGCCTTGGAACAGAGGAACTAGAAATGGCTTCGAGGTTTCCTTCACATTCTGGTGGTGGCAACACAAGCCACAAAGGAGAGGGGCTGGAAAAGCACTGACTGCCAAACCACAGCATCTTTGGGGTTAGATTTGGGCTGTTCCTCTCTTCCAGGACTCCAGCACATAGAGATGAGGCCAGTCCTGCTGGTTCTCCTTCCTCCTGCTCTTTCTGCTGTCCTGGCATGGTTACCTGTGACAGTGTTCACAGGGGTCCAAGGTTGAGGGAAGAGATGAGGATCTGACTCCGTGTTTCAGAAGGCTTGATTTATTATTTTATGATATATATTATATTCAAGCTATACTAAAAGAAATAGAAGAAAGGATTTCATCAGAAGGCTGGCTAAGAATAGAAAAAGAAGGAATGATAACAAAGGCTCTCAGACAGAGTCCGAGCCAGCTGGGCTGTGATTGGACATTAATTAGAAACATCCACATGAGACCAATCCCAGATCCACCTGTTGCATTCCACAGCAGCAGATAACCATTGTTCACATTTTGGTCTTGAGGCCTCTCAGCTTCTCAGGAGAAAAAAATCCTAAGGAAAGGATTTTTCATAAAAGATGTCTGCGACAGTTACCTTGGATCCACTCTGGATTCACCCTGTCTGTGCTGCTGACTACCCAGTTCATTATCTGCTTGTAATTGTTTTGTCTTCTCTGATCTTTTGTTCACCTGTGATGAGTGTACAATCAGATTTGCTCTGCTCTGACATGAGTTACAGGCCTTTTGAACCCTGACTGATTAAAGTTTCTTCCTTCTTCAAGCAAATTGGTTCCCATGGAGCTATCCACCAGTGTGGCTCCCCTCACTATCTGAATCACATCTTCCCAGCTGACAGATGGATTGCTGGAGGCTTTGTGGTCATTGTGCCAACCTCAGAAGTTTGGGGGTGATTGTGTTCCCAACTTGCTTTTGTTTTTTTCTGGCATGTTTCTTTTTCCATTCTATATATTAGTGACTGATGTCCAGCCTTCACCCTGACCCTGCTCATCCTGCTCTGAGGGGATATTACTGTTCCCTTTTGAGCCCTTTCCTGGCTGATATTGCTGTGAGGAGCTGCCCCAACCTTCCCTGCAGCTCAGTGAGGAATGGATTCCTGAATAGGAGCTGAAACCTGCAAGGCACTGCACCATTGCACCTGATTGTTTTTATTTTTGTACATAAATGTGCAGAGAGCAGTGCAACCCAAAGAGAAAGTGAGGGATTATGCTTGAGAGGCTGTGCTGGAAGGGGCTGGGGGTACAGCTGAGGTGAGGCCAGTGAACCCAGGGTCCCTCCTGTGCCCTGTGCAGCCTGAAATCCCTGCCTGGCACCTCCTGCAAGGGCTGGGGTCACATTTCAAATGTGCACAGCTCAACAAGCATGGATTAAATTCAGCTTCATTTTCAGATGCTTCTACAGCCCTTGCCTGGCTAGCAGAAATGCCTGGGAATTTGGCCAGTAACTGTGTTAATTGGCTAGTATGTTGGGTGTTTATTTGAATGTCAATTTGAATCAATAAAAAAAATCTTAGTACGAAACTGAATAATGAAGCTGTAGTAGAATCAGACATTTTTAGCAGAGAGAAATGCTTTTTTATTACTTAAAACAAGCTTAAATTAACAAGTGCAGATAATGATTCCCTGGAGCTAGATAAGGGGTTAAGGATCATTGCTCTCAGTGATGACAGGCCACTCACTAAATTCGGTGAGTTATGTTTCCAGTTGAGGTTTTATAGCTCAGATATATTGTCTCCAAGTGAGTGAGACTTGGTTGACTGGCAAGCCAAATGCCTCATGAGCTGACCTGAAGAATAGCTCTCCCCCCTCAGCCTCCACTGGCTAAATGATGTTTGGAAACCACCAGCTATGTGACAAATTATAAGAATAATATAATTTAAAGTGGAAAAAGAAGTGGAGTGTCTTCTGGTGTGATGGTGTTCACAGGGGTCTCAGGTTGAGGGAAGAGACGAGGATCTGAGTCCGTGTTTCAGAAGGCTTGATTTATTATTTTATGATCTATATTACATTAAAACTATACTAAAAGAATAGAAGAAAAGGTTTCATCAGAAGGCTGGCTAAGAATTGAAAAAGAAGGAATGATAACAAAGGCTCTCAGACAGAGTCCGAGCCAGCTGGGCTGTGATTGGCCATTAATTAGAAACATCCACATGAGACCAATCCCAGATCCACCTGTTGCATCCCACAGCAGCAGATAACCATTGCTTACATTTTGTTCCTGAGGCCTCTCAGCTTCTCAGGAGGAAAAATCCTAAGGAAAGGATTTCTCATAAACCATGTCTGCGACATTCTGGAGACACAGAGCTGTGTCCCAGGTTTTTGGCAGAGGTGATGATGCCATTGGGAAGTGAGTGACACCTATTTTGGGCAGACAGGTCCTGCAGCAAGGCCAGGATGACAGAACAAACTGGGGGCATCCCTTGCAGTGGGGCAGAACAAACTGGGGGTGTCCCTTGCAGTGGGACAGAACAAACTGGGGGTGTCCCTTGCAGTGGGACAGAACAAACTGGGAGTGTCCCTTGCAGTGGGGACAGAACAAACTGGGGGTGTCCCTTGCAGCTCCTGCTGATCCATCTCCTGCCACAGGGCTCTCTGTGTGTGGGCACTGGAGCTGCTCTGGCTGAAAATCCACCCAGCAAAAGCAGAGTTTGTTTTCCTCCTCAGCTGATCCACTTTCCCAGCCCTTCTCTCAGCCCTGGATGGGCCAGCACAGTGCAGGGTAACAGAGCACAGGGATGGAGAGAAGAGCCTGGAATTGGCTGGATTTGCCACTGAAAGTCCATCAGCTCAGTTTTCTCCTTGCCTGAATATGCATCAGTGCAGAGTGATGCTTTGCAGAGGGCTCAGTGTCAATGGGTGAGCCTGCACTTAGATTAGAAGTGGGATTTCAGTGCAGTTCTGCCTCAACAGCAGCTTTGTGAGACAAGATGAGAGTCAGTTTGTGATGAAAAGCTAAAAATATCAAACAACTCTGGCGAAATGAGGATGGCCAGTCACAGCAAACCCTCCTGGAGACATTTGTCCCAGCACAGGGTGCCTGTGGCCAGCCCAGAACAGGTGCCAGAGTCCAGCTGCAGGGCACCAGAAAACCCTAGGATCATTGAGAATCAGTCACATTTTCATCCAAATGTCACAGAGGGAAAGTTCATTTCATGTTTCTGGTGTATTTAATGGTGTCTGAGCTTAAAATAAACCTGCCAAAGGCTCGGCTTCACCTTGGATTGCAGCTGCCCTGTAATCACCTGCATTGGTAAGAGTGGCTGAATTCATTCACATTTCATTTGTGCCCACACCATGGCACGGGCAGCAGCAGGGGATGAATGTGGCCTCTTTTCCCACAAGAAACTCTGATGTTTCCAGCTCCAAGTGTAATTGGACACTGTTGCAGGGTTTTGTGAGTCCTGTTCGCCTCCACGCAGAAGAACAAAAAGTCATTCTTTAGCTCAAGTGAATCCAGCAGTGAAAACGGAGCAATTTGCGTTGAAACTTCCATTTCCAGAGGCAGTGAAAGCTGCCTGCTCTGCTGTGCACCTTGGCTGGGGCAGAGGATGTGTGCTCAGCCCAAAAAGGAGCTGGGGCTGGTGGAACACCCACCCAGGGGCTGCTGCTGACTCCATATCCATGGGCTGCACATTATTTGTTACTCGGCCTGGAAATATTTGTGAGGGAACCCTTTTTCCCTGCTAGGATTTACTGAGCCTGTCCCACTGTAAACATCCCCTGCTGATGCTGTCAGATAAAAAACCAGCCTGGGTAAATCCAGTGCAGACAAGGATACACCAGAGAAACACAGACTAAAGCCTGTCAGATTTATTTTTATTTATGTTGATTTCTACACACATAAAGCAGCTCTGCAAGACTTTGAAGGAGCCAGGGAGATTCATGTTGTATCCCCCCATACCCTCAGGAGCTGCATGCAAAGCTGCACGCTGGGTTTTGACAGCAAGGATTGAGCCCACAGCCTCAGGTTAAAGCTAAATTATTTGAGCAAGAGAAACAATCCACAGACTGTGAAAAACAGCTTAAAGCCACTGAGATCTGAAATACAGAAAGCTTGAGCCAGCTCTTACTGAAGCAGGGGGTTTGGCTACCAGGAGATGACCAGCTGTGGGCACAGAGAGAAACACAACTGGCCCAGACACCATTCTCATCAGAAAACAGAATAAAATGCAATAATAATAATAATAATAGTAATAATAATTCTTATCTTAACTCACTGTACCTAGTGTTATGAACATGTAGAATGTGTTACAGAGGTTTGTTTACCAAAGGGTGGTTTCTTAATTAACCAATGGTGAGAGTGTTTAGATTGGAGGACCAATTAAGTCCACCTGTAGCAAACTAAGATATAAACCAGCAATTATTAATTGCTGCTTTCTTATTAATTAGTAATAAATTTCTTATTGATTATTATTAATCAATCTTATTAATAATTATTTTATAATAATATTTCTATTATTTTATATGTTATAAATTATTGTATAGATATAGATTATTTATATAATGATATTTTATATTTTCATTCTTTTTAGAAGCTTATTCTTAATAAGTTTCCTATTAGTTATTATTAATTAACCTTCTGTAATGCAGAGAGTCTTTGTAACTGATTACCTGGCCAGGAACCTTTACAAAGACAACCAGCTCCCAGGTCTGGGGTCTGCAGGTACCCAGGAAAAAGAGTTCCTGCAGCTCCAGGTCCCCTGTTGTTAAATGAGGACTTTGGAGGTTAAAGTCTGCCAGGTCTGGATCAAGGTCAGGGGACCTGCTTTTGATTCTAAAGATTTTAATTAACTTTGTACCACACAGAACCTGGGCATGCTTGAAAAGAAATATAGATAAATTTTACATTCAAATATTTGAATAGTGTCTATATATTATGGTGGAAGTAAAAAGCCCTGTTCAGGCAGGCTGCAGGAAGAGAAGAGATTTGCATAGTAGAATAATTGGTTTTGCAAATAAATCTGGCTCTTGAAATTTGTAGATTAGCAATAATATGTCTCCAGATGAGAAGGAAAGGTCATGGATGAATAAAGCAACAATTAAACTTTCAGGAGATTATTAAACTAAACACAAACCTGGCTAAATGCGTATGAGAGAATGTCAATAAAGGACAGGAGTGGCCTGTCAGGACTTGAGAGCCTCCAGGATATTAATGTTACTTGCAGATCTTTTCTTCCCATGCAACTGCTCTTCTTGAAGTAACAGCCTTTGCAGATTCCTCCCTAATCTGGACAATCCATTAAATAACCCAGTTAATTTAAGCCATTCAAATCCAATAAGGCTGGTGTGTAATGCTATAAAACTCTAAACAAAATCCTTGGAGAATTACCACGTTGGCTGCTGCCCTGCAGGCTCCATCCCTGCCTGGAGGTGCTCACCAGGTGAGGAGGTCTCAGCACAGGGGAGGGGATTCTGAATTTGGGAAAGAATTTGGTCTGAGGCTGAAAGAAAAAAGAACAAAGCTGAAAAAAGCAGAACTTTCCAAATGGACCATGAAATAGATCTTTTATGACAAGGGGAATGAAGGGTGGTGAGAATTCTCATTTTAAAGTAGTGTCCCGACCACCCCCTCAACTTTTGTTTGAGGCTTTCAGAAACATCCTAAAACCAAATGTTCCTGAAATTAAAAACTTGTCCTTTTTTGCAAAGAAAATAAAGACATTATTTCTTTGGAAAAACAATTTAAAAGTCCCAGGGGGTTGTTTTTTGAGGAGAATGTTCCATGTTCTCCTTTTCTGCTAACAGAGGCACAGGGCTGACCATGCTCCAGACACCTTCCAGTGCTCTGAGCTTCCTCCCACAGCTGCTGCTGGAAGAAAATCAGATTCAGGAGGTGGTGATGGCCATGCCCACCTTGGAGCTTCCCAGAGATGAGAGCCCTGTGCTCTGTGAGCAGGAGGAACCTCACACATTGCCCAGAGATGGAGCCCTCAGCAGGATGGGGCTCTGCCTGTCCTCACCCCACCCACAGCACCTCTGCTCCCAGGGCAAGGAGGGCAGTGGGGAGAGAGGAAAGGAAATATTTCAAGGGATTTTTAATTCCCTCTCGCTCCCAGATCTCAGGAGTGAAGACAAAGTGGAGAAATAAAGGTCCCAGTGGATTTTACTGGACCAAGGCTCAGCCCTAACCAAGTTTTCCCAAGCCTGGTGTCCTTGGGGTTGGAAAACCTCCTCTCCCAAGTGTATTTTGCCTCTAAATGCCAGGTCTGGATGACCCCACACTGTAAATGGCTGTCTGTTGCCTGGTTTCTGAGCAGCTTCTCCCCCTGCCTCCCCTTGCACACAGACAGACCCTGGAGGTGACTGAAACCTCAATACACACAGGGAGCCCTTCTCCAGGAACTGAGCCCAGGCACGAAACAGCCCTGCCAAGGCAAAACACACCAGCACATCCCTCATTTCCCCCTTGGGGATGATGGAGGAGCAGCCTCTGACAGATGTGAGTCATATTGCTGGGTCAGGTCTGGGAGATGCTCAGAAATTCGCTCGAGGAGGGCAGGAAAAGGATCAGAGGGAGCAATAACTCTCTGTGATGCAGTGCTCCTCTCTGTGAGCTCCCAGGGTGCTTTACAAAGGAGGACAGTGTCAGGATCCTTGTTTTAAGAGGGGCATAAATCCTGCAAGGGCCACCCAGGCTGCAGTGTCAGAGCAAGGGTGGGAGCCCAGGGTGCCCAGCCCTGCACTGCCCCAGGGCCAGGCTGACCTGCAAAATCCTGCAAACCCACAGGCTCAGCCTACAAAATCCAGGACTCTTCTCTTCTCTTCTCTTCTCTTCTCTTCTCTTCTCTTCTCTTCTCTTCTCTTCTCTTCTCTTCTCTTCTCTTCTCTTCTCTTCTCTTCTCTTCTCTTCTCTTCTCTTCTCTTCTCTTCTCTTCTCTTCTCTTCTCTTCTCTTCTCTTCTCCTCTCCTCTCCTCTCCTCTCCTCTCCTCTCCTCTCCTCTCCTCTCCTCTCCTCTCCTCTCCTCTCCTCTCCTCTCTTCTCTCCTTTCTCTTTTCCCTTTTCCTCTCTGCAGATCAGGCTGGAACATCTGCCCTGCTCCTCAGGACAGGATCGTGGCCACATCCAGGCTCGTTCAGGGCATTCAGCTCCTTAAAAGGTTTCATTTGTATGTAAAATTATATTAGCCTTTATTGGCTGTCTCCAGAGACCCTCCCAGCACAGACAGACCTAAACCTTGAAGTGCCATTAATCTTTGCTGTGCTGCTGACCTTCAGCAGAGGATTTCTGCTGTTCTCCTTCCCCAGGAGCCCTGGCAGCACCTGCAGCAGCTGCTGCTGATCTTCCTGGAGTGGGGAGGAAAACAGGGGCTTCCAGGCACCCTGACAGCTCAACACTGAGCTGCTTTTCCCTGTGCAAGTCTTGGAACAGTGGGGAAATTCCTGCTGCAGGTCCTGTCAGGGCAGAGCTGCCAGACAGAGCCAAGGCAGTGCCTGGCACAGGAGCTGCCTCTGCCCAGGGGTCAGGGGCACCAAGGCAGCCAAAGGTGATGAAAAGGTGAGGCTGAGAGCCAGCAGAAACTCAGTAATAGCTGCACTGCAGGTTTGTGAGCTGAGGCTCAGGTGTCATAAAAGCCAATCCAAATTTATGTGTGTCAATAAATGGGCGCATCCATGTTAGGGTCTTTAAAGGAGACAGCGGCAAAATCTGTGTTTCTCTCAAGGTTAAAGGGGCCTTTTTGGGACTGGGGAGCCACAACCCCCTCAGCTGGTGAGCAGATTTCCCTGGCAGCTCTGGAGACATCCAGGTGCTGGGAAAGAGGCAACTTGGGTGTGACAGTGCTCACAGGGGTCCAAGGATGAGGGAAGAGACGAGGATCTGACTCCATGTTTCACAAGGCTTGATTTATTATTTTATCATATATATTACATTAAAACTAAAAGAATAGAAGAAAGGATTTCATCAGAAGGCTGGCTAAGAATAGAATAGCAAAGAATGACAACAAAGATTTGTGGCTCAGGCAGGGAGTCCGAGCCAGCTGGGCTGTGATTGGCCATTAATTAGAAACATCCACATGAGACCAATCCCAGATCCACCTGTTGCATCCCACAGCAGCAGATAACCATTGGTTACATTTTGTTCCTGAGGCCTCTCAGCTTCTCAGGAGGAACAATCCTAAGGAAAGGATTTTTCATAAAAGATGTCTGTGACCCTTGGGAGGGAAACCCAAAGCAGAACCTGAAGCGTGCTGAGGCTCAGGAAATGCTGCTGCAAGGATCTCTCTGGCTCAGCCCCTTCTGGGGGGGTGTGCAGCAAGGTTTGAGATGACATTTCAGATATTCCCTTCATTACAGTGTCTGCCAATCCTGCTCAAATATGGATTTTTGCCATTTCCCTTGGGATTTAGCCTTTTTGAGACCTCTGCCTCTGCCAGATTAGAGTTGAATTGGCCAGTGGCTTAAAATTATGGGGGATAAGGAAAAAGGGAGAATATATAACTGCACACACGAGTGTGCACACACACTAATCACCTAAACTTGGCCTGATAGGAGGCCAGGCTGAAATTAAATCAATTTGGCAATTTGCTGGCTCTGTTGACAGCAGGTGATGAGTTGGAAACTCTCTGTTTTTTGGAAGGAGGAAAGCTGTATTGTTGCTGCTCATGTCAAAGCACATCACATGCCCCTTCCTGCTGGCAGGAGGACAGCAGGGGACACTGGGGCTGTCTGCAGCCTGTCCTGCTCTGTCCCTGCCCTCCCTGCTCGTGTCTCCTGCGTCACAGGGAACCTTTGCAGGTGCCAGAGCTGTGGCACTGCTTGCAGACAGGAACAGGCTGTCTGCCTGAATTAATCCTCCCTGGTGCTCAGGCAGGACTGATCTTTATGGGGGTACCAGGGGAAGCAGGGATGGAGGCTGGAGCCTCCTGCCGTTTGCACCTGAGGAAAGCACAAGGAACACTCTGAAATCAGCAGTGCTGCCATGGCCACGTGTAAGAGCCGAAATGAGAGATGCAGGACTTCGGGCAGCTCTCCAAAATGCAGTTTATTCAATCCAAGAGTTACAGCAGTCCAGGGTTATGGGTGGCAGAGCTGTGCCCACAGCTGTCAGCCCCAGCTGCAGGCAGGGCTGGAGACCCACATCCCTCATTCAGGCTCTTACTAATGGTGCCCCACGTTGGGTGCCACTGCAAGAGCCTAAATGAGGGATGCAGGACTCCAGGCAGCTCTTCAAAATGCAGTTTATTATATATAGAATGCAGTTTATTGTATACAAAATGCAGTTTATTCCATCCAAGAGTTACAGCAGTCCAGGGTTATGGGTGACAGAGCTGTGCCCACAGCTGTCAGCCCCAGCTGCAGGCAGCCCTGGAGACCCTTTGGTTTTGGTTACATTGCATTCTATACTTTTCTTTTGGTTACATTGCGTTACAAACTTGTCTTTGCTGAGCATCTTAATACAGTAGAACCAATCTGTACCCTAACCACTATCTACAGCCTATCATAACTCCTATAATTACCATATTCATGTTACTATTCTCCAAGCACTAAAAGTTAGTACATTACAGTTTAAGCTGGAAGTTGTTTTTCAGTTTTCTTGCAGTGGAAAATTCTGAGACTGTTTTTTTCTACTTGCCACATTTGCTGCCTTGTTTGCCTGTGCTATCTTCCTGCTTGGTAAAAACATCTTCTTGTTTGGGGTGGGTTTATCCTTTGTTCTAAGCCATAAAACCCATTCTAACTAACACTCCTTGGTTATCCAGTAAGACCAGAGGCTGCTTCTAGAAACGCTCACATGTGAATCAGGGCCTCTTCTCACTGTATGCTACTTTTGCATCAGCTGGGAAACCATAAGGAGGTTTTCATAACCATCATTAGGAATTTGCTTTAGGAAAAATATCCTGAGAGTCAGTGTGGCTTGTTAGCTAGCCAGACTGTGAGACAGCTGGGCTGAGGGCAGCATGGAAATTGCTCTTCTGGCTAAGGACTGCAGCTGAGTGAGAAATCTCTAATTTGTTTTGTGGCTTTAACTGGGGGAAGCTGAAGAGTGATGGGCATGGTGGGGGGAGGGCACCTGAAACAAAGTTTTTTTCCATCATCCCTTGCCCGAGTAGAAGTAATTGGACTCAAAGAATTGTGTTTGCTCCCCATCAAAACAAAAGATTCTGTTGCTTTCTTGGATGCATTTACCATGTTATTGCAGTTCCAAACAAAATGCCCTTTTTTCAAAGCACAGTATTGAGAAGGTTTTGTTCTGGTTCCTTCAAAAAAGGGACTTTTCCCAAACTGCCATTTTGACCTAAGTGCATGAACAGCTCTTGCTGACCTGCAAACCCAAAGTGCATTTTATTTTCAGTAAGTGGGGAAAGAACCCCAGGCAGTCTCTGGGGGATTAAAGGTTTGGCCCAGCCTGAGCAATCGCTCCATCAGAACACGGGGTGGGAGATGCTGTCAGAGACCCTCCCATTGCTTTGGCTGAGGGCCTTCCCTCTGGTATTTTGTTTTCTTGTTTGTGCCTGGCTGTGGGAGCAGTGCAGACACAGCAGGGTCAGGCATTTCTTACAGCCAAGGAGCAAAATCACCACGTCCCCACCATCCCTGGATGTGACACTCCCTGGAATCCCAGGAGGTCAAACGCCCCCGTCTGAGGCTTTTTGGGCTGGTTTCAGTGAATTTGTTACTCTCCTTGCCACACAGGAGGAACCCCATCAGCGCCCATCGCTGGGCTCCTCCTTCCCTTTCTGCTTTTCTTCCTTTTGCCAACCCACAGCCAAAGGCCAGGCTGTGCCCCCAGGGCTGTGCCTGGGTGCTGGTGCAGCAGAAGGGCTGGAGCACACCTTGTTTCTGCTTGGGCTGGCAGAGTGCAGGCAGAGACAAGGCTTTGGAAAGCATCAATCCTTCCAGGGCAACCCTCAACAGGGATCACTGCTGCTTTGGAGGGGCTGCATTCCCCCCTGCACCAGCAGGAATGCGCGGGCAAGCCCAGGGGCTGCACCACCAAGGAGAGCTCTGAGCCAAGGATCATCTTCTAATTAGTCCATGCAGCACTTAGCAAGGCTATTTTTATCTCCAGCCCCTCAGAACATACATCACCATTCCACCTTAAGACTTTCAGAAGTGGGTCTCTATGGAAACCCTGATATAAACGACAGCTCTGTTTCCTTTCAGAGCCTGAGCTGTGCTGCAGCCTCCCCTGTGTGTGTGTGTGTGTGGCCACCCCTCGCTGATCTGCATCCTTTCCCACTGCTCCTCCTCTCCACCCTCCAGATAACAGTGCTCGGGGTTCATTCCTTCCAAGCACTGCAAACCCCCAAGGAATCTTTGTTTCCAAACCAGAGGGAGGTGGGGGTGAGAGGGAAGGTAAAACTCTTTGTGATGCCCGAGCTGATGTTCAGGATGCTCCTCGTGGATGCTGCCCGTGGCTCCCTGAGCCACCTAAATGGAGTTTAAGGTGTGGAAAAGCCACTTTTCCAACAATCCTCTCGTATTCACCAGCAGTTATTACTGGTTTCTCTGTATTTTGCTTGTGAAAATCAGAGGGCCACGTTTGTGGACAAAAGAGGGTGCAGGGAACAGCCTTGGGAAGGGAAGGGAGGGAAAATACTGGAGGAAACACTGAGCCCTAAGAGCCTGTGGCTTGGAGATGGTGGGGCTGGGGGAGGATGCAGTGCCTGAGGAGGATCAGCTGCACTCCTGCCCTTCTGCCCCTCTGCCAGTCCCACCACTGGGACAGGTGAACACATTTTGCATTTTACAAACCTCCCAGCGCTCAGGGCTCTCATTTCCTCTCTCTGCAGTGGGAAACTGAGGCACAGGCAGGTTGGCAGTTTAGATCCACCACGGGACAAAAAACAAATTAGCTTTAGAATGCTGTTTTTAAGCAGCTGACTTGTGGATAGAGACCACAACAGCACCGAGTTGCCTCAGGTCTCACAAGTATGCCACTGGGAGCTTTTCCTCTCTGCTCCAGGGAGATCTCTGATTTTTTAGGTGCCTGCATTTCTTCGTGCTGGGGACAGCTGGAGGGGTCAGGGATGTGGCTGGCACAGGGAAGGTGGCAGAGGGGCTCTGCAAGCAGGGCCAGCTGCAGCCACCCTGCAGGCACAGCTGTGCAGCCACTGCTGCATGCGAGGGACACAGCAGGGAGCACCAGGGACACATCAGGGAGCACCAGGGACACTTTGGAGGCTGGAGAAGACCTCCAAGATCCTCAAGTCCAAGCTCTGACCTCATCTCACCGTGCCAAATGACATCAGAAAGTGCTACAGGAACTCCTTTCCTGGACAAAAGTGCCTTGCTGACCAGGGTGTGCTGAGAAAGCCTAGAAAATGAGAGGGTTTTAAGAAACAGGTAAAACCAGATTAGATTGCCCTGCCAGAGTTATTTAGGAGCTCCCAGGTGAGGTCACAGAGTGCAGCAAGTTGAGCACCCTCCTCTCCTTCGTGCTGCAAGGCAAGGGGAGCGAGCTGAGGTTTAAACCAGGGGCAGCTCCCAGGCTGCCAGATCAGGGCTAAGACACTTTCCTGGCCTGGGAAAGGGACAGCCAGCATGACCCTTTGCTCTGGCTCCATAAACATGCCCTAATCCCATAAAAGCCCTGAGAAGCCCAGCAGGATTTTCCATGCTGGTCTCCAGTGGGGTGAATGCTCTCTCTGAATCTGGCTGGAAGGTTTTCCTCATTCTGAGAGAGAAAAATGCCAAGGCAAAGATCTCTTAATTCGATCTTTGATTAGAAGAGGGAGAAATTAAGGCAAGAAATGGGGAAAACTGGAAAATCAGAAGAGAAATTTCAGTGATGGGCAGTGGGGCTGCCCCAGACCCTTGGGGGAGCTGCTCACGCTGGTCTCCAGTGGGGTGAATGCTCTCTCTGAATCTGGCTGGAAGGTTTTCCTCATTCTGAGTGAGCAAAATGCCAAGGCAAGATCTCTTAATTCGATCTTTGATTAGAAGAGGGAGAAATTAAGGCAAGAAATGGGGGAAAGTCTGGCAAATCAGAAGAGAAATTTCAGTGGGGCTGCCCCAGCCCCCTGGGTTTGAGGAGCAGAGCTTTGCCCTCTCCACAGACACGAAGCACTTTCCAAGGTTGACTCACTCACCTTGAATTGCAGGCAGTTCTCCTCACTGCTGTGCTGGAGAAATGTGTCGAGACCAGTGGCCTTCCCTTAACTGTTGAGATGATATCACTGGCCAGAAACAGCATCCAATTTCCTGAGCCTTTGTTTGAACAACAAACAAATAAGATATGAGCGCTGGAGCTACAAGCACATCTTCTTCATAAATATCAAGAGGCACGAGGCTCTGGCATTAAAAGCCCAACTCTAAATAATGCCTCGAGCCAGAGTTGTTACCCACTGCCTTGAATACAGCCCCACTCCATCAGCAGGTTACAATAATAACAAATAAAACACGGAATTATAGCTGTGCAATACTTGAAAATGAGCCTGTCACTTTGTGTCTGGGCTGGAAATCAATCACCAAGTCTTGGAATCAGGTTCTGCTATTAAGGGCTGAGAGCAGGAAAGATTAAAGACATGTCCATGAAAGTCTCTTTCCTCAGGTATGCTGATCTTCCACAATTCTGAATGGGTTTTTTTTCCTTTCCTTTACTGTGATTTCTCTGTGATTTCTCTCTGTGATTGTGTGAGGGTTATCCTTTGGGGCTGCTATTATTAACTAGTACAAGTTAAAAGGATCATAGATGGGCAGGGAGGAGGGAGATTAAATTGATTTGACTTTAAGGGAGGGTAACAGGCACATGCAAGACTCCTGATCTCTTTCCCAGCAGCAAAATGGAGGAGTTGATGGAACCCCAAAAAGTTTGCAGGAGCCTTTCTACTGACTGCAATCCCATTGCCTGCATCTCTTCTGTGGAGCCCTCTTGGCTTCAGAGCCAGTTCTACCAAAAGATTCCTGGGCAGCAGGAAGAAGTCAGAGCAGAGGGCAGCACAGGGCCCTGGCACTCTGGAATCCACCTGAAATCCTCGGCACTCTGAAATCCATGCTCCAAACCTTGGATTTCTGCACGATGCCAGTGCATCCCTGTAAATGGCATTTGGTTTTCCGTCATGGGAAACAAGGCCCAGGGAAGGAGGGGAATATCTTTGTGCAGGAGTTAAATTTGCCGGTATCCAACATCTCTTGGCAGCTGTTCTTCAAGGGTCCAGGTGACGCTTCCTCCTCTCCCTTTCTTCTGATTATTTAAAAGATAATAATAATAATAATAATAATAATAATAATAATAATAATAATAATAATATTTTTAATGGCTTTTCCCTCCACTGCCATCACCCCAGGATGGCTGGAGCAGGGGAAGGGATGCTCTGGGGTGGGCAGGAGCCTGAGCACCACTCAACAGGTTTAAATCTCTTTTAAACTTACAAAACGAGGTGCTTTTTGCCTTTACTGTTCCCTCCCTCTGCTTCCCCACTGAGTGCTTTGAAAGAGCTTTGTTTTAACTAAACAGCATTTTACATTTCTCACAGATCCATCGTGTTCAGAGCGTTTGTTTTCCCTCCTCCCTGACAGGCTCTGACATTATTGTGATGAGAAGATTCTTCAGCAATTCGAAATGCTCTTCAGTCTTCCCTTGCTTGGGGTTGCTTTTAAACTCTCTGAGCTTCGGCTCCTGAGGGAACCTGCTGAAATTTGGTGCCCGATTCCCTTTTCCTCTTCACTTTGCAGTCTGCAAAGGGCCTGCAAGATTTTGTCCACCCAGGGAAATTCCCTCATGTGCTTGTGCTGGATGGATTATTCTGCCGCAGATATGTGGGATTAGTGGCCCGTAGAAGCTGAATTTTTATTGGAATAGTAAATCCTTGCCATACAGGCAAATCCTCGTGGAGAAACACTTCCTGACCACAGAAGATAGGAAGAAAGCTGCTTTGCCAAACACAAGGAAAACCTTCACTGTCTTGGCAAAAGGCCACAAAATAAATGATTCCTTCATTGCAGGGGCAAAGGTGTGGGTGGGTGTGAGGAAGGGAAGGAGGTCATGTTTCCCCAGCTCTGATCAACACCAGGCTCCCAGCAAAGCTGGCTTGAGAGTTTCTGTGCAGGGACTGGTTTTGGAGCAATTTCAGCCTGGCTGCAGCTGATTTCACAGCCAGGTGCCTGATTCTGTTGTGTTTCCTCTGCTGCACTTTCCCCCTGTGGCTGAGCTGGGGCAGTGGGGACGACTCCAGGACACATCTTTGACACCTGAGGCTTGGTGCTCCCTCTGCCAACACCTGACTGGTGTCCCTCTGCTGCCCAGGACACAAATGTGCCCATCAGGGACTTTAAACCAATCCCAGTGGACTCATAATCAATACAAACCCCAGTCATGGGTTCTTCAGCTTCATCAAATATCGCAGACATCTTTTCATGAAAATCCTTTCCTGGGGGTTTTTCCCTCCTGAGAAGCTGAGAGGCCTCAGGAACAAAATGTAACCAATGGTTATCTGCTGCTGTGGGATGCAACAGGTGGATCTGGGATTGGTCTCATGTGGTTGTTTCTAATTAATGGCCAATCACAGCCCAGCTGGCTCAGACAGGGAGCCCAAGCCACAAACCTTTATCATTCTTCTTTCTTTTCTATTCTTAGCTTAGCTTAGCCAGCCTTCTGAGATGAAACCTTTTCTTCTATTCTTTTAGTATAGTTTTAATATGATATATATCATAAATAATAAATCAAGCCTTCTGAAACATGGAGTCAGATCCTCGTCTCTTCCCTCATTCAAAAACCTCTGTGAGCACCGTCACAATCAGACTGTTGGCTGTCCTAAAGACCTGTTGGGGATGCAGGAAGGGTGTCCTGCAGCCACCTGTCCTGTCCTGATCTGTGGGTTGGTGAGTGCTGCCTCCTCCCAGTGTTGCCATGAATTCAACTCCCTTTGCTTTCATTGAGATCAGGGATTTAATTCCTGTGGGGTGGGCAAAAAAACAGGGGAGGAAGAAAGGGAAGACAAGGAAGGTGCTTAAGGACCAGCAGCTTTTTTGTGCAAGTATTTTGTGCTTGAAAGTGGAAGCTTTTCGCAGGGGCTTAGAGGAGTCTGCAGGTAGGATATGCTTTCAAATTTCTGGCATCTCTTAATCATTAGCTGCATCCAAGGGGAATTGAAGAATGTCAATCAACATAAGTTGTTCTTCAAGGGAGCATCAGCAGGGTGGGCAGATTTTTATTGTAACTTAAGCAGGAAATTGAAATATCAGCATCTGTGAAATGCCCCATTGCAGAGAACTCTCCTTCATAGTGCAGGAGGAGGAATGGAAAGGAGATTACACACTCTTAGTCCCACCAGAATTTTGCTCTTAATCTGCCTTAAATTTAAAAAAAAAAATTGTTTGGAAATGTTAACAGTTGTCTTGCGCCATAAAATGGGGGCAGTATCACACGTGGCACCCAAAGTTTTGGGAGCTGAGGGGTCTCAGCCCAGAACAGCTGAGTTCCCCTGGCCCAGGTGTGCTCACCTGCCCTGCTGCAGCACAGCAAGGTGGCCTTCAGTGGGTGGCTGCTGCCCTTTAGGGGGCAGAACAGCAAACCCAGAGCAGGGACAGTGCTGGGATGGCTCATGGCAGGGCTGGGCATCCTCGTGTCTCACCTTGTCCCTTTCTTCTCAGAGCTACAGCACACAGCAAGGTAAATCTGGAGCCACATTAGGGGTGTTTGTTTCAATCTGAGGCACCTGAATACACTATTCAATTGGATCCTTAATATTTTGAAAGCAGGGAGGGGCTGTCCTTCCCTCAGAACAAAAGAATGACATTTGGTTAACACTCAGGAAAAGAAAATTACAAGAAAACATCTTCCTGGCCCTAATGGATTGTTTTGCTTCAATTGTGCATGATCACTTCGCCCAATAACATTGAAAGATTTCATTTGAGGCCTTTATTGTATTAAAATATTAACTGCAGAATATAAAATTACAATAAAACCTTAGCATTAATATTTTAATACAAGCCAGAGGTTGAAAGAAAACATTAAAAGTGCAGAGGAAGAGTAAGGTGGGGAGGGCAGTGTATGGACAAGGGAGATTTGTGCAGGTCTGTCTCCTCTGCATCCCCAATTATTCTGACTGTACCTGGGCAGGCTGCTGCTTCCTCAGCACCTGGGAAGCTCCTTCTTGCTTTAGATTTAGGAGGAGGCTCAGGCAAGAAGGACAAAAAAGTGTCCTGACTATTTTTGTAAATGAATGCCTCCTGATCTTTAGGTTCACACCAAGGAGACAGATGCACACAGAGCCCCTGTGCTCCAGGGCCCTGTGAAGAATGTCACTGAGCTTGGAATGCATGGGAGAAGAAATTTCCTTCCAGGGAGAGAGTTTCTATCTACAGTATGTCAAGAGGAAAAGGAAAGAGAGAGAAAGCTCTCTGAGGGGTAATTTTTATAGCACGCGTTGAGAGAAGAGACAAAGTTTGCAGGCTCCCAACAGCTGAATCTGTTATTGCTGCACAATTCCTGTTACCTTTCTGCTTGGAGGAATAGGAATGGTTCAGAGCAAATGAAGGCATAATGTTATTTACCAGCCCTGGCCATATTAGGGACATTCATTCTCTTGCTCACAACCTGCCTTTTTATCTTGAAGGGAGCAAGGACAGATGTTGGTGAGATTATTTACTGCGCCTCAGGTGCTCCCAGGCACTCAGATTTGGGGTGGATCTGCACACACAGCCAGAAGAGCTGGAAACCAAAGCTGTGCCTCAGACAGTCCCCAGAGCAGTGTTGATTTCAGTGGGAACTGCAGGGAGCCAGGGCAAGGAAGGGCTCAGCCATGGGGTTCATGTTCTTTAGGTGTGCCCTAAAGGCACAATTAGTAACTGGCCCCATTGGGCAGTAATGAAATATCCACTGAGGCTGGATATTTCATTACTGCCCAATGGCTGAACTCTTTGAACCAATAAGCCCTGAATTTCCCCCTTAAGGTGCCCACTGCTGACAGAATTAAGTTTTATATTTCTGGGCAGAAGATTAATGGGCTGGGGAAGCCTCAAGAAATCTGCCTTGGAATGGAATTTGTGGATTTTCTGGTCTTTGCTATCTGCTGTCCTTATGCCAGGTTTCCTGGTGTGGGGCAGCACCTGGGACTTTCTCTTAGATTTCCACTCAAAGCCTGGGAGTTTTGTCCTCTGCTTTGCTCAGAGGTGAGCTCCAGCCATGGAAGCAGAGCTTTGGAGAGGCATCGTGCTTCCAGTGGGGTTTGATGCTGTGTTTAACTCCTGCTGAGGAGAAGACTTTGAACAGGGAACTCCTTTTGACCTTTGGTTTTGCCTCTGAAGCTTTGTTCTCCAGACAGCCACTGGTGGGGGGATAAAACTCCTGCAAAGTGGCCAAAGCCTCAAAGAAAGCAAAGAGTTTTAAATCAGAGCCTGCAGCCCTCTTCTTCTTCATCCTCACAGCTCTGCAGCCCTCTTCTTCTTCATCCCCCAGCCCTCTTCCTCTTCATCCTCACAGCTCAGGCTTGCTGCAGTGCAGGGTTTGGGGGGCTGCAGTGTCTGTGGGCTCTGCAGAGGCTGGCAATGCCCCTCAGACACCTCCCAAACAGGGTGGGCTAACCAGGGCTGGGCCAGGGCCTCTCAAACCCTCTGAGCTCATCGCTGCCAGCCTGGAAAATCCACCTTTCCCAGCTTGGGGAAATCCACTTTTCACTGTTTTCCATCAGAGACTCCTCACCAGCAGCTGCTGGAGCAGTGCTGGAGCCAGCTGAGGAGCCACAGGATTTCTTCTGCTGGAAATCACAAGGGGGCAAAGGCACAAGAGGTGAAGGAAGTAGAGCTGATTAGAAGGGGCTCTGCCTTTGAACCTTTATCACCCATTTCATGCCTTTCCTTGGGCATCCTCTGCTGGATCTGTGGCAGCAGATCCTCAGAGATTCCAGGCAATTTGAGGCACATTTTGGGGGTCCCTTTTGGGGTCATGCTGGAGCAGGGCTGAGTGCCCACCTAGCTCAGCTCATTTGGAGCCATTTGTTGCTCTCCTCTGGTGCCTCAGGAGCTTGGGAGGAGCAGATCAGTCACAGATAACTGGGATCTCCAGCACATCCGTGCCAGAAATCTGCCAGCTTATAATTAGCCTCGATGAATAATTCATGGAAGGCGCTGCATCCATCAGACCTGACAGCCATAATCGTTTTGCCAGCAAAATATGGGGTTTGTCTTATTTGTGAAAATTATTCAAGCGGTGGGGTTTTTTTTTGATGGTTTTTTTAATAGAAAAGGAAAGGGTACTTGTGTCCACGCCTGTATATAAATTTGTACATTTATATATATTATGGACAAATATAAAAAAACAGATGTATCCCCAAGGCACACACATATGTAGATGCTCTGCACGCTCACTCTGTAATAGAATCTCTGTTTGGATGTCATGGATCAAACCTATCAGTGATGCAATTGATTAAGCCAATGGGATTGCAGCAGGAATGAAGACATATTTATATCTGCTCTCTTTTACAGTCTAAAAATACCCTGTAATTCTGAATGGGTGTGTTTTTAGGCAGATGGGTGAGTTTTTAGGGAGCTGCTTTTAGAAATACCTCCAGTCTCATATTTTGATGATGTTTTTGGAAAGGAGGGAAGGAGATCAGAATCTTGGGGTCCTGTCAGGAGCCTTCAGATGTTCTGTCTCCTTAATGCTCCATCACTCTGTCTCTCTCTCTGCGCTTTCATTCCTAAATATGGGATGTGTCCAGGCTTTATTAATTTATAACAATAGCTGATGGTGCTGGGGAATGAATGGGGCTAGGAAATATCTGACATGGCAATTAGGACTGCTATCACGGGAGGCCTGATTTTTTACTGGAAGGCAATTTGCTGTGAACTGGGGATGGGGTCACATGCAGCACCCTGCTCTGGGGAGCAGACACCCCAGAGCAGGGTGCTGCATGTGACCCCATCCCCAGTGGCCTTTGCCTGCCAGCAGCTTTCAGAGGAGGCAGTGGAGGGTGACTCCAGCAACGCTCTGCAGTGACAAACTGCAGCAGG
This sequence comes from Calcarius lapponicus, assembly GCA_039654755.1. NCBI lineage: Eukaryota > Metazoa > Chordata > Aves > Passeriformes > Fringillidae > Calcarius > Calcarius lapponicus. Next base: position 12,242,773 of record JBBFKN010000011.1, read on the forward strand.
AGAGGCACTGCCAGAAGGTCACTCGTGTTTCCAGCTCCTTCCCCATCTCTGCTCACTGATCCCAGGCAGAGCTGTGACACCACCTGCTAACACACCGCTCAAATGACTGATCCAAGTAGAAGTGACAGCTCTTGGCAACACATCACAAGCCTGAAAATTCAACCCAGGTGCTCCAAATGTTCGGCTGGTTGTGAGAAAGGTGAATTCTCTCTGCTGCCCCTCACGATGGAGCAGGAGCACAGGGCACAGCTCCCTCTGCGTGCTCTTGCTTTGGCAGGGGACGTGGGGCTGGGGAAGGTCTGTCCATCACAGCTCAGGGCTGTTCCTCTGGGAGAACCCTGTCCCAGCCTGGACCTGGTGCACAAAGCCTCCTCTTCCTGCCCATCCCCAGAGCAATGAGACACCAGGGGCTCACGGCCACTGGGTTCAGGATGTTTGGCAGGGAGTGTGCACAGGTAATTTTAGGGCCAGGTATGTTTGTCTGTACATCCTCCCAGAGAGCTCTGAGGATGTGGAGAAGGATGGGATGTGTGACCGTGTTCACAGGGGTTCTTGGATCAGGGAAGAGACGAGGATCTGACTCCGTGTTTCAGAAGGCTTGATTTATTATTTTATGATATATATTATATTAAAACTATACTAAAAGAATAGAAGAAAAGGATTTCATCAGAAGGCTGGCTAAGAATAGAATAGCAAAGAATGATAACAAAGGTTTGCGGCTCGGCTCTCTGTCCGAGCCAGCTGGGCTGTGATTGACCATTAATGAGAAACATCCACATGAGACCAATCCCAGATGCACCTGTTGCATCCCACAGCAGCAGATAACCATTGCTTACATTTTGCTCCTGAGGCCTCTCAGCTTCTCAGGAGGAAAAAATCCTAAGGAAAGGACTTTCCACAAAAGTTGTCTGCGACAGGGATGTGCAGGTGAGGGTGGAAGCAAGCCCCCTGAGCACGCAGGAGGAGCCAGATGTGGAGAGGAGGCAGGTGAGTGAGGCCCAGGCAAGGTGTGAGTGTTGTGGCTGCACACATGGGAGCTCCCAGTGGCCCCATTACAAAGAACACACAGCACTGGAACCCAGTTGCCTTTTTCCTCTCAGCCAGCATTTAAATGCCAGCACACTAACAAACACGATGCATTATTTAAAAGCTGCTGTGCTTGACCCTACAAGGAGCTTTTCAGCCTCCTGAATGTCAAGGAGAAAGAAGTTGCTGTTTCACTGATGCCTGGTGCATCAACTCCCTTCTCCTTCTCATCGTGACCAAGGTGAGAGGCAGAGAGCTGCTGGGTGGGGATGTGGGGTGCATGAGGGGACAGCTGGGGAACCACAGAGTCCCCCCAGTGCAGCAGCCCCTGGAGGAGATGTCTGGGGACTGGGAAAGGCACCTGAGGAGAAGGCCCGTCCTCGGGGGAGGAATTCAAGTTTAGGAGCTCCCAGAAGATGTTCAGAGCTGTCCAGGTGAGTCTGTTGTTTGGGCTTGGTGGTCCCTGGTGCTGGCACTGGCTCACCAGTCAAGCTGATGTGTCTGCTCATCCCTCTGGGCAAAAAGGCCACAATCTGTGTTTGCAGTGCCCACGGGGCTGGACCATGCAGGGCTGGTGTGGTGAGAGGTGCTGGGTCCTTTGGTCCTCGCTGTCTGGAGCTGCTCCTCAGCAAAATTTCACTGACCTCTCCCTTTTCCTGGGGCACAGCAGGTTTGGCTCTGGGGTTTTACACTGGTTTACTAAGCTGCAAATCTTTTTCTTTCTTTCTTTCTTTCTTTCTTTCTTTCTTTCTTTCTTTCTTTCTTTTCTTTCTTTCTTCTTTCTTTCGCCCTTTCTTTCGCCCTTTCTTTCGCCCTTTCTTTCGCCCTTTCTTTTGCCCTTTCTTTCTCTTTCTCTCTCTCTCTCCCTTTCTTCTTCTCTCTCTCCCTTTCTTTCCCTTCCTTCCTCCACTTCCTTCCTTCCTTCCTTCCTTCCTTCCTTCCTTCCTTCCTTCCTTCCTTCCTTCCTTCCTTCCTTCCTTCCTTCCTTCCTTCCTTCCTTCCTTCCTTCCTTCCTTCCTTCCTTCCTTCCTTCCTTCCTTCCTTCCTTCCTTCCTTCCTCCTTCCTTCCTTCCTTCCTTCCTTCCTTCCTTCCTTCCTTCCTTCCTTCCTTCCTTCCTTCCTTCCGCCACTTCCTTCCTTCCGCCACTTCCTTCCTTCCGCCACTTCCTTCCTTCCGCCACTTCCTTCCTTCCGCCACTTCCTTCCGCCACTTCCTTCCTTCCTTCCTTCCTTCCTTCCTTCCTTCCTTCCTTCCTTCCTTCCGCCACTTCCTTCCTTCCTTCCTTCCTTCCTTCCTTCCTTCCTTCCTTCCTTCCTTCCTTCCTTCCTTCCGCCACTTCCTTCCGCCACTTCCTTCCGCCACTTCCTTCCTTCCGCCACTTCCTTCCGCCACTTCCTTCCGCCACTTCCTTCCGCCACTTCCTTCCGCCACTTCCTTCCGCCACTTCCTTCCGCCACTTCCTTCCTTCCTTCCTTCCTTCCTTCCTTCCTTCCTTCCTTCCTTCCTTCCTTCCTTCCGCCACTTCCTTCCTTCCTTCCTTCCTTCCTTCCTTCCTTCCTTCCTTCCTTCCTTCCTTCCTTCCTTCCTTCCTTCCTTCCTTCCTTCCTTCCTTCCTTCCTTCCTTCCTTCCTTCCTTCCTTCCTTCCTTCCTTCCTTCCTTCCTTCCTTCCTTCCTTCCTTCCTTCCGCCACTTCCTTCCGCCACTTCCTTCCTTCCTTCCTTCCTTCCTTCCTTCCTTCCTTCCTTCCTTCCTTCCTTCCTTCCTTCCTTCCTTCCTTCCGCCACTTCCTTCCGCCACTTCCTTCCGCCACTTCCTTCCGCCACTTCCTTCCGCCACTTCCTTCCGCCACTTCCCTCTCCTTCCGCCACTTCCTTCCTTCCGCCACTTCCTTCCTTCCTTCCGCCACTTCCTTCCGCCACTTCCTTCCGCCACTTCCTTCCGCCACTTCCTTCCGCCACTTCCTTCCGCCACTTCCTTCCTTCCTTCCGCCACTTCCTTCCGCCACTTCCTTCCTTCCTTCCGCCACTTCCTTCCTTCCGCCACTTCCTTCCGCCACTTCCTTCCGCCACTTCCTTCCGCCACTTCCTTCCGCCACTTCCTTCCGCCACTTCCTTCCTTCCTTCCTTCCTTCCTTCCTTCCTTCCTTCCTTCCTTCCTTCCTTCCTTCCTTCCTTCCTTCCTTCCTTCCTTCCTTCCTTCCTTCCTTCCTTCCTTCCTTCCTTCCTTCCTTCCTTCCTTCCTTCCTTCCTTCCTTCCGCCACTTCCTTCCTTCCGCCACTTCCTTCCTTCCGCCACTTCCTTCCTTCCGCCACTTCCTTCCTTCCGCCACTTCCTTCCTTCCTTCCTTCCGCCACTTCCTTCCTTCCGCCACTTCCTTCCGCCACTTCCTTCCGCCACTTCCTTCCTTCCGCCACTTCCTTCCTTCCTTCCTTCCTTCCGCCACTTCCTTCCTTCCTTCCTTCCTTCCTTCCTTCCTTCCTTCCTTCCTTCCTTCCTTCCTTCCTTCCTTCCTTCCTTCCTTCCTTCCTTCCTTCCTTCCTTCCTTCCTTCCTTCCTTCCTTCCTTCCTTCCTTCCTTCCTTCCTTCCTTCCTTCCTTCCGCCACTTCCTTCCTTCCGCCACTTCCCTTCCTTCCGCCACTTCCTTCCTTCCGCCACTTCCTTCCGCCACTTCCTTCCTTCCTTCCTTCCTTCCTTCCTTCCTTCCTTCCTTCCTTCCTTCCGCCACTTCCTTCCTTCCTTCCTTCCTTCCTTCCTTCCGCCACTTCCTTCCGCCACTTCCTTCCGCCACTTCCTTCCTTCCTTCCTTCCTTCCTTCCGCCACTCTTCCTTCCGCCACTTCCTTCCGCCACTTCCTTCCGCCACTTCCTTCCGCCACTTCCTTCCGCCACTTCCTTCCTTCCTTCCTTCCTTCCTTCCTTCCTTCCTTCCGCCACTTCCTTCCTTCCTTCCTTCCGCCACTTCCTTCCTTCCTTCCTTCCTTCCTTCCTTCCTTCCTTCCTTCCTTCCTTCCTTCCTTCCTTCCTTCCTTCCTTCCTTCCTTCCTTCCTTCCTTCCTTCCTTCCTTCCTTCCTTCCTTCCTTCCTTCCGCCACTTCCTTCCGCCACTTCCTTCCGCCACTTCCTTCCTTCCTTCCTTCCTTCCCTTCCGCCACTTCCTTCCGCCACTTCCTTCCGCCACTTCCTTCCGCCACTTCCTTCCGCCACTTCCTTCCTTCCGCCACTTCCTTCCTTCCGCCACTTCCTTCCTTCCTTCCGCCACTTCCTTCCGCCACTTCCTTCCGCCACTTCCTTCCGCCACTTCCTTCCGCCACTTCCTTCCGCCACTTCCTTCCTTCCTTCCGCCACTTCCTTCCGCCCACTTCCTTCCCTTCCTTCCGCCACTTCCTTCCTTCCGCCACTTCCTTCCGCCACTTCCTTCCGCCACTTCCTTCCGCCACTTCCTTCCGCCACTTCCTTCCTTCCTTCCTTCCTTCCTTCCTTCCTTCCTTCCTTCCTTCCTTCCTTCCTTCCTTCCTTCCTTCCTTCCTTCCTTCCTTCCTTCCTTCCTTCCTTCCTTCCTTCCTTCCTTCCTTCCTTCCGCCACTTCCTTCCTTCCGCCACTTCCTTCCTTCCGCCACTTCCTTCCTTCCGCCACTTCCTTCCTTCCTTCCTTCCGCCACTTCCTTCCTTCCGCCACTTCCTTCCGCCACTTCCTTCCGCCACTTCCTTCCTTCCGCCACTTCCTTCCTTCCTTCCTTCCGCCACTTCCTTCCTTCCTTCCTTCCTTCCTTCCGCCACTTCCTTCCTTCCTTCCTTCCGCCACTTCCTTCCTTCCTTCCTTCCTTCCTTCCTTCCTTCCTTCCTTCCTTCCTTCCTTCCTTCCTTCCTTCCTTCCTTCCTTCCTTCCTTCCTTCCTTCCTTCCGCCACTTCCGCCACTTCCGCCACTTCCGCCACTTCCTTCCGCCACTTCCTTCCGCCACTTCCTTCCGCCACTTCCTTCCGCCACTTCCTTCCTTCCGCCACTTCTGCCACTTCCACCGCTTCTGCCACTTCCGCCACTTCCTTCCTTCCGCCACTTCCTTCCGCCCCTTCTTTCCTTCTTTCCTTCTTTCCTTCTTTCTCTCGCTCAGCTCTTACCAGGCAGCATATTCCTCTTCCCTGGGTATGGGGAAAGGCGCTGGAAGGAGAAAAGAGCAGAATTTCCTGGCTGATGGCTCACATTACCAAGGCAAATGTGTGCAGTGGGGCAGCAGCATGAGCAGCCATGGCAGCAGATCCTCGCTGCCAACATTACAGGGATTTCCAGATGAGAATTAATGGACTTTCCTTGGCCAGCGTAGGAGAAAATGTTCTACGTGTGCTTGTTTATTATTTCTGTTACACTCCCTGTTCTTGCTTATTGCTTCCATCTGTTGGCATCCAGCTATTGGCTCTTGTCTTATCACTGGGATGTAAACCCTTCACGGGCAGGGAGCGTGGTTTGGTGAGAGGCAGAACAGAGGCATCAGAGAAATTTGGGTGTTTAAAGACTGAAGTGCCTTGGAATCAGTTCCAGAGAGGAACTCAGGTGCTCAATGCCCAGAGGTTTCATTTGGGAGGAAATATGTTTGATGGCCTGAAATATTAAATGCATAAATTGTTACCCTCTAAGTCTTGTGAGGTTTTTTGGTCCAGGCCATCATCTCCTCAGCTGGTGCCTTGGGATATCATTACCTTTGTTGCTCAGGGGTTTTGGGGCACCAGTCCCCCCCAGACCAACTCCTGCTTAAAGAACTCCTGCTTGGGCATAAGTTGTTCTGCTAATTCTATCCTTGATGCTGCCAGATTAGACGGGACAGAATCAAGCAGGCCAGCTGGGAGATGCAGAATCATTGTGAAAAGTAAAGGCACTCTCCAGGCCGTGCCTGCATCCAGTCAAAGAAACCAGGGCTGGTTCTGAGGGGGCCATGGGACACATTGGTGCTGTAAGACTCAAAACCCTCTGTCCATGCAGGTGAGCCCTGTCCCTCCACACCACAAGGGCTCCTCTGCACAATCCCATGCCAGTGGCACTGCCACCTGGGCAACTTGGCAGGAGTGGGAGATGCTGCACTGGGTTGTGTGTGCTGCTTTACAAATTTTAATCCAAGCTTTGAATTTTCCAGCAGAATGGGCTTGTTCTGCCTCTGGCCTGGAGGGAAACTTCTTTTCATTACCCTGGAAACATGAAGATGACAGATCCAGCTTTCACTGGCAAGAGGGAGAGGGTGAGAGAGAAGAACATGACAAAAATGTGTGAGGGGCAGGACCTGTCCCCCAGACAGGGGACACCTTCCACTGTCCCAGGCTGCTCCAGCCCCAATGTCCAACCTGGCCTTGGGCACTGCCAGGGATCCAGGGGCAGCCACAGCTGATACCAATCCCAGATCCACCTGTTGCATCCCACAGCAGCAGATAACCATTGTTTACATTTTGTCCCTGAGGCCTCTCAGCTTCTCAGGAGGAAAAAAATCCTAAGGAAAAGATTTTTCACAAAAGCTGTCTGCGACAGTGCTCTGAGCATGGCCTCAGCTCCTCTGCAGCCCAGGGAGCACGAGAAAACAGCAAGAAAACCTCAGGTTCATCCCCATCCTTCCCTGGAGGAAGGATGACAGTGGTGTGGGCCAGGTGGAGCGGTTGGTTTGGTTTGGTTTGGTTTGGTTTGGTTTGGTTTGGTTTGGTTTGGTTTGGTGGGGACCGGAGGAGCTGCCCGTGCTGAGCTCTGCAGCTCCGAGCCGAGCTGGATTTTAACCCGCCACTGCCATCTGCGGGGCTGGCGCTGCCAGCAGCGCTCCCGGGAGGATGCTGAGCTGTGCTGGGGTTTTTATCCTGGTCCTCGATGAGGTCTGCAGCCCCTTTTCCCTCCTTTGAGGATGCTGAGCCCTCTTGGGGTTTTTATCCTGGTCCTCGATGAGGTTTGCAGCCCCTTTTCCCTCCTTTGAGGATGCTGAGCCCTGTTGGGTTTTTATCCTGTTCCTCGATGAGGTTTGCAGCCCCTTTTCCCTCCTTTGAGGATGCTGAGCCCCCTTGGGGTTTTTATCCTGGTCCTCGATGAGGTTTGCAGCCCCTTTTCCCTCCCTTGCCCTGCTGCCGGAGCAGTGTCAGTGCAGCTACCAGGCAGAGCAGCAGCAGCAAGAGACCAGTGCAGCAAACGCTGTTTGACAGTGTGCTTTGGATGCATTTCAGGTGCAAACACAAAAAAACCCCGAGCCTGTTTGATCCTGGATGTACCTGCCTTCCATATTCATGTTCGTGCGCCTCCATGTCAGAAGGGAAAAGGGGGTTAGCCACCACAAAGGAAAGCCTTTGATAACACTCTGCCCTGTGCTCCTCCTTGTCTTTCCTTTTCCACATTTCTCCTGCCACATCCTCTTTCTTTTTCTCCCCCCTCTTTCCCTCTCTCTCTCTCTCTTTTTAAATTAATTTCGTCTTTTTCTACCTTCCTTCATTTTTCTTCCCAGTCATTTAATGGATGATCTGCAGTAACACCTCACCAAATACAGGGGAAAGAACTGATTCTGCCTGTTCTTGCACCAGTGGGGATGTTGGTTTCAGTGTGACAAACTGGAGGCAGCATCACCCAGTGCAAATCCCTGCAGCTGCATCCAGGTCCAGCTGAGTTTGGTGCAAAGAGGGTGGGGAACACAGGCAGGTCCCAGGCACGGGGGTTCTGGTGTAAATCCAGGAATTATTCCACCGACTTTGGCTCAGATTTACACCAGGAAAGCAGTGATCAGTACGTGGTGTTCAGCATCCACTTCCCAACTCGCTCCTGAGCAGCTGCTGTAGAATGCCAGGAGTATTTTTTAATAAGGGTGCTGAGACCAATCTACTCCTGTATGGCAAACGTGACAGCAATTTAGATGGAAAGCCTCTGTTTCCAGACAGACACTCAGCCAGTTAGCGCAAAACAAAAAGGCACTTGTAACTCCAGTCCTTTAATCTCACTCTTTGCCTGGTGATAGATAGGCGTCTTGACACCAAATTGCACTAATGTGGTGCTCTGAAGATTAGCACTGTGGACAATGCTCGTGTCTGGCTCTCCCTGATATGGTTTCTGAGTGTAGCAGAGTCCAGTGGTCAAAGCAGGATGCTGCTGTGGAGTATGGGCTGTTCTCACACTCCTCCTGCCTCCAACTTCCAGCTGACCTTGCCTCTTGGTTTTTGGCGGCTGTAAAATGGGCATAAAAGATACTAATTGCCAGGGTGGGGAACTCGTTAGGGGATGGCTAATGATTATTGGCTTGAAAATTACAGAGAAGAGTGGAAAAGAAGCAGAAGCAAGGTTTTGCAGTGAGTGTGGGATGGAGGAGCTGCTTCTCTAGAGACTCCAGAGCTGTTTCCTGCACATGTTCTCATTCCTCTTGTTTGACCTAGGGACAACCATGTAAGGTCAGGCGATTTGCTCAAGGTCAGGTGGGAAATCTGGAATGAACCCAAGTGCTGCAGGTGCTGGGTTGTGCTGCCTGTGCACAGACAGGCTGTAAAGGCTGCCAGAACACACAGACCCTCCCCAGATGGGGGGCTCTGGGCAGAGCTGGGACCAGGGCAGGAGATCCAGGGCAACAGATCCAGGGCAGAAGATCCAGAACAGGAGATCCAGAACAGATCCAGGGCAAATTCAGGGCAGCAGATCCAGAGCAGATGCAGAACAGCAGATCCAGAGCAGGAGATCCAGGGCAAATTCAGGGCAGCAGATACAGAACAGATCCAGAGCAGCAGACCCAGCAGATCCAGAGCAGATCCAGGGCAGCAGATCCAGAACTGATCCAGAGCAAATCCAGGGGAGCAGATCCAGGGCAAATTCAGGGCAGCAGATCCAGATCAGATGCAGAACAGCAGATCCAGAGCAGATCCAGAGCAGCAGATCCAGGGCAAATTCAAGGCAACAGATCCAGAACAGATCCAGAGCAGCAGACCCAGGGCAGCAGGCCCAGCAGATCCAGAGCAGAGCTCAGGGTAAAAAATCCAGAGCAGCAGATCCAGGGCAGCACTGGAAGGGGAGTAAATGGGGGCACAGTTGCTCTGTTTCTGCCCATCCCATGTGAGCCCAAGGAATGCAGAGCCTGGCCTAAATTCTGCTCTCAGTTTCCTCCCGTTTAAACCCAAAGCAGGGAGATGGTTGCAGGTTGAAAATGAGAGGAGCTTGGAGCTCCTGTGTGACTTCTCAGGCTGACCTGGTACAAACAGAACTCTCCTGGTGCTGCTGTGGGCAGGAGCCCCGTGCCAGGCTGCAGAGCAGGACGGGGCAGTGACACAGAGCTGTCCCTGGCAAAGCTGGCTCTGCAGCACTCCCTGGCTGTGCCAGAGCCCTGCCCCACACCTGGGCTGGCCACACCTGGCACAGCCACCCAGGGATGGAGGGGAGGGAGCAGAGGTGCAGCTCCGTGCCAGCTCTGGCCGCAGAGGGGAGCGGAGCTCATCGCGCTGGAACTGGGAAAGTTTCCAAAACCTCGTCTTGGTGAAGCAACAGCGTGCAGGTTTGCATAAATATCTCTAAAACTCATCAAACGGCTCAAATGAAATACACTAAGGAAGGAACCGCTTCTGCATTTCAATCTGCACGCAGCGGCTCCCTGCCTTTGAAAGGCAGCGGTGCCCACCCCTCCATCAGCCCAGGAGCAAGGGATATTCCAGATGGTTCCCCCATCCTAAAAAACTGCACTGCACAGCCGATTAAATTCTGCTTGTTGTAATTAAGCCCGACACAATTAGCTGTCAAGCAGGGCACTCATCTGTTTTATGTTGCAATCTCTTCAACAGGCAAGGCTGCTAGACAAGATTGTCACTTTTCGAAAAGATTTTCATTAGTTACCCTGGGCTCTGTGTCAGACACCGAAATATAAAAATCTGTTCTGTAGCCAAGTCAGGGAAATTCTCATTTAATGTTCCACACAGTATTATGAAAGTAATGTACTCTGAAAATGAATGCATTTTGGAACATTTTGGGAGAAATGCAATTTGTCTCCTAAGTAATAACTGCGTGTTCATGAATTTACTGATTTTTTTTTCAATATGCCTTTCATAAAGTTGGGAAGACTTTTTCTGACCTAAAATGAGAGGAAGAGAAACTGTTGATTTTAGTGTTAGTCTCCTTCCCTCCCTCTTTTTTTTCATTCCTTCCTTCTTTTCCATCACTTCTGTGCACTCTCAGTATAAGGACCAGGCACTGTCCAATGGATGTGGGAGCTTGGCATGGATGAAATATGTAGCTCAGAAATGAAAAAATGAAATCATTGTGATTGATGAGGAACATGGGAGCTCCATCTTTCCATGACTTTGAGAACAGGAAATCCCCTGTTGTTCCTCACAGTCCCCAGCCAGGAGATACAATCACAGTTTTCCCAAGTTTGGTGGGATAATGAATTTTCTGCATTGCTAATGGCAGGGGGTGAGTGGGGGTCAAACACACAGTCATGGGTGCATCTCACCACCAAAATTCAGATTTGCAATCACAGAAAATAAGAAAGTATTCCAAGCTTGTGGAGCTTTCTCCTTTCCTTATAAACAGATGCTGGATTCTGGGACAGGCAGTGCAGTGCCTCCCTCTGCTCCAGTTTGTGTGAAATTGTCCCTCCAATTCCAGAGCTGGAGCACCCAGAGTGCATTCAGATCCAAGGGCCTGGATGGGGATCCTGCCTGGGCAGGATGACAAAAGCAGAGCTGACCAAAGCTGAGGCTGAGCTCCATCAGAGGAGAAACAGAGGAGTCAGAGTCCCTGAGTTCAGTTAGGCAGGAATTTGGTAGAGGGGAACGTGAAAAACCAGATGAATGGAAACAAGTTGGTCAGCAGGAAGAAAATGGATGGGGAATTACAGTGCTAATTGGGGCAGCAGTCATTAACTGGCACGAGTGGGCTCAGCAAACTTCTGCACTTTAATAGCTGCACTGTGGTGTGGTCCAGAGCTGGGGGAGCAGCAGGGCTGAGGTGATGCTGCCACTGCATCCCTCCAAGGGTGGAAATGGAGAAATTCACCTTCTCTGATCTGTGGTTGCCCCACACTTGTGTTCTCAGGGCTCTGCGTGCCTCCAGCAGGCAGAATGGCCACGCCACGGTACAAACTGGGGTTGTCAGTGGATGCACTGAGAGGAAATACAGCTCTCGGGTCACAGGAAGTTTTATGTGCTGAAGTTTGAGCCCTGCTGTGACAAGCATTGCCTGGCTTTGTTTTCTGCCTGTTATTGGCCATTAACTCCCCAGGCAGGCTCTGATGCAGCACTCAAGTGGCTTTAATCAGGCTGCACTCACCTTCCTCGGGAAGGAATGAAGCTCATTCAAATTAACACCACTTCATCTCCAAACAGGAGCACCCCCAGATGAAATGTGTGTTTTAAAGCCTTGCCTTATGTGGCACCCCTTTTCCTCACCCAATTTCCTTTACGGTGAGGGATCTATCACAGGGACCTCCAGCAACACCACAAACCCCAAACTGCCACCCCTGCTCTCCAAAAAGAGCCTGAAGAGATGGATGAGCAGCTCTCTGTTGCCTTTCAGGTGAGCAAATTTAAATATGTAAGTCTGCCTGACAGTTTAAGTTATTATTTTTTTTAAGGGTGCTACAAGAGATGAAAAAAAAAGAGATTTATCACGAAAGATTACTTTGGGGAAGGGAGGGAGAAGGATGGGGGAACACTAGAATGTTTTATTTATGGGAAAACTGCAAATTACCTTAATAAATTCCTTTACTAAGCTGTGTCAGCTACTAAAACATTGTTCTTTGTGGGTGAATAACTTTTAATTTGAGTGTTCTAGTATTCAGCAGAGTGAGGTAATGGATTAGCAATTGCCTGTATTGTAAATGTCATCTTGGCATAATTAGGGTGATTATTGTTAACCAGTGGAGTTTAGTATTTATCTGTCACTGGGCGAGGGAATTTAACAAAGCCCCAATTAGTTATAAATGGTGGTGGGTGGTGGGGATGGAACAGCCTTGGAAATGTTATTTTTGTTTTAAATTTATTTCGGTGTTTATTCGGTTTTACCATTGGCATTTAACGTGATCTCCCCTGGCTGGAGGGATGCAGAACCACGAGCACACGCAGATGCCACGTGTGTCAGGGCAGGAATCACAGCAGAGAAGGTGGAAAAAGTGGGATCAGCTCTTCCATTCACTGCACAGGGCAGGGGCTGCTGCTTGTGTAAATTGTGCTCCATGTGCCCAGCTGGAATACATGGAATCCCTGAATACATGGAATCCCTGAATACATGGAATCCCTGAATCCACCCAGCACTGCAGGCCCAGGAAAGCATAAAAATGTGTAAGGAAAGATTTTTTAACTGAGCCCATCCTGATGTCTCCTTTCCTGATCCACTCACCTTTGCCCCTTTGCCCTCCTGGCCTTACGCTGGATAGATTGGATATCAGAAATTGGATATCAGGAAGAAATTCTTGGCAGTGACAGTGGGCAGGCCCTGGCACAGGGTGCCCAGAGCAGCTGGGGCTGCCCCTGGATCCCTGGCAGTGCCCAAGGCCAGGCTGGACAGGGCTGGGGGCACCTGGGACAGTGGGAGGTGTCCCTGCCATGGCAGGGGTGGAACAAGATGAGCTTTAAGGTCCCTTCCAACCCAAACCATTCCATCATTCTTCGCCCCTGAAGTCACATTTGCCCTTCAAATGGCAAAATGAGCATTTGATCTGTGCAACAATCACTGCCTGAGGAATGGGAGCAGAGAAGCAGCAGAAGTTTCCATCAGTAGGAAGGGGTGCTGAGGTGCTGGAAGGTATCAAACATCGGGTTACAGCACCTGTGGTGTCTCTGCTCCATTCCCAAAGCTGCACCCACAGGTTGCAGTGCACTTCCCTTTCCAAACCCAGCCCCAGAGCTGTCCAGGGCTGCCCCCTGTGCCATCCATCCCCAGCACACCCAAGCTCTGTGCCAGCAACAATTTCTAATTCCCATTTAGGCTCCTCACTCCCCCCTTCTCCCACCACCCTGCGCCTGATGGTCCAATGGACCTTTCCAGAGGGACTGGGCTGGGTTCAGCTCTGTAAAACCCCATTACAGCAGCTGAGAACACTTTTCCCCTTTGGAATCCTCCTCCCCTTTCCCCCACGGGGCAGTCAGCAGCTGGCTCAAGGCTCCAGGGTTAATGTCCTTTGCCAACACTTATCTGGCCTAATAGAACTGGGGATATTGCTATCACTCACAGATATTTCAAATCCTTCCTCTTAATCCTGACAAGCTCTTGCCCTTAATAACTTCAGTGGGACTTTTGCCAGAGCAAAGACTGTCAAGTCAGATTCTCAAATTAAATGAAAAGCAAAGCAGGAAGGGAAGTTCAAGGTGAGGGTTTTTTTTTTTCCTTTGTGCTTTTAAGGATGTTCATAGCTGGAAACTGGGGGTTTTTCCTTGTGATTATCTAAATGATGGATGAATCAAACATCCTGAGAAATGTTTCCAGATCCAGACACAAATGACAGAGGATGAACTGAGCAAAGCCATCAGAGGCTGAGAAAAGACAGAGAAAGAAGACTTGGGGAGCTGATAGGGAAATAAAAGACTCAGTGGGAAGAAGGAGGTTTCAGAGGAAAGCAGGGATTTTGTGCTTTGTGAAGCTTACACACAGAAAGAGTTCATATATTTTTAATTAATGGCTATTTAAGAACATTGCAATAATCACTTGGGTCAGACAACAGGTTGCTGCGGCCACAGTATCTTGGGTGGGAGCTTTTTATTAAATTCTTTGGAAACTTTTAGCAGTGCTCTGTCTCCTGTGCACAGATTATCCCAGTTTTCTTTCTTTTAAATATTTCTTTTAAAATATTCCTTTTAGAGGAATATTTCTGTACTCTGTCCATGGCACAAAACCTGGAAAATATGAGGATGGGAGCCAAAAAGCAAATAAAGGCCTGGCAGCTGTTTTAGGATGTTTTGTGCTTGCTGGGGATGCTCCTGTGCTGGAGAGGGAAGAGCTCTGATTGATGCCACGGGGCTCAAGCCCTGCTGCTGAGCTCAGGAGCAGCAAGAACAGGAGATCTGAGCTGCTCTAAGGAAGAATTACCAATTCTTGCTCATTTTTAGGGCTGTGGGATCCCTCTGGGCACCAGGAACTCACCAGAAACAGGAGGGCTCTTTCTCTTCCACAGGTAAAGTTTAACCCTGGCAGCTCAAACCCCTCTCACTCCCATCTAACCCTGAACTCTTTGTTTTCTCCCACTGCTCAGAAATTCAGCTTTTCCCCCAAGGAAGGAACTGATGTCACCCCTGGAAAATCTGTGACATCTCTGGGAGGATCTGTGTGGCCACAGCAGGGCACTCTGCAGCAATCAGAGTCTTGCCAATAAAAACAGGAGCTGAGCTGCATTTGGAACGGCTGTGACCTGGATTTACTCCCCAAAAGATTGCACAGCTACTGCTTCCATTGGAAACGATATAAAATCTGTAAATATTCAATAAGCCTAACTTAGATCTCAATTATACCCATAAATCGGGGGGGTGGTTTTGTTTGTTTGTTTGTTTGTTTGAGTTGGCTTTTTGCAAATGCAGCCAAAATTCTGCTATTATTTATTTAGATTCATCTGGGAGTTTACCAATTTGCAGTGATTTACCAGTACAAATATTTTTTGAAAGAAAAAGGTTTTCCCCCTTCTCTGTAAATATTCTGTATCTGGCCTTTGTGAGAAAAAGATGTTTCAGCCCAAGTAGGAAAAAAGTAAAAATCTATAAGGATTTTATAGAACTCCTCAAATTCAATTTTAGTTTCGTTTTACTGAGAATCAGAACTTTCTGTTCTCTTCAGTATCTATGGGAAGGTCAATATTACTCCTGTAAAATCAGCAGCAGGAAGGATTTTTACTTGGCCACGTCCACTTTCCATGGAAAGTCAATAGAGACACTCAGAGCAACTCCTGAACAGAAGAGGAGAGATCGAAAGGGAATTTTTGAGAGGTCGAGCTGTGAACTGAAACAGAATCTAATTCCCCAAAGGCTTGACCCAGCCCCTACTGAGAAACAGGAAATTGCTTAGAGGAATAGGAAATTTCACCAGAAACAGGAGCTGACCTTCATTGAGAGAAAAGCCAGGATCTGGAGGAGCCCCAACAGGCCCAGACAGAGCAGCTGCCACCTCCCCACCTGCTCTGCCACCTCCTCACCTGCTCTGCCACCTCCCCACCTGCTCTGCCTCCTCCTCACCTGCTCTGCCTCCTCCCCACCTGCTCTGCCACCTCCCCACCTGCTCTGCCACCTCCCCACCTGCTCTGCCACCTCCTCACCTGCTCTGCCACCTCCCCACCTGCTCTGCCACCTCCCCACCTGCTCTGCCACCTCCCCACCTGCTCTGCCACCTCCCCACCTGCTCTGCCACCTCCTCACCTGCTCTGCCACCTCCCCACCTGCTCTGCCACCTCCTCACCTGCTCTGCCACCTCCCCACCTGCTCTGCCACCTCCCCACCTGCTCTGCCACCTCCTCATCTGCTCTGCCACCTCCTCACCAGCTCCATTTGGATCACAGCAGGTCCTGGAGAAAGCAGAGATTCCTCCAGGAACGGAGTGGGAGGTTTGGCTCAGCAGCACCATGGAATGCTGATAATCCCTCAGACCAATGCCCTCTGGATTATCAGACACTCCTGGGGGCAATGCCATGGTGACAATGCCAGGGACACGTGGTGGCAATGCCATGGTGGCAATGCCATGGTGACAATGCCATAGTGGCAATGCCAGGGACACATGGTGACAATGCCATGGTGGCAATGCCATGGTGACAATGCCTTGGTGGCATTAATAATATATATTAATAATATATAAGATATAAGATATAAGATATAAGATATTATATATTATATAACATATAACATATATTATTATATATTATATATTATATATTTGGTATTGTATGATATATTATATTATATTATATTATATTATATTATATTATATTATATTTATTACATTATGTAACACAGGCACTTTGCTCTGCCTGGCACCCACACTGCAGCCAGGAGGGACAAATCCCATCAAGGCTGGAGGCAAAAACCAGCCACGTCTGCAGCTGCCAATGCCAACAGCCCTCCTGGAACAACAGCAAAAATCCAATGTGGGCAGATGGAAGTGGCTGAAGGAAGCTGCTCCCGTCTAGAGGCACCAGAGGGAAGTGCTGCTTCTCTCCCCCCAGCCCCTCCATTTCGGTGCTGCCACTCGGCTCAGATAATTCACTTTTAATAGTCTGCTCACAAATGAGATTGTGAAGGAAGCACGTGGCTGAGAGCAGGGATTTCTGAGTCACATTCTCATTTCCCCCTCATGCCTCCTAGGCCTTTAATAAGCTACAAAGAGACATTAAGAAAACACTAAGAACTCTTTATCTGCTGAGATTTGGGAACTGGTACAGCGAGCGGGCAATAATGGATTCCGTGTATCTGCACACCCCAGAGGCGGTGGCTGAACAGGGGGGACAGGAAGCTCAGGACAGAGCCTGCCCAGATGAGGAGCTGCAGGGGGATGAAGGCAGTGTTGGGCTGGCTGAACGTGGTTTCCCAGTCCCTCGGGAAGCTTTCAGCTCCTCATCCTCTGGGAAAGCCAAGGGGAATTCAGGAGCTGTGGTCGGTGCTTTGAGCCATCCTCTACATCACCCCCAGGATGTACCTGTGCCACTGGGGCCGGGTTAAATCACAGCAGGGAAAAGGGAAGAGAAAAGGGGCCGCATCCAACCTCTGCCTGTAGCACCAGTTCAGCAGATAACTGAAAATCAGAGGGAAGGAACAGGTAAATGTCCCCCCAAGGCAAAGAAATCAATGCCAAAATCAAGTTGGAGTTAAGAACACACACACACAGAACTAATTACAGAAAGAGAGCTGAGCTGGAGTGGATGAAAGTCCTTGCTGAAGGAAACGGCTCAACCAGGTAAATGGAGCAGTTGGCCTCAATGGCTTGGGTTATTTATTTTATTTTTTCTCTTTCTCCATGTAGGTCAGATGTCTTCCTGAGGGGGTTTCTCTTAACCTCCCTCTTAGGATCTCAATTACACACTCAACACAGATTAACAACAACAGCAGATAATAGAACAGTTAGAGAAAAGAACCTCAGAGGAACACATAGTGCACTTAGACCAGAACAAATAGGAAGGGTTCAGGAGAAAGAAAATCAATGTGGCTGATATTTATTGCACTCTTTATGGAGGGAGATGGGACTCAACCAGAGCCCATTTAGAGTTCTGTTCCACTTGGATTTTGCCATAAACAAAAGTAATGAGTCCAGCTCTTCATTACACTTTTTTTTGCCCGGCACATTTTAATTAGGGTTAAGAAAATACACAGGGAGGGGGAAAAAAGACAAGAAAAAGTAAGGACAAAATAAAAAAGTGATAAAAATCTCCAGCTAATTCATAATTTACTATCAGTTCTGCTCAGGCTTCAGCTGGATGTTCCAAAAGCAACATTCCCTTTCATTTGGATTGGGTAGTTTCTCTTCAAACAGCCTTTTTTATGCCACACATGAAGAGAAAACAAACAACCACGAGCAGGGAGGAGAAAGGGAAATAAAGAAGGCAAACAATGCAATATGTATGGACTCTAACACAATACAGAATCCCATGCTGGGTCTGCAGTCACCCACAAAATGTGTTCTCCCTGCTTGATCTATCCAGTTCCAGGACTGACTTTGCCTGGACTCAGTGGGGATTGATGGTGTTGGGATCAGGCTGTGATCAAGGAATTGGAAATCTGATTTGAGGTGAGTTCTGCTTCAAGTACAGCTCAAATTCAAATTATTTCACTTTTGACAGAGAGGGGGAAGAGAAACAGAGTAGGTGAAATAATAGCTAGTGCTAGCTAAGATAAGCCAGGCAAGACAAAATATTAATTCTGATTCTGTTAGCACACCAAACAGAGGGAGATGTAATTCCATCCTCCTGTCCACACCAGAGAACATTACTGTCAGCCATGGTGCATAATTCAGGGGTGATAAATCATTAAAACCAGGTAGAAATGGTAACATTGTGCTGTTAGATGCCATTGATAGCAAGCCTGTCTGAGAGAGGGAGATTCTCAGAGTGAGTGGCTCCCCTTCCTTTGCAGCTGGAGCTGTGGGCTGGCTCTGGAGCTCTCAAGGTTCATAAGCCTCACTGAGAGTGGGGAACATTTCCAGCCCCCTGCAAAACCCAGCACCAGGCTGAATATTCCCCATTCCTCCAGCTCACCCTGTCCCATGTCCATCCCTGGTGGGAAGGATGAAAGTTTGGCAAGAAAGTCTCACAGATGTGTGTGTTTAGCAGAAAGATTTTTAAATGTGGAGTCTGATGAAGGAATAGAGATGGAAGCAAGTTTTGATATAGAAGAAAAGAATTGCTGAGCCAGTCTTACTGGATAACCAAGGAGGCAAAGGGTATGTTAGTTAGAAGGGGTTTTTATGGCTTAGAACAAAGGATAAACCCACCTCAAACAAGAAGATGTTTTTACCAAGCAGGAAGATAGCACAGGCAAACAAGGCAGCAAATGTGGCAAGTAGAAAAAAGCTCTCAGAATTTTCCACTGCAAGAAAACTGAAAAACAACTTCCAGCTTAAACTGTAATGTACTAACTTTTAGTGATTGGAGAATAGGAACATGAATATGGTAATTACAGGAGTTATGATAGGCTGTAGATAGTGGTTAGGGTATAGATTGGCTCTACTGTATTAAGATGCTCAGCAAAGAAAAGTATAGAATGCATTGTAACCAAAAGAAAAGTATAGAATGCATTGGTAACCAAAACCAAAGGGTCTCCAGGGCTGCCTGCAGCTGGAGCTGACAGCTGTGGGCACAGCTCTGTCACCCACAGCCCTGGAGTGCTGAAACCTCTTGGATGGAATAAACTGCATTTTGTATATAATAAACTGCATTCTATATACAATAAACTGCATTCTATATACAATAAACTGCATTTTGGATACAATAAACTGCATTTTGGAGAGCTGCCTGGAGTGCCACATCCCTCATTTCGGCTCTTGCAGTGGCGCCCAACGTGGGGCACCATTAGTAAGAGCCTGAATGAGGGATGTGGGTCTCCAGGCCTGCCTGCAGCTGGAGCTGACAGCTGTGGGCACAGCTCTGCCACCCATAACCCTGGACTGCTGGAACCTCTTGGATGAAACAAACTGCATTTTGGAGAGCCCCTGGTGTCCTGCATCCCTCATTTCGGCTCTTACATATCCCCTTGCTCCAGAGATGGTTCAGAGCTGGAGCTCTGCCCTGCTGGGCTCTGCCAGGACCTGGCTGTGTCATCCTGAGTGATCACCAGGGCCAGACACAGCCCCTGCCGATCAGATGGCTCCTACAGGTGTTCTCATTAACCTCATTAGCTAATGAGCCAAAGCCAGCACACAAGGCTGCAGATGAGACTCCCTTGGAGTCCTGGAACACGAGGGTTGCTCCACCAGCCCTCAGCGCTCCATCCAACACCAGCAAAAGTCTCTAAAAGTCTCTTCCTAAGGCTTGCCAGCACGGCAGGGGTGAAAGGAAATTGGACTGGGCTCACTGTTTGGAAAACAGAGGTTTTGCAGGTGAAACACGAGGAGTTCAAATCAGGATTGAGATGAAACTGTTCCCTACTCTGTGAAATTAGTGCATTTTGGAAAAAGGGCACAGCCAGTTTATGGAGCATCCTCAGCTTGTCATTTTCCCCTGCTGCTCCAATCACTTTGGGCTACCCTGAAGAAGTATAATCACCACCAGACACAAAAGAAAGCCAGGGGGAAAAAAACCTCCTGGTTTAGGGAAGTAGGGAAACCTGGGACTCAAGCTGTGTCTTTGCAGGAGCTGGAGAAAGCTGCAGCTTTCTGCAGCCACCTGGAGCTTAATTGCCACTTAAAGGAATTATCTTCTGCCTTTATCCCTCAGAAAAAAAAAAACAATTATTTATAGGGAGCAGACAGACAGGGAAGCACATTGGAAATTGCTTTGTAGACCAGCTTCCTCTCCTTTCCCCTCGCTCAAAGTGACAGAAAATAGAAACAATAATTCAGTCACCAGGAAGAAGAAGGGCTGGGAAGAGCATGAGCTTCCAGAAGGTGGAATAGGAAAGGCCACTTGCATCTCCTGGTCTTGTGTTCCTTCCTCAAGCACCTGCAGCTGTTCCATGGCCTGGCCCTGCACCTCACCAAGGGCACCCTCCTGTGTCCTTTCCCAGTGGCATTATCACAATCAATCACAATTAATCCCAATTAATGTGTGACCGTGTTCACAGGGGTTCTTGGATCAGGGAAGAGACGAGGATCTGACTCCGTGTTTCAGAAGGCTTGATTTATTATTTTATCATATATATTACATTCAAACCATACTAAAAGAATAGAAGAAAAGGTTCTCATCAGAAGGCTGGCTAAGAATAGGAAAAGAAGGAATGATAACAAAGGCTCTCAGACAGAGGAGAGTCCGAGCCAGCTGGGCTGTGATTGCCCATTAATTAGAAACATCCACATCAGACCAATCCCAGATGCACCTGTTGCATTCCACAGCAGCAGATAACCATTGTTTACATTTTGTTCCTGAGGCCTCTCAGCTTCTCAGGAGGACAAAATCCTAAGGAAAGGATTTTCCATAAAAGATTCTGCGACATTAATGCTTTTGGGGAATTCTCCCAGCATCTGATAGCCCAGCACCTTCACTGGGATTCTGTCAGGAGTATTTCTTCTCTCCTTTTAGGAGAAAAAGCAGCTCTGTCGTCTTTCATCCACCCAAAATGAGCTCCTGGCTGTGGGAGGAAGGCACTGCACTGGCAGAAAAGTGACAGCCCAGTGTTAAAGCACACCAGAGTCACCTCCCCAGTGATGGTGTGGCTTGGCAGCAGGAGACTCCTCTCTTCCAGCATCTTTCCCTGCACTGAAAGCTTCAGAGGAAGCCGAAGCAGCCAGCACTGAGCAGATCCAGCCAAACTATCCAGAGCTTAGACCCTGGTTTAAACCTGAATTGTGATTTTTTTCTGAGCTCTTCATTGTCATGCAGCTTTGCCTCATGACTTTATGGCCAGAGCCCTCCTGAACAGCTCTCTGAGGCCTTACTAATGAGCTCAGGGCTTCAGTTAACCCATTTTCCCCTTTTTTCTCCTTCTATTCCCCACGTTAGTGTCTCATTAGTCTATGGGTTGTTCTCCTTACTCCCACATCTGCCTTGTGCCCCTGCCTCTTCTTGATCTGAGCACATCTGTACACACTAATCCAAAAACATCATCTCAGCATTTGGCATTTGCTTTAAGAAGCACTCAAATCATTTAAAATAATCCAGACTCTTCCACAGCACCACATTCCCCAGTTTCCTATCAGCAAAGACTTTCTATTTAATTTTTTTAAACTTTTTTCACAGCGGAATATTTTAATTCAAACCACCCAGCGTTTCCTGCACACGCCCTGGGAGGCAGAGCAGGAAATCAGTGGGAAAGGCCTCAAATTAACAGCATTAAAAGGGAATTGATAGAAGAACAGCACTGGGTCAGGAAGACTTGTTCTAGGCATTCATATCCCAAAGAGTAAGCTTGTCATTTTAGAAAAATCAATTTTTAAAATTTTGGGGATTTTTCTTTTAGGAAATAATATATTTTCTGCACTAACTACTCCCCTGGTCAAAAAGCCTCATTCCTAGCAGCTTCTTTCTTTCATTTTCTTGCCCCTGATCCTCAGCTCAGGTATATCAGAATCTTTGTACAGAAGACAATAGAAATGCATCTGTTTATGTGAGCTAAAGATCTGGCCCAAACCTCAGTCTACATTACAAACAACGTTCAAAGAGATTCTTGGCAAATGAAAAAGGGAAAATAAAAGTCTTTTTGTACTGTGAAATTTCCCAGGAATAAAACAAAAGCACAGTCAAAACTATTCAAATGACATTTCAGGAGATCAGTCACAAAATCCATTAATGCATTTCTTTTTGACAAATGCAGCTTGCAAATTTACTCTGGGTTTACAGGCTAACCTGTTCTATTGCCATCATGGGCAAACCTGATTCCTGCTGTAAGACCCAGCTCAGCCTTCAGAGTCTGTGAGGAAATGGACAGAATTCTTCCCTACATAATAGGGTTTAATTAGGATAATGACTTAAATAAGAATCTTATCAAGGTTGTATCAGCTCTTGAAGGCATGTTACATGCATATGCAAGTAAGTCAGGCATATACCCAGCAAAAATCACTCTAATTTTCAGAACATAAGATCAGAATCAAGTGTAGGGTCTCACAACCCTGCTGGAATAAAACAGTGCCATTCCCTGGGGGAAGCAGTTCTGAAATCAATGTGACTCAGTAAATCTCTGTACAGCACAGTCAGTCCACAGCATTTACAGCTAAATCTTGTAGCTACAAGCTCGGGCCTGATTCCCCACTGCATGGTACGAGCAGTAAATTATAATTATTCCCACTTTTAAGGTCCTTGCCCAAAGAGTTTTACTCCTATAAACACAAAAAACTGCTCCCCATCTTCCTGTATTGCTGGAGCAGAAAATGTCTCTGCAGTTGTGATTCTCCCTTGACTCTGTTTGGTGGCCCCATTACATCCACCTCAATATCAGCTTTATTCTTGTGTGCACTTGGATCATTTGCAGGCAGTGAGTAAAGACCAGTGATGCAGTGAGATTCTCCAGGGAGGCTGGAAAATTGACTTTAGCTGGCTCCCCAGCACTCTGGAAATTTGCAGCGCAGCGCAAGCCCTCTGGAGCAGAGACTGAGGGGAGGCACAGGGGCAGGGGCTGAGCTCTGGGACAGGGATAGGAGTCCCAGCTCTTTGAATTTGCCTTTGGGATTTCCCTCTTTTGGTTTTGTCAGGATCTGCCCCCCCCAAGCTCAATCCTGCTGCTCTGAAGTGTGAACAGAGGAGCAGGAGCAAGTTTAAGTGACTCTAAACCCAAGCTCAGTACTTCATATTCATCATTTAGATTCTGCAAATGCTAGTGAGAGCAAGGCTTATTTGTTGATGCTGTTTGCAGGGGTTTATTTGTTTGAAAAGGCTAATCAGCCAACTGCTTGAATATAAAGGAAAAGGGAGAAAATATTCAAAGCTATTCAGATGAGGTGCCATGGTTTGAGTTCTGATGTCAGTGTGCAGCCAACTGACAAATGCTGAGCCACAGTCTGGTGTAAATCCAGATGAATTCCACTAGAACCAACAGACTTCCTTCCAATTTATTCTGATGTAACAGAGACCATGATATTTCCATTCAGATTTACATTAGATTTGTTTCCTGTTTTCCATAATTCAGTCGGTTTCCATTGTGTACAAAAGCAGCCTGGGCCAGATCTTGATTTTATTTGCATCAGATGAAAACAGTTGTTTCAAATGGAGCTACGCTGAATTTATAATTGCATAAATAAGAGCAGAATCTGATCTAATCCAAGAGAGAATTTCCCAGAGCGTTGCTGTGTGAGAACACTCCTGCTGTGGTGATCAGGTGCTTTGCCATTGATTTCAATGGAGAAATTCCATCTAAAACCTGCACTGAAGCCCTGACCTTGAGCTGCTTTGCACACCCAAGGTCTAGAAGTCCCTCTTTCCTCCAGAAGACCAGCCAATAAGCCAACACCTCCATCACCTCATGGCCTGAGGAAAGCATCAGGATGGAAAAGGGCTCAGCCTTGCCTGGCAGAAATCCTCCTCCAAAGATAGACCTCATGGGCCACACACATTATTTATAACCCAAGTGCTCCATGTTGACTTTTTGCTTCCTACTGAGTTTCCTCCCTTGAGGCCCTTCTGAGTCCCCTTGTTCCACTGTAATTGGAATTTTAGGAGCAGCACAGTTATTCCCTGGCAGATCAGACTGCCTGTGTCAGCAGCCACACTCCCAGTAACAAATTGGGTTATTAGCAATAACCAATAAGAGTGCTATTCCCAGCAACATGTGTAATCAAGTGGATTTACTCCTCCCCATTGAAGCTGCTTATTCCACTGCTAGCAGGAAAATAAGGCCATTTAAAGTCATTTATGGTGGTTGCAAAGGCTTTTCTGAGTAGATATACAAGTTATGTTGCCATAGCTGCCTGGAGGACTTTGAACTCAGCTCATCCATCTGCCTTCACCACGCCTCACGCTCGTTCCTTGCTGTCCCCTGGAAGCCAGAGTTTCCATGAGATGTGGACAGGCATTGCTCTCACTCCTGCTCTCACAGGTAGGGCACGAGCTCAGGTAACCCTCACCACACTGACCTCCAGCTCGAGCAACACAGATACTCCACCTCAGCTCTCAAGGGTGAGAAAACGTTCAGCTTCATTCTCTGCTCCCCATGGCCTGGGGAAATGCAAAGCAGATCTGCAGTAAAAGCAGCTGTATCAACACAGTATCACTTTACAGGGCTGTGACTTGCCATCTGACATGAAAACATACCTCTTCCATTTGGCTTTTCAGGCTCCTGTGTGTTTAATTCCGCAGTAAATTTAGATTCCATTACAAACCTAAATATTTCTCTTCGTTTACAATATTTAGCCCCAAACATGGGAAAAACACTGACAGGAACAACTGCAATGACACCAGTGACAGCATCACAACCACAAGGCCATCAGGATTAGGAGCACATTTTGTGGCAGATTGAAATTTCAGCATCTCTGTGCTTCTCCCTCATCACGTCATCTCAGCCCCTGTGCAGAGACTGGCAATTACCCTGTGGGTTTGGCCTGCAGTGCATGAAACAGAGCCTTGAAAAAACAACAAAAAACAAGGCAATCATCGAATTTCCAGAGTGGGTGGAATCTGTCTGTTAGTTTTGCACACACACACACACACACACACACACACACTATCAGGACTAACAGTGCCTAAAGGCAGCTTTACATCGAGTTTGTGCCTATAAAACACAACAGACTGACTCTCTCCTGACACAGCCCCAGCAGGAAGCGTGTGGCCCTGAAAAGCAAAGCCTGGGGCTGGAACCCTTGAAGGAGAACAATTCCAGGAGGAAATGCCACACAGGCTGGGGGGGACAATGGCACAGAGCTGCCCCTGCGCCCTGCAAGGAAATGGGGAGCAGCTGCCCTGGGCTGGAGAGTGTCTGCAAGGGTTCTGGGGGAGGGAAACCCAAAATGAAGGGGCCTCAAAGGACAGTGACAGCCTGCCTGAGACCCTGGGAGCTCAGCCACTGTGCTGAATTCTCCTGGATGTGGAAAACCCGTGGTATTCCCAGAGCTGCCAATGCAGACTCATTGATTAGTAGGCAGGGCAGGAAATTAAATGAGGCGGGTGAACTAAAGCCAGACTCCACAAGCTGCATCTGTTCCTCCATTCCCTCTGGATGCAACGCTGATGGAACTTTAAAAAGTGAATTTAGCAAGGAAAGCTGCCAGGCTGATGGCCCTGTAACCTGAACCATTTGATGCAGGCATGTCTCAGGTACAGGAGGAGCACAGAGGAGCCACTGAAACGTGCCCCAGCCTGAGCTGCCTGCCTGGAGCACAGCTGCTGCTGGAGAGGACCTGCCTGGGCTTGTCTTCTGCTCAGGAGGCTCATTCTGGAAAGGCCAGGCTGCAGCTCCAAGGAGGAGGTGGACAGCAGTGCTTTGGATATTCCAGTGTCTGTGATGCTCCATCAGTAGCAGGATCCCAGAGTCAAACAGTCCCCACAAGCAGCAGTCCCAGGCACAGAGCAGCACTGTGAGGGTGCAAACTTCTCCATCGTGCAGCACACTCAGGGCCTGACACACCTTCAGTGCTGCTCCTTGGGCTCGTCCACACCTGTGTTCACAGACAAGGGAAACATCCATTTCACAGCAGTTCTCACTGTCAGCATCCTTTCTGGTATCCAGGCAGCTCCCCACACCAGCACAGCTAATTTAGTCATTACAGATATCCCCCTGAGCTGCACAAAGCCTTCCAGAGCTGACCAGAGCTGCCAGCTACAGGCAGGAGGTGTTAGAGTAGATCCTGGACCTAATCCAGCTCAGGTCAGTTTGCCTTTTGCAGAAAGGCAAAACTCCAAAGAGCCTGGCTGGTTTGGAAGGACCTAGGAAAGCAAGGAGAGACAGGACGCCTCAAATAAAAGACTTATTTTTCATCTAGGTGTGTCCAGGAGAGGATTGGAAGCATCCTTCTGCCCATTTGGTGATCCAACCTTCTTGGCCAGACCCAGGTAAACCCCCAATGTCTAAATTCCACTTTAAAAAGTGGCTTCCACCTACTCAGAGCACAGCCCCTGTTCCCAAATATCTTGCTTAGAGGAAAAAAGCAGAAATACCTCAAATAGACCCAGTTAGTTTTACCTCTTTTTAGGCTGGTCCTGTGGCTCTTTCTAGGTGGTTTTTTTTCCTACTCTTTCCCATGTGATGAGATGCATCATTTGAAGGACAGCAACCAAACCAGCTCTTCCTGCTCTGAAGAAAGGCAGCAACTGCACTTAGAATAAAAGATTGTCAGGCAGATTTGAAGTGTCAATCAAAGCCTATCTCTGAAAAAAAAACATTAGTCCAGGCAGTTCCCCACACCACCACGGTTAATTTAGTCTTTCCAGATATCCCCCTGAGCTGCAAAAAGGTTCCAGAGCTGACCAGAGCTGCCAGTTACAGGCAGGAGGTGTTAGAGTAGATATTGGACCTAATTCAGCTCAGGTCAGTTTGCCTTTTGCAGAGCACAAGACTGTGATTATCAAGCCCAGGGAAGCAAATCCTGTCTCCCAGGCTTTGTGAAGCAAACTGTACCTTTTCCTGGATGAGGGGCATGGATTTAGAACTCTGTTGCTCAGTGTGTCCCATCTCCAGTGGCACACATCCACTTTAATATTATCATTCTAATTTTAATTATTATTTATGGCTGCAGCCAGGGCTGCGTGAGGCACTTCCCAAGCACTCAGGAAAGTACTGGCTCTGCTCCAAGAAATTCATTATTTCGGGATAGACAGACATGCAGAGGCACTGCATGGTCAAGTGGCAGAACTGCTGACCCAACAGTCAGTACCTGCCTTGCTGGTTGACCTTGGAAAATTCACATTCCTTCTTCCCACACTTAAGTCCCATCCCACCCTTTGTCCATCCCGTTTGCTTAAAAAATGTTCAGCTGTGACCGTGTTCATGTTTTTGTCTCAGAATCTCTTTCTGTGCAAAGTTCTTGGGGGGAATATTTTTGTTCTTTGGGAAAAAAAAAATTAAAATTCTGTTTTCCATAGCGTTTTCTTAAATGCTTGTGTTAGGGGAAAAAAAAGCATCAAATGTTTTCTCATGGCAAAAAAAACCCCTAGAAAATTCAGATTTGGCACGTTTACTAAGAGTTGCCAGCCACTGGAATTTTCTGGGGGAAGTACTGTAGAGATTAGTGAAACATCCATTTTCCTGAAAATAAGTTTGAACCTAAAAATCAAGTTGTTCTGTGAGTAAGAAACCGGCAAAACCCGTTCTTCCTCTGATTTGTGTTACAACTGCTTTTTTATTCCTTCCTTCCTTGGTGCTCCCAGCTTACTGCAATATCCTCAGGGCACCTGATGCCCTCCAGACCTTCCCAGCAAAACCCTTGGCTGCTCCAGCAGCTTCTTGCTTTGCAGGGAAGGGGTGGCAAGTGCAGGGGCTGGTTTGAAGCTGGGCAGGAACTGATTGACCAGTCATATCTAAATGCCAGCTGGTCACCTGGCTGCTGCATCCCAAAATAGGCAGGGAGCCAGAGGTGTAATTACCTCTCCTTCAATAGAATATTAACTTAAATGTCTCTCTTCTATCCAACCGCTGTTTGCTCAGGAAAATTGCAGGAATCCTGGGTCTGTGAGACCTCTCTTTTTCCATCAGATTGGGTTGAATCAGGTCAGCTGGTTCAGAAGTTATTGGAGCAGGGGAAAGCGGGGGACCAGCTGCAGACAGAAGAACACAAGGAGGCTCATTGCTGTACAAACCCTGGCTCCAAAATGAGGCAGTTTTGGTGTACCTGTGGGTCCCTGAGCTCAGGTGAGTGGTGGATGTACCAGAGACCAAGGAGTTCCTGTCCTTTGGAGAGGCTGCCAGGCTCCAGGACCGTCTCTAGTGCACTCACCACTTCTTGCTGTGCAAAGCCTGTAACCTGGAAATGGGGCTCCACTGTACAGAAAGTGTTCTGGGGCCCAGACAGTCCATAGCCTGAGCCATTTACACCTGGATGGACAGGCTGAAAGGGGAAAATAATTATCTCTACGTTATATATGTAAGAAAACAAAAGCCAAGACCAGCAACTTACTGCAGAATCCTGAGAAGGAGTCAGGAGGAGGCTCGGATGTCCCGTGTCCCCATCTGGGGCCCTAAGCAAAGCCCACCTCAGCTCCTTGGTGCTCCATTGCCCAGGCAGAAATTCCCTTTCCTGGGCATTTCACTGATTCATTGCTCTCAGGAGCTGAGTCAGTCTCACCAAATTCCTCCGTTGGCAGCTGGGTCCACATGGCACGCTGATGAGGAAACACTATTTGTTGTTTTGTTTGGGTTAATTATTCATGGGCACCATGCTGGAAAACACTTGGAGCTGCTTTCTGAACAGTCCTTGAGCTGGCTTGCAGGAGGGACTTACCAACACTGGTGGCCAGGCTGCCTTTCCATGGGCCAGCTCTCTTCCATCTGCTTCCTTCAGCCCTTGTCACACTCCCCGTCCCTCATGGCTTGGGCTGTGCTCTTTGGCATTATCTGAGTAAGAAAGAGGCAAATACTTGGAGCACTACAGAGATGCAATCAAAAATGGCATTTTACCAAGCAGGCACTGACCCTGACAGGTGGAGGATGTAAAGCTCATCCTCCAGCTGGTTTTGTTCTTCAATCACACTAAATAACTCAGAATAAGCCACTTGCAGGGTTTCAAACCTGTTTATCCTTCCACAGAAGATGCCTTCACCCTCCTTCAGATAATCCACAACTGTCTGGAAGCCTTTATCTCATAAGCAAGGCTCTTTCTCTTTAGTGCCTGCTCCTGGAAATCCATTTTTCATCTTAGAACAAGGGTGGTCTGTAGCTTTAGGAGCACTTTGAGAATGTTTGCAGCAAGACAGAGCTTGAACTGCTCTCAACACATTCACCCTCAGGCACTAGCACTGAAGGCAGCTTTCAGGGGTTGGGGGGTCTATCAACATCTTCTGACAGGGGTCCAGACCCTCCACAGAAGGCCTAAACTTAGCAAAGTAGAATTCTTTTCTAAGTTACTCTTCTTCAAACCCTTAGAAATCACCCAGTGCTATCCCCTGGGGTCTTCAGAACAGAACCTAAAGCTCTTCCAAGTTTGTTGAGGTACCTCTTCGGGGCTGGGATTTGCTTGGAGCTCATTATCCCGCCTCGGACTGCAAGTCAGCAAGGCTGAGTCTTTTGACTCCTGTGAATTGCTGTTTGCAATTATGTTTGCATTTTATGACAAGAAACTGAGCCTGTGCTGCAAATATTTCATCAGATCTTAGAGAATTTCAAAGTCTGTGGGGTGGGAGTTTTTTGCTGTGCTCTAGCAAAGGATCAGTCTAGTGAGGCTGGTATCAGTCTCTGGTTGGGTTTTCTGCAAAACCCAGAGCAGGATTCATATTTCAGCACTTTCTTCTTCACTTGGAATTTCAGAGGATTTTGACAGCCAAGGGTTTGCTGTGAGCCCACCCTGCAGCACATCTGTCCCATAAAACACCATGACACAGGAGGGGGGATTTATCCCAACTGGGCAAAACCCTCACCTGATATAAATCAGCACAACTACAGAGAAGTCCAGTCCAGAGAAAGCCATATCACACCAGAAAGAAACCCACGTTAGGATGTGCTTCCCATTCATTAATTCTTTGCCTAGAACCAAGACAGACCCCTGGGGATGCATTAGCTCAGTTTCATCTGCTGCAATCCCATGCAACTGCACAGGGAGGAATTATCCTGTGCACCATGTTCCCTACCACTGCAACCCTGTGTTTTTGTCAAATGAGCTTCTTGGGCCGAACAAAAAATGAATGAGCTAAATACAGGTGTGACTGTCTGACCTGTGTGCTGGGAGGTGTCAGCAGAGGTAACTGCACTAATGCTGTCAGAACTTAAAAATCACTTAACTCAGGACACCAGAAGAGAGCTTGGCCCGTGAATAATACACATAAATACTACTTCCAGCCACTGAGATGCAGGCAGCCCCCCACCTGGCTGTTGCCTCAGTAACACATCTCTGGGAGGATATTTTTAAGCCAGTATTATTTATCTGGTAGGTGGAAGCAGACCTGTTAAGGCCATCCCAGGTCAGCATATGTCTAAGCATGTACTGAAGAACTTAATTAGTTCTCCCTGAGTAGAGAGACTCCCAGTGCTTTTTAGAGGATGGTTATCCCACTGTGAGGTGCCTCAGAGCCTGCTGCTAGGCCTCAGCTTAACAGGGCAAGGCTGGAAGAGCTGGATGGGGGTGAAAAGCCTCCCTTCCATGCTGAGGAGTAATTGCTGAGCAACCACAGGAGCGGGAGGGTCAGTGCAAAGAGCAGGCATCACAAAACCACTCTGAAACTCGCGGTAAAAAACTTACTTCAGGGTCAAATTGTGCAGATCCCATTACTTTTCTTTTTTGTTTGTTTCTAGAGGTCCAACATCACCTGCTGTGCTTGGTGACAGTGTCCCAGGCAGTTCCAGTGACAGTGAGGGATGCAGGTGTGCAGTGACAGGACAGGGATGCAGGTGTGGAGTGAGCCACTGCTGAGTGCCTGTCATTATGTCCTTATGCCACCACAGAGTCAAACACAGGCAGGAGTTCAGCCCCAGCTAAACTGGACCTTGTGCAAGTGGCTCAGTCATAGTTTTCATTTACAGTTCCAAAAAATCAGACACTCTGAACTGAATGCCAAGAGGGGAATGCAATGGGCTCCCCGAGGATGGAT
The DNA here is from genome assembly GCA_039654755.1 of Calcarius lapponicus. Lineage (NCBI taxonomy): Eukaryota > Metazoa > Chordata > Aves > Passeriformes > Fringillidae > Calcarius > Calcarius lapponicus. The sequence goes on from JBBFKN010000011.1 coordinate 12,273,492, forward strand.
GGGTTTGTTATTCTGGCAGGAGGTAAAACATCCATCCTTGACTGGATGGACCTTTGGAAAACCAGACTGAGCAGCCTCTGAAGAATAAAGCAGGTTCCCAAGCATGTCAAAGCTTCTATGAGGACTGGCACTCACAGGGGACACAGAGGCTGGATTGCAGGAGAGGGAGGAACCTGGGCATGCTTATTTTGAGCTAAGAGTGGCTCTGATACACAGCATGGGACCTTGGTGTGCTCTTGGAGCTGTCAGGAGTTTTTCCTGGAGGAGTTGTTATGGTAACTGAGCTAATGCCCTGAGATAGATGCTTTCAGGTGGCTCCAGGCCAGAAAATCAACACCAATAGATTCCAGATAATACACTTCTGCTGAACTCAGTGCTGGTGTCTACTTTATTTAACCTATTCACCAATGACTTCCTGAACTCCATTCTCCAGGCAAGCCATGGATGATGAGAAAAGCTGCCTGGCCTCAATGAACCCCAGCTTCCAAAAGGCTGAGGGGACCCATGTCCTGTGTGGCTGAGTCTGTGCCAGTAAATCAAATTCTTTCTCTCCTGCATTTAGAGGACAGCTGGCACAGAATGGCCAAGGTTTTCCTATTAAGTTCTCACTCTGCAAATCTGTGTGGACACATCCAGGCATCCTATAAGGAGCAGTCCCTGGCCCATGCTGGCTCCTGAAATGCACCTTGACTGAGGCAAAACTTGCAGTACAATACTCCATCATTGTAACAGAGAGAAGTCCAGGCACTGCTTAATTTATCAGCACAGACCTTGCCTGGGTGGCTGCAGGAGAGGAGCCTGGAACCAAAAGGCCCTGACAATGTGCTTGTGCTTACACCACAGTCAGATCCAGCTGGAACTGTACATCCCCAGGAACAGGCAGTGACAGGCACAGTGGGCATGTCTAGGGATTGCTCTGGATCAATCCTTTCATCCTCAGTTTGAAACAGCTCATGGGTTAAGTGGAGGATTCACCAGTTCCAGGCAATATTCCTCCACCTCTCACTGACCATCCAAACACAGCCAATAAATGATCAGCAAGGAGCAGCTAATTCCATGTGCCCACTGCCCAGCCCAGGTCAGACTGTGTCACTAATCACCAGGAAGGCTGAGAGGCCAAAAGCCCCAACTTTACTGAAACTGCTTCTTTTATACCCTGGTCCAATACAGGTGGACCTGACTGGTCATTTAATCAATACACTTCACATGACTGGCCAATTAACAGGACGCCATTTGTAAACAGCCTTATGGGCAAACCAGCTTATTAGAAAGCACCAGATTGTCTAGAATTCTTTCTCTCCAGCTCCCTAAAGTCTCCCAGGTTGATTCATGGGAAAACTTATCTGGCTTTCTCTCTCTCTGACCAGACTATTGCATCCACCTCCAGGATGTGTGCCCTGTTCAGTGGTGCTCCAATGCAGGAGCTTCAAGGAGACAAAATTCAGGAAGAGTCATGCCAGCTTCAGAACTCCCACGTCACCACCAGACCAGCTGAGCAGCTCCCTGGCCCTGCCTCCAGAGCCAGCCAAACGGGTTCTGCCGTGGTGTGGCCCACAGTGCCAGCACTGAGCATGCCTTGGGCGTTTGGGACAGCCTTTTGCATGCCCAGGGATGCTTTTGTAGCCGGGCTGGGTGGTTCTGCTCATGCCAAGACCCACTGCTGGTCTCCTGTTAGGCACTGATGGCTAAAGCACCACATGCTGGCCCATGGCCACTGAGCTGGGGCATTTCTCTGCTTGTTCATTCCCATGTCAACTGTTGCTTTGCTTGTTTCACCCACTGGCAAACGTGTTATTGTAATATGTCACTCTCTAGGGCAGAAACTGTTTTTGAGTGAGTTCTTTTCTCAGCCTCTACTGCGACAGGATTGCAGTTTCAGTCAGCACAGCAGTAATGTGATTAACAGGCTCTTCACAAAGGGGAATTGCATCCTAGGTGGATGTGATATTTGCAGTTCTGGCCAGCCCATGTGTTTTCCCAGGGCGAGAGGTCATGTTGACTGATCTCCAGAACGGCTTGCTCGAACTTTTAAACATTAAGGTCTAAATAAATTTTCAGCATTAGCTGATATGCTGATCCCTTTCCTGCCAAGCTGCCGCCTTAAGTGAATTTTTATGACTAAGTTACAAACCCCAGAAAGTACGAGCAAGAAGTGGAATTGCTGACTTGGCCTTTGCTAAATGCCAATTATCTACAAAGGCATTAGGCAGGGAGGGGAGGATGAAAAACAGGGTCATTTTCATGTTTTCTCTGGTTCAAAGCAAACTGTCCCGTGAGCCCATGGCAGGAACACACAGCATGCAGAGTGACCATTAATATTTATAGGCACGACACTGAGCTGCAGACCTTGGCAATCACAGCAACTCCACTTTTGGAATTAATAGTGCTCTGTTTGGCTGGTACCTCGGTACACAAAAGGAGGAGACATCAAGATTTTCAGGGAGAACGGAAGAAGTAGATGGGCAGGGATCCATACTTCACTGAGTTGGTGAAACACTAAAACCAACTCTTAAATCCTCAGGACTGCTGGCCAAATGCAGCACCATGTTTTCACTATCCTCTCTGCTCCTAGACAGTCCCAACAGTGCATGGGCTACTCTTGTTACAGTCCCCATAGTTATTCACTGGTTATTGCCCAGCTGATACAGAACAATGTATTTCCAAAGACTCTATTGGTGCAACATGGATTTATAGTACCTAAAGATGTGCCTGAGTGATCTTAAGACTCAAATTGGTACTGTAATCTCAGTTACAATGCAGCCTTCTCCCACTCTATACTTCCTAAGTCCCATTGGCAGCGAGACACAGCATCTAAAATCCTCTAAAACCTCTCTGTGCTGAAGACCTGGCAAGGTGCTGAGCCACAACCTGCCCTCAGCCACACATCTCAGAAAAATCTCAGGGAACTATCCTACCATAGCTCAGTCACCCCATGAACCTTTAGAGAAACGTGTGCCTAGTATCTGGGCATTTACAAAAATGCCTTTGGGAGTGGGCGAGGTTGGCACAACCCAATAATCCTTTCTGTGAAAAAAAAATCAAGGAGACATGACTTCAGGTAGAGACTGGGCACTGCCCACATTGCACCTAGGCCTGGAAAAAGCAATAGGAGAGTGGCCAAATGGGCTAGTTTAGGAACCAGGAAGGTTAGCAGGAAATCCACGGAGAAAAATATTAGAAATACCACTTTGTTTTTAATGTACTCACAAAAATTGAGCTGGGACTTTGAGCAACAGGCTCTAGATTTTCAAAAATGGCCAGTGACTTCAGCTGGGCCCTCTGAACTCAGCACACCAGGGCAAGATCTCCTGGTGAGTTTTGCATTGCTGCAGCATGTGGGAAGGTGCACAGAACACTGGAAATGTTTCCATCAACTCAGAACCCTCCAAATCCTTTTTTACTTTCAAAAATTCAGACTGTAAAAAGTAGGAAAATAAATACTGGAAACAACAACAAATAGAAGTACTTCTGCCATTTAAAACCAGGTGAAAAGGAGGAGCTGAGCCAAGTTAATCAGAGAACTGAAATGAGATGTTGGAGAAAAGGGCCGTGGGTGACTTGGGGTTTGCAGTTAGCTGAGCGATGTGAAATCTCCTGTGTCTGGCTGAGCTCTGAAAGGAAATGCTTTATTAAATCTTCTTTGTGTGAGATTTCAAGCTGCCTCTGGACTGGAAAATGGGACCATTCCAGTATGTGGGATATAATCAGGAACTGAAGTCTTTAGTGCAGAGTTTTCTGCAGAGGAAACTCTGATCAGCATAGACACATAACTCAGAGGGCTCAGGATTTAGAAAGATGAATTAGACACCACATACCCACAGCATACCTCTTCTACCCAGTATCCCCAAAACGCCTCACAGAATTAATCACGCTGGCAGCAACGACCCGGCATTAGGAAAGACAGCACAGGTGGGCATAAATTCACCACACTGAATCAAAACTGTCCTGTGGGCCAGTGAGCCCAAGGTCCATTATCTCAGCTTTCATCCCCACTAGAACACAGTGCTTGCTGTGATTGATCTCCCATGCCCTGGCTCTCCTGGGAGTCTCCAGTCTCATCGAACTTCCTGCTGTGATTCAGACACATTTTGGGCAGCTGCAGCCTCATGCCATTCCCTGTCCACTGCTCTGCTGTAAGCTGGCAGCACCTCTCCTGTCCCAAATACCTGCAGAAAGTATTTGCTACAGAGAAGCAGGGAGACACAGGCACAACAGGACAAGAAAGAGGTTCCCAGAACACTCTCCCACGTCTCACAATCTCCCCTGCCTTTTTCTTGTCATGTTTCTCTCTCTGTGCTCGACTGCATATCCAGGAAAACGAGACCTGGCCAGAGACAGGACAGGCAGCAGCAACCTCCTCTGAGCTGCTTATTTCACAGCACATGTCTGGATTTGAAGAGCCTGGGGCCTCAATCCTGCTGGAAATGGCAGGATCTGAGTTCCTGGTCTGCCTTCCACAAACCCTGACAAGAAAGTGTCCCAAGGGGCTGAGAGACGCCGAGCGCTCCCCTTCCTCTGCACCACCCCCAGGGCAGACGAGCTCCTCGCCTACCTTTTATTGCTGACAAGGAGGAGGACAGAACCATTCTGGATATTGGCTTCTTTGAGGGTCTCATGCTCCTCGAGCTGCCTGGAGTTGTAATAAAACGTCTTCTTCCAGGAGGTGATGCCCTCCCGCACCAGGAGAGCCCGCAGGTCCATCACGGTGTCCCTGGGCCGCACCGTCAGGGGCATCATCAGGTCCTCGTCAGCCAGGTGCACCTTGATGTGGTACCTCTTCCATCGGGACAGGCTCCTGCGCAGCGTGTCCATCCTCTCCAGCTCAGCAGGGCCGCTGTGGCAGAGCAGAGCATCCAGCTGGGAGACCGGCGAGGCAGGGACGTGGCTCTGAAGAGGCTGGCTGCTGCAAACCAGCTTAAAAACGTCCTGCCAAACCTGTTTCTCCCAGTTGCCACGCTGCATGCTTCGCATTCCAGGGAAGAGCTCACCTGGCTCCATGAGCCTGCTGGCTGGGAAACGTCTCCATGAATCATTTCCACACACCCCTAAATCCCAGAATAATTACAGTGTCTTCACGAAGTGCTCTTCATTCCAATGGCTGGCAGAGGACTTTCAAAGCCAGAACCCCACAGACATTAGAAACGTGGGTGCATGTGAGAAATGAATGGGTTTGGCAACCTCATGTCTCCTGCTCTAAAAAGCTGCCAGCTGGGGAGAAGATCAGTTAGCAAAGTAGGCATTTAGCAACCTCACAGCTATTTAACATGGCCACTTTAATGAAGAGAAGTACAGCTGCATAGTGACAAATTCCTCACAGAGGAGAGCCAGAGCCTGGCTGCGTGCACAGCTCTCATCATTGCAGTGCCCCAGGAGATCTGCCCTGGTACTGCTCACAAACAATCTGGGACCCTCCAGAAGGGGTAGGACTCATTCACTCCTCATCATACACCTGATATTGACTCACGTGAGTGCCTCGATGGTTCACTGCCTCGATTTCCTCTTCCTTTCGGACTGCTGTCTAATTGCAGGGCTGGGCATCCTGTGCAGCGTCAGTGGGATCAGCACCACAGGGCTGCAGGCACAGCCAGGTGGCACAGAGGCCTTGAAGTGCCAAGAGGAACCAGGCACACTTTGGGAAATACAATGGCACCTCTGAAAGGAAGGAGTTGATGTCAGCCACAGGCTGTAATTGACTGATACTGCAAGGCAGACTCTGGCAGTCACAAGACGATACTTCAGAGCAAACACTATGAAGATAAGGAAGCCTTTTTTGCTCTTTTTCTCAAAAAGATCAAGTCACCCTCTTATCTTGTAGGTAACTTTTCTGCAGCCCATATTACAGGCTTTAATTCCCTCGTCCATTCTTCTCAACACAGACCAGTATTTTCAGACCAAAGTACTGCAAGACTGTTGAGTTCAGGGTCTGCTCTTCACTAAAAAGGAGCTGCTCTTGCCCGGCAGATAACAAAACAGACAGATTTTCAGATAAGGCAGCAGTCAGCTCCCATTGAGAATGAGAGAAGTGTCCACTCTCCCATGGGGGAACAAGGAGGTTTCCACCTTTCCTCCACACCTCCCTTTTCCCTCCCCAGCACAACAACAGCAGCAAATATCTTCACTCGCACCACAACCACAGGCAGTGGAGATTTCCCTGTGCAGTTGAGAACTGAAGCTTCCATTGCAGCATTTCTTTTCAGCTTGGGTCACTCCAAAGGTACGATTGTTTTGGTGGGGTCTGGGATTCTTGGGTCCTTGCTCTGCCACTGAGTTGCTGCAAAGGCGTGAGGTGAGTCATGTCATGCCTTGGTGTTTGTGTTTGCTCACCTCATGACTGCAGGACGGTGTAACACATGTTCATTAAGCACCTTGTGGGAAACAGGAACTGCGTTTAGCTCTGTCATGGTTCGGGAGCGTTTAAGGATGCCTGGATTTACAAATATGCCAATAACCTTGAAGACAGAACATCACTACCCCTGTTGGAGATGGAGAAACTGAGGGATAAAGCTGTTAAAGCCGAGAAAAGGCAAAAGGTCAGGCTCTGGTCCCCACATCCAGGTACCTCAGTGAGGGGTCTCATTTTCAGACACCTGCAGAACCCCTCAGCCCAGGGCCAGGTGATTCCTTCCCCATTGGGGTGACATTCACTTAGGGAGCCAAACTTCATCCCTGGTGTAAAGCCAGAGTCTCGGGGGGAAAGCAAGGGTCTGATCCAGCTCCCAGAGCCATCCAAGGGCAGCCTCTCATTGACGGCAGCCAGACCTGGCACAGGCCCCAGACTCACCGTGCTCTGATGGCTCTGGCCAGCAGAATGTGCCCAGTGAGTGCCAAGGGGAGCATAAGGCATTCTCACTTCAGCAGAGCCTGTCTGGTGTCAGCGAGTCCATCAGCTCCATCCTTCAGCATACGTGACAGCCTGACAGTTGCCAAATACCTCCCTCAGACACTTTTCAGACAGATCCTGTTTATTTTTAGGACAGCTCTTTCCCATCGAGGCTCAGATGCAAATCATTATAGAAGAAGGGGGGGATGGTGGCAGGAAGAAAGCAACTATTATTTTTATTTCTTTGCCTATGATGTGGTTGCAAACTTTCCTCAAGTACCCCCATCTGCCCACACTGGGACCCTTCATTTTATGAAGAGGGATGATATCCTGGCCTATGAAAGCAGCATAAGGAGAAGCACAGCAGTGAAGTCAGCTTATGAAATATTGAAGCAATGAAATCCTCACGGAACACGTGAATGCCTAATGCCAGTTTCAATTAATTCTGGATTTTTCATTAAACCACTATTAAAAGCAAAAGGACAGCAGAAATAAGGGAAATTGACTTGAGCAGTATATTAAATACCTTAGTTTTGCTTGAGGATGTTTTATTATCTGTCCAAAGCAATTATTTCACAAGCTCCTGACGGTTTGTAGGCTAAACAAAGGTACAGGGTAAAGTTCTAGATGGTCTTTCCTTAAAATTATTTTAATTTCTGTCCCCTGCACCTGGCAGCCTGTCTCTGGCGATGTCTCTGGTATGTCATATCTGGATGACAAGACATGGAGTTCTGGGAATCCGTAATAAAGTGTCACTCTGGAATTATTTACAAATCAAATAAAAACTTGTTGACTTAAGCTTTTCCCCATATTGAGGGCAAACAAAAGACATGCAAATATTCAGAGACATTCATTAGGAAAGCCTGAAAAGCAATTTAAAACCCAGGTGGGCTGTGATTTTTTTTTATGGACAGAAGAAATAAAGCAACAGCATTTATAAAATGTCTCTTCTTCTGTTCCCAGAGCTTCCTTACTCCATTGACTAGAGCAAAAGAGAAACACCTGCCTGAATTAGGTGCTTTGTTAAGATGTCTCAAGACGGTTGAGATGATCTTGGGCCTTATAACTTCTGCTCATAATGACAGAATAGAGACATTCATTCCTAGGCAGGTGGGTTTTTGGTGGGGTGGGTTGGTTGTTTGACAGGGGCTGTTTTGCTGTTTGCTGTGCTGCTCTCCTTGAAAAGGGCAATAGAGAAGTGGGATGCTGCTCAATAAGAAAATAAAGGTTTTGATAAGGAAATAAAGGTTTCAATATGGAAATAAAGGTTTCTTTATTTTCTGGTAGCAATCCCAGGGAAACTGAAACATTTGGGAGAAATCTGATTGCCCTGGCAGAACCTGTAAGTCTTTGAGGAAACCCCTCAGCCAGTGGTGTCGTTGTGCCAAGGCAGACCCTTTGCTGTTCCCTGAAGCCCTCTGATCCCAGGACTTGTGGTCAGTAGTGCTGAACACTAAGGATTCTCCTCTGATGTCTCTTTGGGGACACTTTGGAAGCAGAGAGAGAGCAAGGGATGAAGCATGGGAGGTGATCCCCCTGCTCAGGCTGACCAGACTCTACCTGCACTCCTACAACACCAAAGGGGTACTAAAGGGTACTAAAGAGGGGCTTTTTGTCAGATTCCCAAAAGACTCACATTCTCCACCCAAACACTGTTCTCCTGCTCCATTAACCAAAGGTGCAGAGGGAAGGCTGCAGCACTGTGAGCTCTGACACCAGGTGCTGGGGAGCAGGAGGATGGGAAAGGTTCATTCACAGAGTGAATGGCTGTGCAAGCTCAAGGTTATAATCTCCAGTCCAATACGCAGCTGTCACCCAATTATTCAGTGCCTCAGATATCTCAGGTGATGGGGCAGCTTAAGGCACTGGTGTTTATATTTCTGAAGTACCAGAGGCCCCAGCTAGAGCTGCACCACCACGTGCCAGGATGAGTAAGGCCGTTCCTATCACTCAGTGCTTCTCTCCTCCTGAGACGTGCTTGGTTATGAAATGACTGGGCTCACTTTATATGTCAAGTTACATCTCCAGCAAATGAACAAAGAGATAATAAATGATTAATAAATGCTTTGAGAAATGAGAAATTAAATGCAACAGCTTTTTTTAAGAGTCCAACGGATAAGGACAAAATATGTAAGCCCAAGTGATAAGGCTTTCTCCTGATACAACTTATCTGCAGCACACTGCTCACATCTGCAAGAGGGCTTAGGAACACCAGTAGCTTCTTGTGCACCAGGAAAAAAAGAGCCTTTCTGTGATAGAGGAGCACTTCTTCTGGGGATTAAGACAAAATCCTCTTTGTTTAGACATTTTAAATCCAGAAAAGCTGGAAGGTGCTTCCTTTAATGTGTGAGGTATGACTGTCAAGCAGAGCCCCAACCTCCCATCCTTGCCTGGCATGGGGGAAAGTGTCAACATCTTCCTGCCCTGTTCTAAGCCACGGTCAGGAGCTCTCCATCTGCTCCAGCAGTATAATAGATTTTTTTTTTTTAAAGATGGGACTGTCATTCTTTCTGCTACAAATGAGGATTTCTGCCAGTAACACAGCTGAAGTCACCAAGCAAAGCAGACCCTGCTGCAAGTATCCAAATCAGATTCCAAAAGGCCCCACAACTGCTCTGGCCAGCTGCCCAGCAAAAAAATTGCACTACTGGGAGTTGGTGGACTGTTTGGCATGGAATTGAACTTCAAACAGGCTCCAGGAAAAAAAAAAAAAGTATATTTAGTTTTGAAGGAGAAAACCTGCCTGGGTTTGGAACACAAATGAACCTGCAAGTTTTCTAAGCAAAAGTTGGATGTGAGCTGGTGACATTTTCTGGTGGAAAAGGCAATGTGAAAGAAAAAAACCCTGGTAATGCACATGTTAAATGAACCAGTCAAGTGCAGAAAAAGGAAAAGCTGAAAAATTGATATGGAGGGAAGCATTTTGTGGTGGTAGCTATTTCTCACTTCCTTATAACTTCCCAGATGGGAGATTCATGGCCCTCAGAAGAAGTCTGTATCCTTGGGCTTTGGCCTGAGGCAGCCCATGACTCACTCCCCCAAGAGGGTTGGCTATAAGCTGAGAAACAAGCAAGACAACAAAATGGTGGTGGAAGCAGCAAAACAAAAGACAAACGAGTTAACTGATGGAAAAGCAAAAAAAAACCCAAATCTCTGCGCACAAAGGAGGGCCTGGATGGAGAGAGAGAGAGAGAAGGCTTGTGCCACTGAGGATTCAGAGAAGCTGCCATCCCAGGCAGCCAGCTCCTTTTCTTTCAGGCAAAACAAATTCAGGTGCCCCGGTCTCCAAAAGTGAGATGGGCGGAAACAGAAGGTTTGAGGCTCTCTGAGCCATTCCAGCTGCAGCACCATCATTTTCCAGAGGCTCAGGGAAGAAGAGGGAGGATCTGTGGATCTGCATTGCCATCTAACGGCAAGGCAGAGCTTGAAGCATTGGCTGGGGCCCAGCAATGGGCTGGAAAAGTAAAAACAAGGAGGAGATGGCCCTCAGGGATAGTCCCGTGCTCTAAATGCAAATCCTGCCTCTGCAGCTGAAAGGTCTCACCCATGAAGACCAGTCCAGAGAAAAGCAGGGCAGCCAAAATCTTCTGGTAGGGGCTGCTGATTCCTTCTTTTCTAGGATCCTCTCCACTCTGTGATAGCCAGAAATATTAGCACAGATTCAGGGTGGCATTTGCTTTCTTCTGCTGTACCCTGTTCTTCTAATGCTGGCAGTGAGACAGGCAGCCCAAGCAGGTGTGTATTTCAGGTATGGAGTGAATTCTGCCATCCTGTTCAAAACAGTGTAAAATTCATTATCTCAGGTGTTCCAAGATCCTGCTGGGAAATGCAGGTAACTGGGATTATTAAAGAAAAGAGGTAGATTTCCCTTGGATCAAGGCACAGGAAAAGCAGATTTACTATTTTCATCACACTCAGCCCAGTGCTCATCCGTGGTCATACATAATGAGAATGTATTTCAGGTTGGTACTGAGAAGGGTGGAGGGAGAACCCACAGAGCAAAAAATTCACTGAGATGTGAGGGTTTACACATCTTGTCATTTAAAAGGAAATGTCAGGAAGAGACAAGTCTGATGTTCAGTCCAGTGCCACCTTTTCTACTGATACACCATATTATATAATTTCTACAAAAGAAAATTTACAAGAGAGTGGATTGTTAGGAGATACTCATGTTAGTAAAATGAAGGAATTTGGTAAAGGGTTGACAACAGGTTCTTTCTTCTGCTTTGAATCGCTTCTAGCCTTGAAGCATGCAGCTTTGTATGTGAGGAGTTGGAGCTCAATCAGCGTGAAAGAGAGGAAGGAGATCTTCTACAACCAAAGTTTGGAGCAGAGAAGGAGCTGCAGGAGAAACTGGGGGATATAAAGTGTCTGTTTTTCCCAGCTAGTGAAACGGGCCATGTTGTGGGTCTCAGCTAACTGCTGGGCCACAAAAAAGGAGTAGAAATTGACAGCAGAGAAAATGTTGAGACCTGCCAGACTTCAGGCCACAGGTCTGACCACCCCCAGTCTGTTCAGATGCCTGCTGTGACAAGCTTTCCATGCAGCCTGCTGCCAAAGGAATGAGCACACTCTCCAACAATCCAACTTCATTTCCTTCTGGTATCCTCTCATATTTACACACCAACCTTGCCAAGCTTTGCTCAGCCCAAACAATCCCTCAGAAAGAAAAGGAAAAACAAAGGAGCTCTTACAGCCTGTAAAGCACCTTCCTGCCTGCCTGAAACAAACCAAAAAAAAAAAGAAATGGTTTAGAGTGCTCCTCTTTCTCTCTTGGTTGCTCACTGTTTCCCAAGCTAATGAAAACCAGAGGCTGTGGGACTGACAGGATTATCATCACTGAATTCTCCAGGTGTTTCTCTCCAGTTCGTGAAGCAGGGAAGGGAAGAAGGGCATGTACCCGGTTGAAGGGCTACAGAGGGTGACATGTTTCTTGATGTTCCTTTCTAAATGTGGCTCTGAGTCATGCCACGGTGTTGATTAGAAAAATTATCTTCCTGCAGTTGAAGTAGAAAGGAAAAAGAATCTTGTTTGGTGTTTGCTTCCCTAGCCCTGAATCCAAGCCTGCCTGAGCCTGTGGCAGGAAGGGGGCTGGTGAGCTGACTGGAAAATCACTTGTGCTTCTCTCAATCATAGAAATTATGAAGAGGCTGTGAGAGCAGCCACAGGAACAGTTCAAAATGCACACCTAAGGGTACAAGCAGCTGTTGTCCCAAGGAAGCAGCACGCACAGCCTTATATCAGCCTCCATTTCGCAAGTTCCTACATGTGCTGGGTCAAACAGGGCTAACACAGTCCTTCCCACCCCGTTGCCCTCCCTTGTATCTTCAAACTACAGCCCAAAACTTGTTCCTGTGAGTCAGAGAGCCTGTGGCACATCCAGGACCACGAGGTGAAACAGCTCTGAAGGCAGGATGGCATGACTGAGGGAAAGGAGCCCTGAAGGAGCCATAAAACACAGCCAGCTGGCTGGAACAGACAGCAGCACTGTGAGCTGGACCACGGGGCTGCAGCCAGCTGAGGGAAAATTATTAAAGGTGTATCTTGTCCCCCAAAAAATCTGATGGGGGTCCTACGCTCCCCCTGTGCCCACCAGCACTGAACCACACTCAGCTTTCACCCCCAAACCATGCATCTTGTGCCCAGGAAATCTGGTGGGGGTCCCAAAGATGCATCTTGTCCCCAGGAAATCTTGTGGGGGTCCCAAAGATGCATCTTGTCCCCAAGAAATCTGGTGGGGTTCCCAAAGATGCATCTTGTCCCCAAGAAATCTGGTGGGGTTCCCAAAGATGCATCTTGTCCCCAAGAAATCTGGTGGGGGTCCCAAAGATGCATTTTGTCCCCAGGAAATCTGGTAGGGTTCCCAAAGATGCATTTTGTCCCTAAGAAATCTGGTGGGGATCCCAAAGATGCATTTTGTCCCCAAGAAATCTGGTGGGGATCCCAAAGATGCATCTTGTCCCCAAGAAATCTTGTGGGGGTCCCAAAGATGCATTTTGTCCCCAGGAAATCTGGTAGGGGTCCCAAAGATGCATCTTGTCCCCAAGAAATCTGGTGGGGGTCCCAAAGATGCATCCTGTCCTAAAGAAATCAGGTGGGGGTCCCAAAGATGCATTTTGTCCCCAGGAAATCTGGTGGGGATCCCAAAGATGCATCTTGTCCCCAAGAAATCTTGTGGGGGTCCCAAAGATGCATCTTGTCCCAAGGAAATCTGGTGGGGGTCCCAAAGATGCATTTTGTCCCCAAGAAATCTGGTGGGGGTCCCAAAGATGCATTTTGTCCCCAAGAAATCTGGTAGGGTTCCCAAAGATGCATCTTGTCCCAAGGAAATCTGGTGGGGGTCCCAAAGATGCATCTTGTCCCCAGGAAATCTGGTGAGGGTCCCAAAGATGCATTTTGTCCCCAAGAAATCTTGTAGGGGTCCCAAAGATGCATCTTGTGCCCAAGAAATCTGGTGGGGGCCCCAAAGATGCATCTTGTCCCCAGGGAATCTGGTGGGGTCCTGTGCTCCCCTGTGCCCACCAGCACTGAGCCTTGCTCAGCTCCCAGGGCTTTCACCCCAAACCCCTGAGGAGCCTCTGCCGCCCTCCATCAGCAAATTCCCACGCAGGAGGGCACGGAGAAGGGCACACGACTGTGATTAATGTGGTTTATGGGGCTGCCATGTCATTTCTCAAGGTTTGGAAACACTGATAACACAGTGCTTCACCCCTACGCCTTAAACCCGCTCCAGACTGAGGTCCTATGCGATTTTACCTTCCACTGCTCAAGTCACAGAATAGCTTAAAAGTCAGTGGAATTGGACTAAAAAAAATATGCCCGGGGACCACCTTGCTGCAGAGGTACCCGGAAAAAGCACTTTTAATTTTGTGAGGCGTTCAGAGGCATACAGGCACATACCGAGTGCCAGCACTGGTTTGCAAGGAAACACCGAACCTAGAGCTGTTTAAAATTGTGATTTTTTTTTATTATTATTAAAACAAAAACAAACAAACGATGAAGAAGAAGAAGAAGACAAAGAAAGGGTAAAACAAGCACACAAAAGAAGCAGATCCCCCGCCGCTGCCGGCGGTGCCGGGCCGGGCGGGGCAGGCCCATCCCCAGAGCCCGCCGGGAGCCGCAGTCCGGGGCGCCGCCATCTTGGCGCCGCCTCAGCACCGCCCCTGAGGGCTCCCGGCAGCCATCTTGGGGCGCGGGGCGGGCTGGGCTTTTGGTAAAATTAATTCGTTTTGATTTAAACAACAGCAAATCGTTGTCGTGTTTTAACCCCAGCTGGCTGCCGAGCACCACGTAGCCATTCACTTGCTCGCCCACGAGCGGAATCAGAGAGAATCAGAAGGGTAAAAGCTGGAGAACTCCTGGGTTGAAAGAAAGTTTAATAGGGAAAACAAAGGAGAACAGGGCACCATCCCATGGAATGGTGTCATGGGAAGACAAATGCCATCACTCCAAAAGTCCCCCATTTGTTCCTCCTTCTCCCCGTTTATATCCTGAGTGATGTCAGATGGTTTGGAATAGCCTGGTTGTGTCTCCTCCAATCTCTCAGGCACCCCAGGCCCCTCCCCAGCTTGGTCCTGTAAGAGGCAGGAAAGGCCTTGGCTCTGTGCAAGCTCAGCAATAACAAAAGCATCACTATATTCTCAACCCTGTGTTCACAACAAATCCAAAACACAGCCCAGTACCAGCCACTGGGGAGGAAATTAACTCTATCAGAGCCACAACATTGTGCTGGTGTCGGCTTCGTGTCTGCTCTACCATCACATTTAGCTCAATAAAGAGCAGATTTTCCCTTGGAAGTCTCTCCCAAAGGCCTTTCAGTGCTGTGCCAGCTGAGCCCCAGAGGATGGGGAAGCTCTGGCTCCTGTGCTGAGTGTCCTGGTGCCCTCATGGCTGGGATGCTTGGGCAGAGGGGCTGTGAGCGAGCTCAGGCTGTGAGTGAGGGGCTGCAGAGAGCAGAGCCTGGCACAACTGGGCAGGGAAGGGACACCGTGGGCTCAACGGGACCTGGATGGGGAAAGAACCAGGGTGGACATCAGGAAAAGGTTCTTCTTCCCCCAGAGGGTGGTTGGGCACTGGACATATTCCTCAGGGGACAGCCCCAAGGCTGCCAGAGCACCGGGAGTGTTTGGGCGATGCTCTGAGGCACGGGGTGGGATTGTTGGGCTATCCGTGCAGAGCCAGGAGTTGGAGTGGATGGCCCCTGTGGGACCCATCTCAGTACATTCCATGGCTCTGTGCAGGTGCCAGGGCAGCAAAGTCAGAAAGTGCTGCCCTGGAAGGTGCCATCCATCAGAATATCAGAACATCAGAGCAGTCAGGACAAGGCCGTGTGGGGCTGTGAGGCTCAGCAAGAGCTGGTGAAGGGATGGAATGGTTTTGGGGACATGTTTAATAGAGCTGCAAAAGGAAGCAGAGCTTATTCTGGGGCTGTTGGATGCTCTGCTTGGTGTCCTGTGTCAGTGGAGGTACTCCTGCTCCCCCCAGAGCCTGCTCTTCCCTTCATACAGCAGAAGGAATAATTTACGGTGCTCATCGGACTGCAACTTCAGGTGTTGTTCAGTTCCCCAAGTATTTAGTGAGGGAAATTTCAAGGACAGGCACTCAAACTCACTGAGTTTGCCTTGAGCCTGAACTTTACATCTAAATTTGAGTTCTGTTATGCGTTGTACTATCACACATTATAGCTAGTTCCTTAACACCAGTGCTTATTTTTACAGCAAAAACCTCTGCTGTCTCGTATCCTGCATCTTTTTATAACTTAAATTTAGCCACCTCTTAGGCATAGATTTTTTAAAAACTATTTATTTATTTTGTCTGGATTTATTTTGGAGTAACGTAAAGAGATCCTTCCCTTGATCAGCCTCATGCCTTTATTCCAGGAAGGCAGGCCATCCCCAAGATCTGCTGGGTTGGTGAATTGCTCTGCACACACAAAGGGGAGCTAATCAGCTTTTCTCCAGGCATGTGTTCATATGTCAACACTTATGCTTCTGTCAGAAGCTTAAAAATGGAAACAGTTTTCTCTTTAAGAAAACAGGACCCAAATAAGGAGATGGAGTGGTGAAGATTCCTCTAGTGAGTCTGTTCCAGCTCATTCCTTAGAAAGGCTGTGGATGGAGCACCGGAGAAGGGGCCAATAGATCTGGGTTTTGTCCAGGGGGCTCTGGGTTTAAAGCTCTCTAAAACCACTTGTAGCTCATTTTCCCTGTGACTTGCCTGGGTACAACTTCTTTCTCTGTCCAAGCTGTTAAAAATCTAAAATTTTAATCACAAGATTCTTCTAGTTGCGTGACAGATCCAGCCTGTCCTTGAGCAAAAATGGAAGCTATCAAGAAAAAGATGCAGATGTTGAAGTTAGACAAGGAGAATGCCATTGACAGAGCAGAGCAGGCTGAGACGGATAAGAAGGCAGCTGAGGACAAATGCAAGCAGGTAAGAGGAAATGAAATCACTGGCTTCGTGTGTGCTGTGGAAATAAGTGTAACAAAATACTGTGTGGCAATGTTCTGATTCAGAAATCAAAATAATTTGAAGTCGGTTTTCTGTTCATCTTCTTTTGAAGTTTTTTGCCTTTTTGTTATGCTTCTACAGCCAGGACTGGGCTGTAACTTCTCAGCCATCTCAGTCTTTCCAAAATTAACATCATCCACAGATTATTAACAGTACTTTGTCTAAGTTTTCTTGAATCTTACATAATTCTCCTAAATTTCTCATGCTTTGATTCCACGCCAAAGGCCTTTACATATTTAAAATCAAAGCTGTAAACCCTGACACCTGTAGGACTAGTGCTAATAGAGTCGGTTGTGTCTAAACATTAATTAAGCCTCTCCTTGAAATGAATTAATAAAGTTCACTTCAAGTTTTTGGTGCAGAGAGTGCCCCTTAGAGGTACCAGCTGAGATTCAACAGGAGATATGTTCTCTTATTTTTTGTGTCAAGAATAATGGAAAATATCTTAATTCGAATGCTGTTCTTTTAACTGGATTCTAACGATAACATTTTCATATTCTTTTGCTTTTCAATGTCTTTATTCTGGGTGTCTGTCTCCTATTTGAGCTTTAGTATTTCCAGAATGATCTTGAAATGTGAGCTGAGTGCATTCAAGTTTTTACAGCACTTCTTGTAAAAGTACCAGATATTTCCCTTTTATGTTCTCTAAACCTGCTGCATCTTCCACACTGCTCTAATATGTTATAAGCATTCATCTGGTCTAATATTTCTTCTTCTTTAGAAAAATAAATCTTTGATCTTACTCCTCTTTTCTGAATTGTCTCAAAATTTTCAGCTTCTTTTTTAATGTGGGCACAGTACTCAAATAGTTACTTTAATATTCATACACAAAGCCAGCATCTGCTTCATGCTGCTCAGTGTCCCTCTGTCAGAACACCCGAGCAAGGTTTGCAGTTCTCTCACACTCTCTGGTTATTCTCTGCAACACACCAACATTCCAGAATAGCACACTACCAGAAAGGTCTTTAAAACTATCAGTGAAACTAAAATGGAGGAAGTACACCAAAATACAAACTGTTTTCATAGAGTAAATTTCTGTGAAGGTGGAGCTAAATGGATAAATCACTGTCTCCACAGACTGAGCTGTTTTGTGTTGCAAATGAAAGGAGGAAGCAGATGGGTTTGCAGGCCCACCCTTATCAGCAGCAGGCCTTTGATAACGTGAATTCTTCAGGGAGCATGAGACAGTTTATCACTAACCAGCCTCCCAGCAGGTTATAAATAGCACCATTCTAGTGAACAATATGGATTTATATGGTATAGAGAAGTCTGAGCCTCATATCATGTTGGGCCACAGCTGGAGAATAATCCAGGCTGGAAGGGACCTCCCGAGGTCAGCCAGTCCCACCTAGAGCAAGGCCAGCCCTGGTCCCTCCCACATCCAGAGTGCCTCATCTGGGTTGAACTGTCCTGAAGCACACACAAAGATCATTTTTTTTTTTCAGCTGTACAGAAATGGAATCGTTTCCTGAAAAATCACCAGGTAACAGCGTTACAACAAACACTAAAATGACATAATTTAAAAACATCTATAATTATGCTGCAAAACTGCTGCAGGGTGTCAAAAAAAAAAAAAGTGAAGTGAGAAAGGGCTTATAATTTCTGTATTAAACCAGATCCTGTGTGTGTGGTGGCAGGTAGTGTTGTTATCATGTTTTTAATGATCCTTGCCTGGCAATTGCTATCAGTCATTCTCAGACTACTGCCACTAGCAGAACTTTGATCTGGTCTTTTGTGGTTTTTTGTATGCTATAATGGGTTAAAACTAATAGTAAAGAGTAGTTTTATTATATTAAGCTGTAACTGATACTACATCAGTATGCTCACTTTGGGGATTTTGTCTCTTGAAAGGTAGAGGATGAGCTGGTAGCTCTGCAGAAGAAGCTGAAAGGAACTGAAGATGAACTGGATAAATACTCAGAGGCTCTTAAAGATGCCCAGGAAAAACTGGAGCAGGCTGAGAAGAAGGCCACTGATGTACGTACCCATGGCTAACACTTGCCTGTAACTCTGCTTGGTGTATTTTGTACGCACTTCACCGGTTGTTTGCATTTCTGCCGGGGGACAGAGAGGCGGGGTTACAGGTTTTAAAAGGTGCAGGGTTTCAATCTCCTCTCCCCTCTGCTAAAGGGAGCGGGGCTGTTCCGCACTCCCGCAGCTGCCCCCGGGAGCCCGCACCGCTTGAGGCTCCAGGGGTACCCGGAGGGGAATTCTTTGGGAAAGGAGAAATCCCCTTTGACAGAACTAAACAAAATGGTGCCTCTGGAAGGAGAATGGGACGGCAGCAGCACTATGCCGTGGCGTAAGGCCGCCCTTTGCCTTCATCCCCGCGTCAGGGCTAAAGGCCAGTCCAGGCTCCCCGCCACACCCGCGTGAAAACCTCGCCTTGGGGGGCCGGGGAGCGCGGCTGCGGGGCAGCATCCCCCGGACCGAACCGGGCCGAGCGGGGCTGGGCAGCATCCCCCGGACCGAACCGGGCCGAGCCGAGCGGGGCTGGGCAGCATCCCCTGGGCCGCGCCGAGCGGGGCGGCATCGCCCGGGCCGGGTCCAGCGGTGCAGCATCCCCCAGGCCGAGCGGGGCAGGGCAGGGCAACGCAACATCCCCCGGACCGAACCGGGCCGGGCCGAGCGGGGCTGGGCAACATCCCCTGGGCCGGGCCGAGCGGGGCGGCATCTCCCGGGCCAGGCCCAGCGGTGCAGCACCCCCCGGGCCGAGCGGGGCGGGGCAGGGCGGGGCACCGCAACATCCCCCGGACCGAACCGGGCCGAGCCGAGCGGGGCTGGGCAACATTTCCCGGGCCGGGCCCAGCGGTGCAGCACCCCCTGGGCCGAGCGGGGCGGGGCAGGGCAACGCAACATCCCCCGGGCCGGGCCGAGCCGAGCGGAGCCGAGCGGGGCGGCCCCGGGCGCGCCCGTCCCGTCCCGTCCCGGCCGAGCCCGCGCCGCTCCTCAGGCTACGTCACCACCTCCACCTCCAGGCGCGTGACGTCAGCGGGCCATTGAAAGGCGCGGGCCCGCCACGTGCAGCACCTCCGCGCCCAGCCCGCCGCCCGCGCCCATGGCCGCGCCGAGCTCCCTGGAAGCCGTCAAGAGGAAGATCCAGTGCCTGCAGCAACAGGCGGATGAGGCCGAGGACCGCGCGCAGGTCCTCCAGCGGGAGCTGGACCTGGAACGGGACCTGCGGGAGAAAGTGAGACCGCCCGGGCTGCCTGCTCGCCTCTCTCGGTCGCTCTCTCCCGGGCTGCTCCTTCCTTCCTGTCTCTGGCTCTCTCTCGCTGGGGCGCGCCCGGCTCTTCCCCGCTGCGGGAGGACGGCTTGGCCGCCGGCTGCCTCCATCCCCGGGCTGTCCCCGCTCCGCTCCGCACTCGCCGCCCGCGGGAGCCGCCGGCGCTGCCGCAGCGCCGCGCCCGCACCGGCCCGGCCCGCGGGGAACCGGGCGCGGCGGCCGCGGCTCCTCGCCCGCCGCTTATCGCGCTTTGGGGCCCGTTCCTGCGGAAAAGCACCGATCGGCACTGGGGAGCGGTTGAGAGTTTAGTAGGAAATGGCTGTTTAATTAGGCAAAAGCGCTGCATGACACGGAGCGGGGAGTTCCCGCCTCTCGGCGCCGCACCGCTGGCTTCAGCACAGCTGGGAAATGTCCGAACTGCTGAAAAATCACTTTCCGTCCTGGTTTTCACAGAGAAATGCGAAATCTCCGCTAGCGTGCGGTTCTCCCGGGGTTGCACAGCTGGTTTCACTTAGATTTGTGTGCGATCAGCCTTCCCGGCATCTTCCTGCTATTTTATCACATGTCAGCGAGTTAGTTTTACCGTATAAGGACTGCGGGCTGCTGCTGGGAGAGGTGGAGCCAGGCTCACCCCAGATTCCCAGTGGCCCCGGCTCCATAACTTTGGAATCTCGCTGAATTAAAAAGTGACTTAAAAGCGCCCTGTCTAGAGGAAGGAGTTGCTGCCACAGAACAGATGCCAGTTTTGTACGTGATCGATGCCTTGTGTATAAATCGGGAAGTTAAACACTGCACTGGGTAAAAACATGAAACGTTGGATAATTTATGACTAGAAGAATCCTGGGTCAGCTTCCATTTGGATCAGCCACTGAACTCCTTTCCAAGATGGCTCAGAAGTGAATGGAAACCACTTCCTCCAGCTTAGGAGTGGTCAGTGACCAAATTTGCTAAGCTGCAGAAAAACGCTTTTTTTTTTTTTTCCAAAGTGTTTTAACATAAAGCATAAAACAGTCACCCATCCAGGGTCTCTATTCTGTAAAAGTGAGGGGAAAAAAAAAGTTAATCTTGTATATGGCAATCCTCCTCAGAATGGGGAACAATACAGTGCACAAGCCTGGCAGTTACTAAAGCAGGGTTCCATTTTCCTTCCAAACCAAGCAATTAAAGGAGCTGAATCCTAATAAACACATATTTATGGACACCAGTTTGTCCATGTTGTCTGTATTGAGCATTTCTCCCAGCAATCTTTTCCATTTATTAACTAGTCTATTTTTTACACACTAATGGTGCAGTTTGTTCAATAATACACAAACAGATCTTATTACTGAGAAATGCATCCTGCCTAATTCCTTAAGTACCGCAGGAAGCACAGTTAACTTATTTTAAGAATCTATCTAATTTTGTCCCAAAAAAAAGCCTGACTCTGCCATGCTGAGGCCACTGTCTGTGCCCAGCTGACCCTGTAGATTCTCCAGCATCCAGGATGGATCAGGACCTGGCTCCAGCTCCACAGTGAGCTGTGGCAGGGTGTCACTGAAACCAAGGGCAGAGAAACCCACGGTGGAGGTTTTGGAACTAAGCCATCATGGAAACGGTTCACTTTTTAAGTTTGGATAGATGCAGCCCTGTGAAGTGCTCCAAAAATACCCCCGATCCATTCGCAGTCCTGTCGAGTTCCTTTTTGTGTGGCAGGAATGATAAGTGCCATTAAAAAAAAGAAAGAACAAGCACACACTCCATACCTTGACATTCCTGAGATGCCAGAGTTTAAGCAAACAAAAAAGCAGAGGCAGAAGGGCCCCTGAGCTGCCCTGCAGCCCCAGGGAGATGCTGCTGTGGTTGTAAGGACACTGATGGAGTGCTGTGTAACCCTGGGCCATTGTTCACACAGGCTGAGGGTGAGGTGGCAGCTCTGAACAGACGCATCCAGCTCGTGGAAGAGGAGTTGGATCGTGCCCAGGAACGACTGGCCACAGCCCTGCAGAAACTGGAGGAGGCTGAGAAAGCAGCAGATGAGAGCGAGAGGTACGTTCCTTTTTTATTTTCTGGTGTTAAATAAATGAATATATGCCAATAAAATATTCCTGTGTAATTTAGTATCTGCATGGGCTACTGCAGGTCAGAGACTTGAAACTTTCTTACAAGCTTGATTGGGTAATTCTGATAGCCTTGCTGAACACAGTGGTCATAATGGGGGACTTACAGGTTACAAATACCCAATTCCACTTTGTGAAGTGGAGATACAAGTGCCAAAATGCTTCTACGTTAAACATGCTTTGACTTCTGCAGAGGAATGAAGGTTATTGAGAACAGAGCAATGAAAGATGAAGAGAAAATGGAAATTCAGGAAATGCAGTTGAAGGAGGCCAAGCACATTGCTGAAGAAGCCGACCGCAAGTATGAGGAGGTAAAAGGGAGAAGGAAATGATGAAATGTACAGAGAGCCATGAACAATAACTCTGCTCTTCAGTTCAGTCCCTCTGTTCAGTTGGCACGGGGTGATGCTTCAACCTTGGAACATTGCCAACAAAGAGGAATTTTAATAGTGATTTGCAGCATCTTAATGCTAAAAATACTGCAAAATCAAACTGGGGGAGGCTGTGTACGCTTCAGCCTAATTTCCTCACTCCAGAGGAAGCAAGAACAAAGTATTTCTGAGTGCTTTTTGAAATCTGTAAAGAGTGTCCCAGCATGTGTCAGGGGATGGAACTCGATGATTTTTGAGGTCCCTCCCAGCCCAAGCCATGCTGTGATGCTGTGATTCTGTGAGCTGCACACTGACTGACAGCTGCTGTTGTCTCTTTTACAGGTTGCCCGTAAACTGGTTATTTTGGAGGGTGAACTGGAAAGAGCTGAGGAGCGGGCAGAGGTGTCTGAAGTGTGAGTAACTTTTCAGAATATAGGAAATATCAACACTACATTGCATTGAAAATAATCTCCTGATAGGCAGGCATGTAGTTAGTACTTGTAGAAAAGTTGGTTTGTACACTATATACCTGGTTTTCTTCTTTCAGACTTAATTACTTCCTCCCTTGTGTTTTTTAGACTCCTCCAGATCATAACAGGAACACCAGTAATTCATTCTTCTGTTTTCCCTTTCTAGTAAGTGTAGTGACCTTGAAGAGGAGTTAAAGAACGTCACAAACAACCTGAAATCTTTGGAAGCTCAATCTGAAAAGGTTGGTTCTTTCAGAAAACTAAAGGATATGGGCAAACCTAAAACTTGTAAATAGAATTCATAGAAATAAAAGCAAGTGAGAGGTTTTACCTGCCTGCCTGTGGATACCACTCCATCAGCTCTGCCCAAACAATGCTGAAGGTCTGCAGAAGAGCACGGAAATGGCGTTTGCAGCTGTTGTAAAAGGAAGAGTGCTTATAAATAGGTCACAGTTTCATAAACATTTATTATTGTTGCTACAACTTCCTTTAAAGAGCGTTTATTGTTTTCACAGTACTCGGAAAAAGAAGATAAATATGAAGAAGAAATCAAGATTCTCTCTGACAAGCTGAAAGAAGTAAGTTTGGCCATCCCTAAGCTGGATGCATTTTTGGGCATAATCTTTCTAGGAGCACCCAGTGATGCTATTTCAACTTTTTTAGGCTGAAACTCGTGCAGAATTTGCAGAGAGAACTGTTGCCAAACTGGAAAAGTCTATTGATGACCTGGAAGGTATGGAATGAATCAAGTTTCTTTAAAAGTGCTCAGTTTCAAATCAGAGGACAAATTCTAGGAGTGGGTGGTGGATTTAATGGGAAAGAACAGCAGCATATTGGTAGATGGGTGTGATGTGTCCACTGGGAACCTGCCCTGTGTGGTGGAAGTTCTCCTGGAAAAGGTTTTCTTCCATAAAGTTGGTAACAATTACCTGATTTTGGCCAACTAACAGATGGAGGGACTCAAGGGCTCACCATACTTAATCTGCTTGCCTGAAAACAGTTGTGAGATTACAAAAAGTTCACATAGCTGGAACTTCTGACCATGCAGCTTTGTGGGTGTTTTGCTTTCCTCCTGATACTCAACTACGCCTCTGTTTTCTTCTTTTGTTTTCCTCCCAACTGCTTTGGCTGCTGTTGCCTTTTGCCTGTCTCCACTCTCCTCCTGTGGCCTCCTCTCCTCCCTGCATTTCTTGCTGGGCTGTTGCTGCTGCCCTGGTGCCTGACAGATGAGCTCTACGCTCAGAAGCTGAAGTACAAAGCCATCAGTGAGGAGCTCGACCATGCCCTCAACGACATGACCTCTTTGTGACCTGGCCCTGTGTGTGGAACACGGGGAAGCTCCCGCTCACTGTGTTTTCTCAAGCTTTTCTTGCCTGTAATCCCTGTCACTCCTGTGCCACTTCCACCTCTGTGGGAACTGAGCTCAATAAAACATGATACCTCTACCTTTTACCTTGCAGGGTTTACTTCTGTATAGATCAGCTCAAATTCACTGGTGATGACACCAAAAATACATTCAGCTCCTCAGGTGGGGTTGGGCAGGACACGGTCAGGATGGGGCAGCACCTGGCTCTGGTGAACAATTGAATTTTGGTGTTCCTTTAGTCAGTGAAAAGCTTTGAGTGCACTCAGTGTCTGCTCCACCAGCCTGGTTAAAAACCTCCCAGTCCAAGGAGAACCCAGCAGGATGTGGCCTATATAGAAATGACACAATGACACATTAAAACACAGCCCTTTCACGTTCCATGGGACGTGTCCACAAACCTCCCTAAAGGACAGCAATTACAAAAAACTGGCCCTGTTTTGATGATAAAGGTGTCTTAAATATGAAGGTAAGCTACCTCAGGTTTTATTAAAAGACAAAAGGCTATAAAATAATGTGATTTCACTCTTGTGGTTTTCTTCTTTCTCTCCAGAAAAACTCGCTCAGGCCAAAGAGGAGAACCTGGGCTTGCACCAGACACTGGACCAGACGCTAAATGAACTGAACTGTATATGAGGGGTGCAGAGCTGACAGCAGCACACGAGCCAGCCTGGCCCTGCCCCGCTCCTCTCCTTTCTCTCTCTGTATCCTGGAAAAGCCAATTAAGTTATCACCGGCACCGCCACACCGTGGCTCCGGGCATCCCTGGGGCCGGGGAGCCGGGCTGGGCCGGGCCGGGCGGGCGTGGCCGTGCCCTGGCTGTTCTCACGGTTCCTTGCTCCTCCCCTGTACACCCCGGTAGAAGCTGCACCCGAACGGCGCCGCCTCCGCTGCCGTTTCTTATTAAAGGATTTCTCACAGTACCGAGGCCTCGTGCGGGTTTTTGTGCACTCGGGGGCGTGACGTCACGGTGCGGGCAGGTACGGGAGTGACGTCATTGTCACCGCCCGGCCTCGCCTGCCCGCAGCCGGAAATGACGCAGACCGGCGGTGGGGCCGACAGCCAATCGCAGCTCCGCTTGCACCCGCGTCAGAGCCGCCCGCCAATGGCGTGCCGGCTCCGTGCGCTCTCCGCCGGGCTGAGCCAATGAGCGTGTGGTGGGCGGGGCCGGTGACCACCAACATGGCGAAGACCTACGACTACCTGTTCAAGCTGCTGCTGATCGGCGACTCGGGCGTGGGCAAGACCTGCGCGCTGTTCCGCTTCTCCGAGGACGCCTTCAACGCCACCTTCATCTCCACCATCGGTGAGCGCCGCCCGCACCGCACTGCGCTCCCGCGCGGGGATCGCCCGCGGCACCGGCATCGCCGCGGCTTCGCTGCTGTGGCGGGCCCGGTTCGCTGCCATGCGAGCCCCGGTTCGCTGCCATGCGGGCCCGTTCGCTGCCATGCCAGCCCCGGTTCGCTGCCATGCGAGCCCCGGTTCGCTGCCGTGCGGGGCCGGTTCGCTGCCATGCCAGCCCCGGTTCGCTGCCGTGCGGGGCCGGTTCGCTGCCGTGCGGGGCCGGTTCGCTGCCGTGCGAGCCCCGGTTCGCTGCCATGCGGGGCCGGTTCGCTGCCGTGCGGGGCCGGTTCGCTGCCATGCCAGCCCCGGTTCGCTGCCATGCCAGCCCCGGTTCGCTGCCGTTCCCTGGCGGGCTCTCCGCACGGGCTCCGTGAGGGGCTGGGCAGCGGCGGGCAGGGAGCGCTGAGGACGGGACGCTGAGCAGCGCAATTGTGGGCAAAGCCGCTGGATTTGGCAAACAATCCAAATAGTTTGGAACAAATCCCCCCTTTGGGCGGGAGCTGTGAGTAAAGGAATTGGTTCTCCTTTCAGGAATCGACTTTAAAATCAGAACGATAGAACTCGATGGCAAGAGAATCAAGCTGCAGATCTGGTAAGGCGCCTCTGCCGCTGTGTGCTGTGCGTGGGGATGCGCTCGGGTCTGGTCCGCTGGTGCTGCTCAGTGGTTGATGGTGTTTTAGAACCCCAAAGGCAGTTTCTAGCGCTCTGAACACTGGGTTATTTATCTCATTCCTGTGAGGCTCGCGGTGGTGTTACAGGAGCTGAGGCGGAGCTGTTGTGTGTGTTGCAGGGACACGGCCGGGCAGGAGCGGTTCCGGACCATCACCACCGCCTACTACAGGGGAGCCATGGTAGGGGCACGGCCGGGGTCCTGGGCCGGGGCCGGGGGAACGCAGCTGCCTCTGGAGCCCTCCCAGCACGGGGAGTGCCAGGCTGCACTCCCAGCTCTGCTGCTCTCAGGGCGCTGCTGGAGCTGGGCTGGGATGTTGGATAACACCCTTTGCGTGAATTACTGATGGGGTAACTGAGGGCATTTTAAAAACTTCTATTCCGTTTTCATGAGCAGGGTGAGACAATACAGATGTTATAATTCATGCCATCACAGTCAGAAGTCAACTATTCCCTAATTACAATACACTATAAGTGTTTCTTGGCTTATCAGCTTTTTACCACACCTTAAAACCAATCATCTAAAACTACCCCTCATCGGTCCCACTACAATATATCTTTCATAATTCTATTTCTCCAAAGTATCTAGTCATCTTTTGAAACTTTTTTCTAGCTCCATTTCTCTCTCAACAATTTCTGTTCTATTCTATAGTATTTCTAAGTCAGCATTTCTTGTCTCAAAGTTTACATAGGGATGCACACTGTGTGAGCCTTCTGTCAGGCCCTGAGAACTCTCTATAAATCCATTTCCCACACTGGGACAATCTGGGACTTTGCAGAGGCAGCTTCCCCATGTTTCACTCTACAAATCCATGTCCTGCACACCTTATCTCACTGCCATTAGCTGGGAACCTGTTGTTTAAAATAGCCACTGTTGAGCTGCTAGAATAAACCTTTAACTAATAAACAGTCCTTCTTTACCTTTAGGGCATCATGCTAGTGTATGACATCACCAATGAAAAGTCTTTTGAAAATATTCGGAACTGGGTGAGGAATATTGAAGAGGTAATTTCTCTTTTTACTCATTACTGACTGTTAAAGGTGTCATTTCTTCCTCTGAAAGTAATCAAAGCTGAATTGCTTCAAGAGTGTTACATTTTGTCATGTGCTGCAGGGTGCTTGGAAGAGAAATGGGATGGAAGTCAGTGATAGTTCTGGAATGCCTTGGCTGATGGGATTTGTTGTGAGGGCTGTAGCCCCTGTATTTCTAGGGGCACCTAATGTGGCAATTTCCTGCCACAACAACTGATCCAAGAACTGCCATGGTGCAGGTCACATGCTGGGAAGAAGGGTTGGGGGAGCCTGGAAATCTGTGGAGGATTCTCAGGACTGGCATCTCTGTGTTGGGTACTCAGTGGGTGCCTCACCTGTCTGACAATGTGTATCTGCTCTGTGTTTGTCTCAGCACGCCTCTCCAGATGTTGAAAAAATGATCCTGGGGAACAAATGTGATGCAAATGACAAAAGACAGGTCTCTAGAGAGCAAGGGGAGAAGGTGAGTGCTGTGGCTTCCATGTGTTTTGGTTTGGGCTTTTCAGAGTGTAAAAGCTGCCCTGGTGATTGTGTGCACGTGGTACCCAGTGGTGTTCCTGAGTGAATGACTGAACATTCCCCAAGCTGCCATGGCAATGCTTCCCCCACTGGGATCAACAGCAGAACCTGTGATAAGGATTCTTAATTAATTCTTGTCAATTATCTAACAGATGCAGTGGGACTTCTCTAAAAGGATGCTAGAGTGAGAAAATGTCTGTTTTGGCTGAAAGCCAAGGGAGATGGGGTTGTGTTTCCTGAACTCAGATGTTACTGAGTCGAGGCAGAGTTTTTTGTTATGAGACTAACAAGGTATCTATGCAAGAAACAAATCAAAAAGAGCAAGTTAAAATGTGTGCAGAGTGTAAAAGAGCAGAGCAAAGCCAGTGAGAACAGTGGGATTTAGTTCCTAATTTCTACAAATTGTTCTGTGTGAGTAAATCCCCAGCCCCACTGGCTGCTGGCAGCAGGGACGGATGCTGTGCCCAGGGCTGTGCTTGGAGCTGTTCCTGCAATTGTTCAACTAACGTGCAATCTGCTTTTGTTCAGCTTGCTGCAAGTTTCGGGATTAAATTCATGGAGACCAGTGCAAAAGCAAATATAAACATAGAGAATGTGAGTACTGATCCTGCCTGGGGGTGGCAGGGTGGCTTTGGGGCTCAGAAAGAAGGTTCTGGAGCTAGAGAAGGAGCATTAAAACCTGGAGCAGAGGGAAAAATACTGAAAACCTAATGTTCTTGTATAGCATGTCAAACTTGGGAAGGCAGCTTATTGCTATACAAAACTGTTAGAAAATATTTTATGTCCTGTAACACTGAAATGTTTGACTTGTCACAGGCATTTTTCACTCTTGCAAGAGATATCAAAGCAAAAATGGACAAGAAGTTGGTGAGTAACTTTGATTTCATCCATGCTGGATTTAAATAGGACAGAAAAAGCAGACCAAAAGCCACATTGCAAGAACTGTTTCACACTGTATAAAAATGTGTCACAGTCTCTTTTATGAGGGATCCCTGAAAGTTCTAGAAATGTATTTTTAATTTGTCAAGCTGTGCTCTGATGTTGGCTGTCTCTGCATTTCAGGAATTAGCTGCAATGGTTGAGGTTTTCTAAATAAAATTATCTGTTATTTGTTTTATCAAAAGTCAGGTGAGGGGTAGAGCAGTTTAATGATACATCTCACTCTTGTAGTCTGAAAATCATCAAAATTAGAGGAGGCAGACATCATACTTCAAGGTAGAAACTTCAAACTGTTTAAGAAGAGGTAAAGGACTAATGGTTTTGGATAATCTTTGCATGAATACCCTGAGCAACAATTGGGTTGTCTTTTTACAACAAATAAATGCACAGTGATGTTGGATTGTTCCTTAAGGAGTATGAAATGAAGCTAATGAAGGCTCTTTCTACTCTTACTGATATTTCCACCTTCATGTGACCAGACATGAACTGGTGCCGTGGGATATTTTGGGTCTTGCTGATGATTCCTAAGCCTTCCAACAAGAGATGCCCCGTAATTTGTTGGTTTTTAGTCTCAGCTGTCTTTGAGTTGATGGAAGCTGAGGCATAAGCACAGTGTGAGCTGGTTGGAGCCAAAAGCTGCAGATGCACTTCTCCAGTTTTTTGTCATGGCTGCTGTAAGACTGAGATAAATGAGTGAAGCCTCTTACTGATTGTGGGAAAGGTTCTTGTGTATGTCAGGCTTGGTTAAGAGTGACCAGATGAAGTATGGATGGAAGAATCTGTTAAGTATAAACAAGTAACTGGATATTCTTTCCATCTTCAGGAAGGCAATAGCCCTCAAGGCAGCAACCAGGGAGTCAAAATCACACAAGACCAGCAAAAGAAAAGCAGCTTTTTCCGATGTGTTCTTCTGTGAGGGACACGGCCTTAATCTGAGCTGGACTGTGCCTGTGCTAAGTGAGGTTTCCTCTTTCTGTGGACTTAGTGCTCCCTACATACCTTGTCACTCTGTGACCATCTGAATAAGAAATGGCTTATTTTGGTAATTGTCTGACTCTTCAATTTTGGAGATGAAACAAGTTTATTTTTGTCAGATTGCCACTGGGCATGTGTATTGTCTAGCAGAGGAAGAACAGATCACATGTGACCTGGGATGCAGCACCATTGCTTCAGTCTTCATTCGTATCTGTCACGTATCCAGTTTAGAAAGATGAGGTTGTGATCAAAATAAGAAACTTAAATGCCACTGTTGATGAAGTACAGGTGTGCACAGATGGTACATGTGCATATCCAGTGTGGAGCTGCACACTGAGTAGTGGCACCAGACCATCCCAGAAATGCTCTGAGGTGAGCAGTGCAGGCTGATGCCTTCCCAGGAGGTACCAGGGAGCTTTCTGCAGCTCCACCTCTTTACTGCTACAGAGAAACTCCTTTATCTGCCTGTCTCTTACTCAGCTGTGTTACTCTAGACAATCCACAAGTACAATTGATGTTTTAAAAAAATTCTCCTCAAAGGAATCTCTATTTTTTTTAAAAAAAGAATGTGTGCTTTACATAGAATGGGTCCTTACCATTGGTAATTCATACATGTTAGACCTGACTGTGCTTAGTTAAGTACTCCAGACATTCAGACATGTTTAGCAGGAGCTGATGGCTACACTGAGTCCTGTACAGATGATCTGTCATCTGTTCTTGGAGAACCAGAGTCAGGCAAGGACACTTACCCAAAACCTGTCACCTTACAATGGGTGGCTTTACCACTCTCCAGACCTATCATGACAGAGTAGGTAGTTTTAAATCATGACAAGGAAACTGCACTGCTCCCAGTCACGTGTTCCCATGCACACTTGCTCACATAGGCAAATAAATGTTGCACATCAGAACACTTTGTGAGTAGAGGCTCTCTTGTGCTGGGTGTCCATCACTGCAGCACCAGCCTGCTCACAGCTCGTGCCAGGGCACATCCAGCCCTCCCAGAACAGGCTGTGTTATCATTCCCACAAACCCAGCCCAGGACACTGCCATGTGTGCAAGGCCAGAGCCAAGCACAGCTGCTCTGGGTGCTGCTCACAGGGCAGGGGCTGCACGCCTGGCTCTGGGTTAGACTGACAGAAGGAGCCAGCAGGAGCATCAGCCTCCCAGGGGCTGCAGCCATGGTGTGCCTGACCCAGGGAACACTCCAGCTGTGTCCTGCGGCTCGCTGGAACTGAAACAGGCTTTGTTTACATTGACAACTGCACTTAAGGGTAAAATCCAAGTTGATTTTGAAGTTGTGGAATTTACTCAGCAGTTTGGTTTTCTTCAAGTTTGTGGTATTGAACTCTGGGCCTCAGAGTAGCGCTAGTAAGTGTTGCTGTGGTTAAATATCTGTTGGATTCATAATTAAACTGTATAAATCTGCAGCATGCAATTGGGCCCAACAGGAATACTGCCTGTTCCAAAATGGAAAAAGATTTCACTCTGTAAAGTTGCTGGTTTATAGAGATGCATTTTAGATGCATTTAGATGATCTCTGTCCTGATTAAAGCTTTCCTCTAACCAAAACCTTAGGATGGTTTGGTTCTTTGTTTACTTGTGGCTTTTTAGCGTGAGGACTTGATGAACATGCCCTGTAGTGGGTTTCTACATACATGTAATTGTAGGATAAAACCATGTTAAGTTACTGAGGAGGTTTCTAGACAGAGTGTAGTTAACACAGACCTGTAGACTGGACAAGCAGTACCTCTGTCTTGAGCTAAGGATGTTTTTTAAAGAGTTTTTGTGTGCTTCAGGTAATGAGTTGAGGAACAACTGGAGCAGTGATAAGACAGGCTGAATTTCCTACATAAGTCTGTAACAATTTGCTTCTGGCTTAGTCACAACTGTGGATTGTCTTGCATCTATATTGTGCTTTATACAGCCAGATGCTGAGCCAGATTTATTTTTCAGAGTGACTGGAAAAATTGGTGTTTATCTGACTTGATTCCATGGGTCTGCCATGATGCTGGTTCTTGCCTGTGGACTGTATCAATAACTCATCCCAAGATGGGAAAGCAAACCATATTCATTTACAAGTGGGTAAAACCTGAAGGATGCTATTGTGATTTTTCACTCATTTTCTAAATCTGAAGTTACTCTTGCATTCAGAATTCTTTGTATGTGAATACCTTCTGTTTAAACTTATGCTGGTTGTTGCATGTGTTTATGTACCTAACTATGACATTATTTCTTTTGAAATGGTTGGGTTTATGAACAACAACATTATTGCTTGATCTCAGGAAGTCTCATGCAGTTACTGTGACTACAGTCATCACTGTACTTCAGGGTATGAAGGCTCTACACAGACATTAAATCTGTGTAAGCAACGTGAAACCTAAAATGCAAGTGTAAGAGAGGAAAAGGTTAAAGACACTGCACTGCACATGAGCTTAGCTATGTGTCACTAAACACAGGCATCAAATCTAGAAGTACAGTGTGTTTCCATCACATCATTCAATTGCTGTGTTTATTAAGTATGAATGTAATGCAAAATGCAATTGTCAGAGAGGTACTCTGTAAATACATACTTAATCTACTTGTGTCTAAGCTTTCTTTAACTAAGGAGCAAAAAATCAGAAATTGGGTACAAAACCTGTAAAACTGAGGAATTGAAGTAGGTTTGCAAAACTAACTGTGCTTACTACACATTCTCAGTGTCTAAATACCACTAAAATGTCAAGTAATTGATTAACATTTGTTTTGTAGAGAAACAAACCCATTTTTGAGCATGTCCTCAAATTCCCTTATTTCAGTGAGTATCATGGAATTCTGTGGTTGACCTTATTTTTGAGGCTGGTTGCAGTACATTGCATAGTTGTCACTCCTTGGGGTGGAGACCTGTCAGTCTGTCAATAAATGGTGGAGTTGCTTTCTAACACTTACTTAACACCACCTGTGTTATCTTTGTCCTGTGCTGACAGGCACAGCTCATGTTTCCTGACATCAGAACCTTATGCCAGCTTCAGACTTCCAGCCTCAGATTTATAAATCCTATGGATTATTGTAAGTCTCTTTACTGCTGCTGAAAATTATTTGGTCTCTCCTTTCCTGTGAGATGCTGATCATCTCCCTGATGATTGCTAAGGGGTTATTGTGGTGGTGTGTTTGGCTGATGATCATGCTCCAAACTGCCATGATTTCTTGTTCTCTTGGACTTGCCAGGGGATTGCACGAACAGCTGTGTGAGGATGGGCTCCTTTCTACTTGGAGAAGTTGTAGGGCCTGGGGAAGAATGATGACTAACATGTGTCTTCAATTGTAGCTTAACTAAAGATCTGTTCAAAGGAATGTGAATGGTAACTGCAGTCTGAGTGTTCCAGGCTGCCTTATTCCCTGACCCATCCTTACTGATCCCCAGAGTTTCTGTGGTTAATAAAGGTAACTAACTGGCTGGTTAACTGGTCTCTCCAGCCTTTCTGCAGGAATTATCTGCTCTACATTGAGTGTGAGTTGGGACTTAGGACTTTGTTTGAAGGGAATTTAACACATCCTAAAATTTGTAAAAAGAACTGTAAATTGTATTTTTCGAATGATCACTTTTGGCTGCCACCCTTCCCTCATTACAACTGCTTTCTTAAACACTTCTCATTGATTTTCATGTTTGTATTAAAACAAAACTGTTGTTTATTACAGTATGTCTGTTTTTACTCTCTTGTACAGGACCCTAAGCACTGCATAAATAAACTTCTTATGAAAAGAGAATTTTACAAACTTGAGTTTTCAGTCCTATTCATCATTTGTGCGTAGGGACGCTGATGGGTGTGAAAAATGGGGGATTTCTGAAAATAGAGAAGAGGGACAGGACCTGGGGCGGACTCTTGTCTCTAAGCTGACTTTTTCATTGTAAATCCTGCACTGTGGGATGCGGTGAGCAGGGACAGGCGCTCAGAAGATGTCAGGACTGTCACGGAAAGATACAGGAATGCATTCTCCCCCCAACCCCAGAGATAGGGATCACCCTGGAATGTAGCCAAGCCAAGCCCCTCTAACATAGAAGCTAGTAACTTTCCACTCACACTAACCCTAGAAAGTACTGTAAGACCACCCCCCTGACGTAGAGAAGCCCCCTAGTCTATAAAACCCCTGGAGATGAGATAATAAACGCCTTTTGACCGTCCGCCCTACGGGTGTAGCGTCTGTCATTGGGTCCGAACGGCCGAGGAGGGTCGCCATACTGCTCTTTGGAACCAGGCCACCCTGCCTTCCTGCTGAAGGCAGCAGTGGGAGAATACTTCAGGAACTGATTCATTGGACCATTTATTAAGACCATAAATTATCAGAGGAGTTACTTATGTTTTTGAGACTAAAGGGATTTTTTCACTGGTTAAGGCATTCTTTGGTGAATTTTAAGAGGTTATAGTTTGATACAAGTTTCTTTACTTCCTGGTGTTATCTGAACTTTAAAAAAATACTTCCCTTCTGACTGTCCAGGCCAGGTTTGCTCTAGCTGAGGGTGGGGAGTAGACATTTTGCTAAATTACTGGGAAATCCTGATGAAGAGCTTAATGGATTGTTCCTTTTAAAGAAATAAATGAAAGACAGGTCTCTGAGTGGTTCAGTTACCAGAAGTTGTCCTCTCTGCCCCTCTCATCTTGTGCTCTCATGGCTGGTAATCTCAGGTGAAGTAATAGTTGTTGAAAGTCCAAGAAGCACTCCCATCCCCGTGCTTGACTGGCTTCAGATTCGAATATGAAAGGTGCTGTTAAAAAAAGGAAGTCATGATCACTTATGAATCATTGTTTAAAGGATTTACTACAGTTAATTGCAGGGCTCTGTGATAAACTGGAAACTTTCTTTTTGAAAGCATTTGCAAAGACGGGGTACATTAAATAAATGCAAGATTTGAGTGCTGGTTTGTGTAAGATGTGCATCAGAAACCACATTAGCACGGTGTTAATCATTGAGTGAGCAAATCTCATACATTTATCAATGCACCCTAAGTGCTAATGCTAACTTTTTAAGTTACAAGGACCTTCTATCATGTAAAAAATACTTTGGAAGTTCAAAAGCAAGTCAAGAAGCCTCCAGGCTTTTTCAAGCATCTATTTTTGCAGTGGGCAGCTCTACTAGAACCTGCCACAGGAGAGTGGTGATCTGCAAACGCTGAGGAGATATAAACACACACTTCAGAGGCTTCTGACAAGGAAACAAAGAGAATTTGGTGCTAGAAATTAAAAGCAAATATTACCTGAGGAAATCTGGAGCTCGTACAATCATGTGCTGAAAGTCTGCCAAGGACAGTTTGCCATCGTTGTCCACATCAGCCTCGTAAATCACCTTCTCACACACAAGGCTGACTTCTTCTGGGGTCAGTTCATTTCGGGTTAATTTGTTAACAGTTTTCTCTAGATCTGATTTGCATATGTAATCATCATTGTTGAAGTCTGACAAAGGAGACAAAGTTAATTTAAAGTGACAAAAGTCAGCATTTTACATGGTTGTTAGCCAAGACCCAATAGAAGGGCTTGGTTCCCAAGCTGTGATGGATTTTTATCAGTAGAACTCAAATCAGCGAGGATTTTGCAGCCCTACATGAAGCTGCAGGATTTCCCCACTTACTTTTTATGCACCTCTCACTCACCATAAATTTTAAAAGCATAATAAGCTTTCAAGTCTCGGGGAGCCATTTCACTTAGCACAGAAAACATGTCCAAAAAATCATCCAAAGTCATGTTGCCGTCGCCGTGCTCTGAGAACACCTCCGCGATCCGCTGGCGGAATGGGTTGTCCTGGGAAACAGCACAGGAGCAGGGGAAGGTCATCCTTACAAGCATTGATTTCACTGCAGGTAAGGCAAGTGGAGCGAGATTATTTTTGTTGAAACGCCTTTTTGGCAATTTCTCCCCTTTCTGCCTTGAAGTTCTTGTCTAATGCTGTGTCAGAAGCAGCCACAGCCACACCCTGTTTAACCTTTGTGCTGTTTCAGCGTGTTTTCTGGGAATTACTAGAAGCTTCCAGAAAGACTTTTTACTTTGATAGCCCAAATTTATTTCTGTGGCAGCCTCCCAGCAATTAGTCCTGGATGAATTATTCAGAAAGGGGAGATGAACCTGGAATGAGTCACTCGAGTCGTGTGTGGGTACCTTGAGCTCTGGCATGCTGCCGATGAGCTCGTAGGGGAGTGTCACGGCTGGTTTGTCCGAGTAGTCAAGGGGAACAAGCTGCGGGGCCAGGTCCCGGTACCTGTGAAACAGCCTGAGACAGAGAGAAAAGCTTGTTGGCTCTTAAGACTTCTGAGAACAAGCTGGTTTGCTTTTCCACCTCATTTTTCACACTTTGCATCCATTACCAGATGGAGATCAGACACTAAGTAACAGTATGTTTTTGTTGGAACAACCGTTGTAGTGTAACTGGTGAAAAATACAAAGCTTCATTACAAAACTAAAATGCTTACACAGGACATGCAGCCAAACGTTTAGGAGAGGAGAACAAGTTCACGTTTTCAGTGAGGACTCTTCAGTCCCACCTGATCCTGCCTTGATCAGATCCTTTGGCCAGAGATTAAATAGGGAGTTCAATGAGGCCCAGGAAAAATGCGTCTTGGAGCAGCAGTGTCATCGTTTACAAGAAAACATGAAGAAAACTTGACACAATCATTAAAGTTTTCATAAAACAGCAAAGTATTCCAGAGAATAACAGTACACTTTGAAGCATCTGTCTGAAAACCCTGTGAGAGAGCTGTGGATGTCGCTGCCACTAAGACATAATTCATTACATTTATTTCCAATAAATAAAGAGGGACTAGTACATTAATATAAAATTTAGAATTCTGACTCAGTTTAGGATAGGGTTTGTCAATGAAAAAAAGCCAACAAAAATGTTCAGATTGCCCCAAAGTATCAATTGAAATTTGAGTAAATCCATTTAAAAATTTTTTGAAATACATTACCCCATATGTAACCCGCCTTTACAGCAATCTTTGCCCTTTATCCACAACATGCATACACAAGACTCACCTCAGAATTTCTTTCCTTGTGAAAAATGTGCAGTCCTATGAAATAAAAAATATAACACAAAATGACAGTTTTTAGCATGCATTGCCCCAAACTTTTCCCATGCAGTTAAATGAAGTTTTACTGTCGTTTATGTGTAAGCCTTAAAGATTTGGTTTTGGCATACAATTAGACATATCTTATAACCCTTCCTTTTGATGTAAAAATCAAACTATGTACCTAAAATCTTTGCTGCAATTCAGTACGTCTACTTACTAATTTTTCAAAGATGTTGCTTTAAAAAACCCAACAACACCTTTGCCATTATTCAACGTCCTGCCCAAACAGCCGTTTAGTTTGCTTTATACCTGATATGCATCCAGTTGCTCTTGAGTGAAAATGGTTTGCTTGTTGCCCATTTTGAGCTGGGAATACTGACTCTTGTCAGTTGTTTCCTCAAAGGCACCTTTAAAGGTCGCCTGGATATTCAGTTATTAAAAGCTGCAACAATGAGGCTCAGGTACAGCAGAGGATCAGGTAACCAACTTGTACAGGCTGCAAAGTATCATAATAGGAGCATTTCATCAAATCTTTAGTCTGGCTGCTTGAGGCTCTTATCCAGCAGCATTCACCCGTCTCCTGTGTGCACCACGAAGACTCGGGTTACAGGATTTAGCCAAATAAGTAATAGCTGCTCATTAGTGCCCTTCAGCCGCAGGTACACCCAGTGGATCCTGCTTTTTCACGGCTTCAGATATGGGGAATTAATGGAAAAGTGTTAGTCGTGTTTTCCTTCTTTAAAATTTAACACCAAATGATGGAAATTTGGTCGCCTCTCCTCCTTTCCTTCTCACGTTTTATAGGGTCAGAATTATAAAGGTTGGAAAAGCCCTTTTAGATCATTAATGCAGCACTGCCAAGGTCACCACTATATACCATGTCCCCAAGGGCCACATCCGCAAGTTTTTTGAACACTTCCAGGGACGGCGACTTCACCACTGTCCTAGGCAGCCTGCGCCAGTATTTTCCTTTAATGCACACTGTTAAAAACATCCACATTTTGCAAGTCCCGCTTCGGTTGCCCTCACGGAGATAACTCCGGACTGGGCTCACTGCCGGATCCCCTCACGGAGGGGCCGGGCGGGGCTCGATCCCGGTTCCCCTTATGGAGGGGCCGGTTCCCCTCACGGAGGTGCAAGGCAGCTCATGTCTGTCTCTGTCCCCCTCACGGAGGTGCAAGGAGGCTCATAGCAACCCCGGTCCTCCTCACGGAGGTGCAAGGCGACTCATGGTGGTCTCGGTTCCCCTCTCGGAAGTGCAAGGCGGCTCATGGCAGCCCCGGTTCCCCTCACGGCAGCCCCGGTTCCCCTCACGGAGGGGCAAGGGGCTCATGGCAGCCCCGGCTCCCCTCACGGCAGCCCCGGTTCCCCTCCCGGCAGCCCCGGTTCCCCTCACGGAGGGGCCGGTCCCCCTCACAGAGGTGGCAAGGCGGCTCACGGCAGCCCCGGTTCCCCTCACGGAAGTGCAAGGCGGCTCATGGCAGCCCCGGTTCCCCTCATGGCAGCCCCGGTTCCCCTCACGGCAGCCCCGGTTCCCCTCACGGAGGGGCCGGTCCCCCTCACGGAGGTGGCAAGGCGGCTCACGGCAGCCCCGATTCCCCTCACGAAGGTGGCAAGGCGGCTCACGGCAGCCCCGGTTCCCCTCACGGAGGGGCCGGTCCCCCTCAGGGAGGTGGCAAGGCGGCTCACGGCAGCCCCGGTTCCCCTCACGGAGGTGGCAAGGCGGCTCACGGCAGCCCCGGTTCCCCTCACGGAGGTGGCAAGGCGGCTCACGGCAGCCCCGGTTCCCCTCACGGAGAGGCAAGGGGCTCATGGCAGCCCCGGTTCCCCTCATGGCAGCCCCGGTTCCCCTCACGGCAGCCCCGGTTCCCCTCAGGGAGGTTCAAGGCGGCTCACGGCAGCCCCCGTTCCCCTCACGGCAGCCCCGGTTCCCCTCACGGAGAGGCCGGGCGGAGCTCGAGCGCGGCTCCCGGGCCCGGCCGCGCCGTTGCGGCGGTGCCGGCAGGGGGCGCGGGCGCGGCCGTTCCGCCATGGCGGATTACGAGGCGGTGCAGCGCGGCCCGCTGCGGCTGAAGGGCAGCGGTGGGGCCCTGGGGGCCGGCAAGAAGTGAGGGGCGACGGGGGGAAGCGGGGGAGAGCGGGGGGGCGGTGAGGAGGGGTCGGGAGAACGGGGGGTGAGGAGGGGACACACAGCCCCGAGGCTCAGCGCTGACCGGGCGCTCCCCGCAGGAAGAAGAAGAAGGCGAAAGACAAGGCCCAGATCCTGGAGCAGATCGTGAGCAGCAAGAAGCAGGAGGAGGAGAAGAAGCGCGGGCTGGACAAGCGGACCCCGGCGCAGGTGGCCTACGAGAAGATGCAGGAGAAGCGGGTAAGGCTTTAAAACCCCCGTGAGCCCCGGGGTGAGGCCGCTGAGGGGGCTGCGAGTGCCCGGAATAACCGGCCCTTCTGTGTCTCCTACAGCAAATGGAGCGGATCCTGAAGAAAGCATCGAAAACCCACAAGCAGCGAGTGGAGGTGAGCAAAACCATTGCGAGTTCCTCAGGCCAGCGTGTTTATTGTTGGGCTGAAGGAGCTGTTCCGCCTTGTCAAACACAAGCCGGGACGCAGGGGAGGTTGTGGTTCAGCTTGGTAATGTCAGCACCCGTTTTCTGTCTCTTTTCCTCCCGCAGGACTTCAACAGGCACTTGGATACTCTGACTGAGCATTACGACATTCCCAAAGTCAGCTGGACTAAATGACCGGACGGCTCTGGAGCTGGAGTTGTGTTTTGTTTGTATCAAGCAGGGTTGCCATGTAAATCTGTCTTTTCTCCATATTGTCTAATACATCTTCTGAGCTTTTATGACTTTATACTGTCTTATTTTATAGACTTGTTTTTTTAAAACCAAACATGCAGCAGTGTCTTCTCTGGGCTGAGGAGCTCTGGTTTGTGTTGATGCAGCAGGCTGGTTTTTCTTAGTGTTTATAGTAATTGCTGCAAGCCAGATGGAAAACATTCCTTTATTTCTTTCATTCTAACAATTCCCCCTCTTTGAGGTGAAAAGTCTGACAGGCTGACATTTCTCTATTAAGTTATGTGGATTGTGTAATTACTTTCAAGTTCTGTCAGAGGCTACGTTGCAAAATGTGAAATACGTAAAATTGTTTTACAAAAGGATATTCTTTGCTAGTTGATCTTTGTATAGTTTCAAGCCTAACCAGCAAGAAGAGAGGTTTAATCCATGGAATAGAGAACAGCCAACAAGCTCTGAGTGATGTCCAAGTTTTGATAGCTGATGTGCTGGATTTCTGGGATCCCACCGAGCATCCAGGCTTGTGCAACTCTGAAATAAATAATCAGCGTGTCTCTCGAGTGTGTGATTACTGGCTTGCTGTGCACCGGGTCCTGAATCCGGTTTTTGTGGAAAACACTATCATTTCTATCTTGAGTATCAACAGTATCATTTCTATCTTGAGCTCTCTCAGAGGCGTCTGCTGCAACTTGTAAATGCGATGTAATTTATTAAAACGCTTTCATCCCTTTTTTTTTGTGCTGATGTACGCATGAAATGAGGAGTGTGGAGTTTGATTTTTACCGCTGGAGGGATGACATGAGGATTTAATGATGTTCGAACACTCCTAAGGCGCCGCTAAAATCGGAATATTGTCCTTAACCCCAATGAGGTTCGGGTTAACCTCCGAATGAGGTTCCGAGCGCTGGCGCTCAGCGATATCCGGGCCCCGCGGCCGCGGCAGCGCTCCCGGGACAGTCCCGGGAGAAAGCCCGCCGGGACTACTCAATGTCACCGCTCGCTCGCCGTGTCCTTCCGCCGCCCCGCGCGGATCGCTGCGCAGCCCGGGCGCGGCCCGTGCCGTCACTTCCCGCGGAAGCGGAAGCGGAAGCGGAAGGCGGGCGGGACGCGGCCCGGCCGGGGCGATGTCGGCCAGCGCCGTCTATGTGCTGGACCTGAAGGGGAAGGTGAGGCCCGGGGCCGAGCGGGGGTTCCGCTTCCCCCTGGGTGGGCACAGGGCAGTGTGGCCCGGAGCCTCTCGCCGGTAGGGGTGTTGGGTGAGGCGGCATCCCCGGGTAATTCATCTCTGCTCTGCCTCTGAGGGGTTGGTTTTCCTATCCTAAAGTCGTTGTGAGAGTGTGAGCAGGAATAGGGGAAGGTCTGGGAAATACTAATACGTGACTTCGCGCTTAAATGTTGGTATTCGCGTTCTAATCGGTAGAGTGATTTCGGCATTGGGATTTGCAGAGAGGCTCGAGGGAAGCTGGATAATCTTAGAGGGGCCTTTCACGCATTTGTGTGTCTTGCACGATAACGTCCTCATGGAAGAGAAAAAAGAAGGATTTGGTTGCTTTCTTTGTAGGTTCTGATCTGTCGGAATTATCGTGGAGATGTGGACATGTCAGAGGTGGAACATTTTATGCCAATCCTTATGGAAAAGGAAGAAGAGGGGACACTTTCTCCTATCCTAGCACATGGGGGAGTTCGTTTCATGTGGATTAAACACAACAACCTGTATCGTATCCTTTGTGCTGCAGATGTGCTGACATGCCAGGGGTTCCTGGTTTGGTTTTGCAATGTCAAAATGCAAGTTGGAGAATGGGTGAAGTGGTATAAAGAGGCTATATTCAGTAAAGTTGGTTATATTAAATAAGGGCTTTTTGTGCTTTATTTAGTGTAATATGCACTAGCAGCATAAGGTCCAGAAAAGTGTTTTAATTTTACTCTAATTAATGACTTCCTGAATGTTTATCTTCATATCTCCTTAGATCACCTCTACTGTTAAGTAGTTAATGCATTATTCTAGGCAACTCTATTTGCCTAAAATTAGGCTTTTTAAAATGCACTTAGCAAACTTTTTTTGAAATGCACATTCCTGAACATCCTTCATCAGTTGTTGCAACTTCTAAGAAAAATGCTTGTGTATCACTGGTGTTTTCATTTTTATATAAAGTAGTTCAGGTGAGTATATTTCAAAAGTAACTTCTGTGTTCTGTCTAGATAGAAGTGCAGTGAGCTTTCACCTTTTTTAAGAACTTCAATAATAGCATTTTTACTTTAGATTTGATTGTTTTGTAGAACTATCTAATAAGGGCACTGATATTTTTTAGCTGTGTAGGCAGAGGATGGGGAAGGTGCTGTAATAGTTACACAAGAACTGAGCACCTGGAGGAGATTGTGAATTGGTGCATGAACCAAATACAGATCCTGTGCTTCGTTCATCTGTACCTGTTGAGAAAAATACTTTCTCCAGAAGAAATATCTTTCATAATAGTTTCTTCTAGGATTCTCTGTATGTGTTTTAATTGTGGTGGTTTCCTGGGGCTGATCTGAGCAGAATGCTCTTTGGGAAGTATGGGTTTGGAACTTTACAAGATTATTATTTTAGATGCAGGAATTCCTTCTGCATGTGCTGTGCTGCCTCATTTAATGCCCTTCTTCTCCCTCTCCCTCCTCTTGTTGCATTTCAGGTTTTTTCTGAATATTTCAAGGAGTTGGAAGAAGAGAGCATTAGGGATAATTTTGTTATTATTTATGAGTTGTTAGATGAGCTTATGGATTTTGGTTATCCACAAACCACTGATAGTAAAATTTTACAAGAGTAAGTATCACTCAGCAGTGACAACGCCCTTGTAATGTTTTGTGCCTTTTTCCATAGGCAAACAAATGTTTCAGTGTGTTCTAATGATCAAAAATATTAATTTTCTTTCTTTTTTCCATGCCAATTCTCTGGTTGTGAAGGTACATCACTCAGGAAGGCCACAAACTTGAAACTGGAGCCCCACGCCCGCCTGCCACTGTTACAAACGCTGTTTCGTGGAGATCAGAAGGGATAAAATACAGGAAAAATGAGGTGTTCCTGGACGTCATCGAGTCAGTTAACCTTTTGGTGGGTACCTTGTAGTTTAACTCTTGTGTGAGAATTGTAATAGAAAGTGTTAAAAGGGGCTTTTTGTACATACCTGCAATAGAAAGTCTGACTATGGAGGGTGTGCTGTGCCACTCAAAGCAATGTAACCATTAAGTTCCTCCAGGAAAATCCAGTACAAATAATGTTTTAATTGTGTGTGTTGCTGATTTTTGGATTTCCTTTGATCCTCTGTGCTGCTTCACGCCCCTGATTTAATTCACTCTGCTGGATTAATTCCTCACAAGAAACACATCCAAGAAATCCCAGGGCACGGGGATGGGGTGGGAGTGTTTCTGGATGTCACAAGGTACCCCATCAGAGATGTCTGACCTTCCTCTTCATCTTTGTTCAGGTCAGTGCCAACGGGAACGTGTTGCGGAGTGAGATAGTTGGATCCATTAAAATGAGAGTTTTCCTCTCGGGAATGCCAGAGCTGCGCCTTGGGCTGAATGACAAAGTTCTCTTTGATAACACAGGCCGTGAGTGTTACCATCAGAATCATCACAGGTGCTATCTGGAGTCTTGAGGTTTGGGATGCCTGGGTAGCATGGTGATCACAGAATCCTGGAGGTTGGAAAAGCCTTCTAAAATCATGAGGTCCAACAGCTGAGCAGCACGACTAAGCCATGTCCCCAGGTGTCACATCCACAGGCCTTTTGAACACTTCCAGGGCTGGTGACCCCCCCAGTGCTCTGGGCCAATGCATGGCCATCCTTTCAGTGAAGAAATTTTCCTAAAATATAACCTCAACCTTCAATGGCACAACTTGAGGCCATTTCCTCTTGTCCTGTCCTGAGTTGCCTGGGAACAGAGCCTGACCCCCACCTGGCTCCATCCTCCTGTCAGGGAGTCATGGACAGTGAGGTGTCTCCTTGAGCCTACTTTTCTCCAGGCTGAGTCCCCCCAGTTCCCTCAGCTGCTCCTTGTGCTTCATCCCTTTCCCCAGCTCCATTTGCTTTTCTGGACACACTCCAACCCCCAGTGCTGTCCTTTTTGTGAGGGGTCCAAAACTGATCACAGGATTCCAGGTGCCTCAGCAGTGCCCAGCAGTGGGGGACAGTCACTGCCCTGATCCTCGAAATTGGCTAAAAAGAAGAAATGTCAGCAGGCAGCAGCTGTGCTCTGGTGAGACTTGGGCTGTGGTTTGTGTGACCTCATGTTTCCTGCTAGGTGGGAAAAGTAAATCAGTAGAACTGGAAGATGTGAAGTTCCACCAGTGTGTCCGTCTCTCTCGCTTTGAAAACGACCGGACAATCTCCTTCATCCCACCTGATGGAGAGTTTGAGCTCATGTCCTATCGCCTCAACACCCACGTGAGTCTGGATCTCTGCCTTTTTGAAATGAGAATGGTTTAGACTGTAGCCACAATAGCTTTCCCTCTTAAAACATGGGCAGCACATGGGTTTTTGAGTCAACTGTTAATAGCAAAGCTTGGTGCTCTTAACGACTAAGGAAGTTTAGACTTCAGTTAGCAATAAGTCTCTGTATTTTCAGCTGCTGTTGAAATACTGTGTTTTTAATCTAACTACATAATGTCAATGTAACAATTAATTGTGCTTGTTAACCACAGTATTCATGTCACTTAGTTTGATTGGAGTATGCCAGCCGTGGTGATAAAGAAAAGTCAATTCAATCTAGAGAAGGTCTATAACAAAGGAATAGTTCAGGCCCTAGTGTGTAAAGCTATCAGATATTTTCTGATGCAAGTGTTTGTTATTAGGGATTCATCTGAGACACACATTTTTAAGCCTATAATTCTTGTACATTTGCTCATTGATATATCAGTGCTTGCTTATTTGTATAATTATTTCCTAAAAAACCACAATTCTGTCATTTTGAATACCCCAGGCTGCATTTTCTATGGGGTTCACATATTGAGTGTAGTTTTAAGGGAAAGCAACATTTTAGTGCCTCTGTCAGAGTAAAACTCAGAGCTCTGATGTGTTTTTCCACCACCAGGTAAAGCCCCTGATCTGGATTGAATCTGTGATTGAGAAACATTCCCACAGCCGCATTGAGTACATGATCAAGGTCAGACATCCTTAAATAATCATGGCTAATTTTTGTCTTCTTTTGTTTGCTTTCAAAGCTTGTACATTTTTGTACAAGTATTCAGCATTTCTGTGGGACTTAGACACCTTTGAAGACTTCATTTGTCAGTTATGATCTCAGTTCCAGTTCTCAGCATACAGGTTGGGGTGGAGGGGAGCTGTGTGTCTCACAGCTCTCTGAGCTCACCAGCATCATGGAAATACTTAGACCCTGCTTTTCTGCTTCATTATTTTTCTTCTTTAGGCAAAGAGTCAATTTAAGCGTAGATCCACTGCCAACAATGTGGAGATTCACATCCCAGTTCCAAATGATGCAGACTCGCCAAAGTTTAAAACCACTGTTGGAAGTGTCAAATGGGTCCCAGAGAACAGTGAAATTGT
Source organism: Calcarius lapponicus (assembly GCA_039654755.1). NCBI lineage: Eukaryota > Metazoa > Chordata > Aves > Passeriformes > Fringillidae > Calcarius > Calcarius lapponicus. The sequence continues at coordinate 12,318,192 of JBBFKN010000011.1, forward strand.
CTGGTCCATTAAATCTTTTCCAGTAAGTGTTATTTTTTACTCTTACCACCAAAGAGTGTAATAATTACTTAATACTACTATTCCATTCACATTTAGACTCTGCCTAAAGCAACTCCTGTCAGTATCAGATAAGTAGCAGTGGACTCTTCCTCTTTTTCCATGGATGAAAGATTGGAACTTGCTAATAGATGTTGTTTATATTTGTTTCACTTGGATATTTGTTCAGAACCCAGGCAGAGAGCAGATTTTTGAGTGATGTCTCTGGGTGGTGTAATCCTTGGCCTGGCTTTAGCAGCAGCTGTTTGAGTTTTTGTCAGGCTCTACTTCTTGGGTGGTTCCACGAGCATGAGCTCTGTCCACTGCTAATGGTGTGATAGTGCAGCTGTGTGTCACTATTTAATCAGAATTTTTGAGTATGAGGCTGGAAGAAAATGAATTATGCCTCAGGCTGGATCTGCATTTTCTTTTTTAAAAAAAGGATTTTTAAATTAAAAAATATATGTCACTTTGAAGCCCTGGAGAAGAGCGGGAAGAAACAGTGGAGTTCAGCAGTTTGACTTTAAGAAAACTACTTGTCTCTTTTGGATAGGGTGGAAAAGAATACCTGATGAGAGCTCACTTTGGACTCCCAAGTGTTGAAGCTGAAGACAAGGAAGGAAAGCCTCCCATTAGTGTAAAGTTTGAGATTCCCTATTTCACCACTTCAGGAATCCAGGTCAGTGTTTGAAAACAGAAATGCTGATAAATTCACATGCTGGGCTCTAACGCACGAGCTGTTTCTCATCTTGATGATTCCTGTTCAGTTTTATCCACAAGACAGATTTTTACCCATAAAAGGGTTGGGTTTTTTGCTTTTCTTTTTTGCTAAATGCTGCTTTGTCACCATGGGAGGCTTTATATCTTACAGATCTTTTTTTTTCCAGGTTCGTTACTTAAAGATAATTGAGAAGAGTGGCTACCAGGCTTTGCCCTGGGTGCGGTACATCACCCAGAATGGAGGTGAGAGGAAGGGAATATTTTGTTTCTCCAGAATACACCTACAAAGTGAAGCTCCTGTTTTTGAGTATGAAACTATCTGGTTTAGATACACAGTGAATTAAACTACACTGTTTTTTTTCTAGTCCCCTTTGTGGTGTGTTAATGAAAGACCCAATGGGGTAGAGTGGTAATGCTGTTCAAGTATTTTCTAACTGAGCTGGAATTTGGGAGATTTAAAAACAAACACGTCATTGGCAGTGTGCTCACACATATCATTCTGCCACCTTTAAAAAATGTAAGACACTGTTGAGTACAAAATACTTGATTTTTAGTAAGCAAAAATGGTGGGGTTTGGTTTTGTTGGGGTTTTTATTTTATAGAATTGTTGAATCCCAAACTGGTTTGGGTGGGAAGGGACCTTAAAGCTCATCTTGTTCCACCCCTGCCATGGCAGGGACACCTTCCACTGTCCCAGGTGCTCCCAGCCCTGTCCAGCCTGGCCTTGGGCACTGCCAGGGATCCAGGGGCAGCCCCAGCTGCTCTGGGCACCCTGTGCCAGGGCCTCACCCCCTGCACAGGAAGAATTTATTCCTCATATCCCATCTAACCCTTCCCTCTTTCAGCTGGAGGCTATTCCCCCTCTCAGTGTTTTATTGATACTTGCATCTTCTTTTATTAACATACATTAATACAAGAAGGTATTTTATCACTTTATCCCAACTTGCTGCTCTGCTTTACTCCTTTGAATGAGACAAATTACTAAAATTGGGTTTTTGTTGGTTTTTTTCCCCTTTACAGACTACCAGCTCCGAACACAGTAAAACACCTCACAGGCACCACAACCAACAAACCTTCAGGCCTAGAATTCATGTGCAGAAGCTTCTGTGGTCCTGAGAGCTGTGAATGTTGTTGCCAAGGGTCTCGTTTCTGCAATCTTGGATTGACAGAAGAAAGATTGGAAATTTATTGATTTCAATGATGTGTTTGAGCTTTTGAACCATTAGTATTGATTGTGTGAATATTTATTTCATTCTTAGAACATGCTGATCTTGCTGCTAAATGCTAATTACATTAGGAGTAGCAGTTACATTGAGGAGCCAGGAATCCAGAATGAACCTTGGGAATGTCTTGTCGATGCCTTGTCAGTTACAGTCGCAGAGTTTCTAGTGTTTGTATTTTAGGATCCCTAAAGACATTGGCAGCATTATGCTACAAATTAGGGAGATGATTGTGCAATTAAATGACTGCTGAACACTTCGTTGTATTTAGCCCAAGGTATTTATTTTTTTTTTCTGGGCATTTGGGTGCCTTAACTCATTCATAGCTCTGTTAACTTAAAAAAAATGCAGAACATGAGTTGAAATTATCTGAAGTCAAAAAATACCGTTAGCTTTTTTTGCATGATTTCAAAGGAATTAATCTGAGAGAACAGCTTCAAGTGAAAGGTTTGGAAACAAAAATAGGGGTTTGTTAAAGACAGAGTTAACTGAGAACAGGAGCAAATGCCTGTGGGAGAGTCTCTGGAAGCAGGATTGCTGCCTCCAGTCAGTCGAAATGCAGGTGAAAGAGTTCCAACCTTGTGACACCCCAGGGCCTGGAAACCCTCTGCCAACTGACCAGTATTTGCTTTTTCAAATTTCTGTTCATCAAACAAATTCCCAATTGTCAGATGTAGGCACAAAGCCTTAGATTAGGTATTAAAAAGACCAAAACACTTCTAGAGGTAATGTAATTTGGTAGGAAGATTGGGTGTTTATGATTATTTTTCCAGATAACAGTAATATACTCCAAGCTCTTCCTGGAAGTTACTGTATAAGAAGAGGCCGACAAAAATACAGTTGCCATCTTTCTTCCAGCTTGCCTTTTGTGTTAATTTGGGGCAAATACTTCCCCTTTTTTGCTATAGTTTGCTAGAATTGTTTAACTTCATTTGCCCTAAGGAGAGATGTTTTCTTTCTCAGTCTTTTCCGTTTGTAAACAGCTATTACTGTATCTTCCTGGCAGAATGAATAACACTTTGCAATGTTATTCTTAAAGGTATTATTTTTTTTTACATGCCATTTCATTTTTGTTTCTCAGAAGCTACCATTGGCATGGGTGTACATAGTTATTTTGGGTTTTGGTGAGGTTTTATTTTTCAGGAAAATTGTGACGGTTATCAGTATTTTCTTTACACAACTTTTAGGCTGTTTTAGCTTGAATTTAGTACTCCTGAGAGGTGCTAAACTTACACCATCAAAATCGAAATATCTATGTCTGCAGATGTGATGTGATAATACACTGTGTGCAAAATTCTCCACTGGTGGGAGAGTCCAGGAGTGTCCACAAAGAGTGAGAAGGTATTTCAGTCACTGTCCTCACTGAATCCTTGTAGACTCTACATAGATACACCTGTGTGTAAATTAGCCAAAAATCAGCTCAACTCCCCCCAGGCTGCAGCTGCTGTGACATCCCAGAAGATATGCCTCAGGAAATCTCATGTCTGGTGGTGTCTGGCAACAACCACACCCCCAGTTTTTGGGCAAGCCTGGGTGTGGACAGGTGTATTCTGACTCTCTTTGTCACCCAAAAAGCTTGATGTTAAAACAGAATCATCTTGTTCAAGATTTCAGTTCCACTACTCATTTTCATTTGAACAATTAAGCTTATGACTGGACTAAAACTTTTTATATTAAAACTGTAACTGGTTGACAAATCACTTTCTGCTGACTTTATTTTTCCAAGTGTTTGCTCTAATTATGCCTGTAAAATGTGACTCTCCATCTTTGTTTTCCTCTTGGAGTTTGGATCTTGTGGACCAGAACCATGTTTTCTCCTGTTTTGTTGCAGTTTGACTGTTTTGATGATGGGGCATCAGCCATGCTTGTCCAGAAGGTAATAAAGGCAGAAAGTCCTCTTTGAGTCAGTTGTACTTTGCCTGATTCTTTTCCAGTTTGATCTACACCAGGTAGTAGCCTCTGATCTCAGAGTATGCTCAGCTCTTATAATGTGAGGCCTGGATGAGTGGAACAAAACTTTATAAAAGCAGGAAGTACTGATATTCCTGATTAAAAAAAGAAAAAATTCACTATTCTCAGCAAAATCCACCCATGCACCATAAAATTGGTACTCAGAAATCAAAATTCCCCCCTTTCCCCTTTTCATCCACTCGTTGTTACCATGTGGGTGCCCAGGCAGAAAGACAAAAACGAGGGATGTCGTTCCAGCACCTGATCTCCTGCAAGGAGGGCAGGTCTGGGTGGGACACTGAGAAGAAACTTCCCTGGATCCCTGGAAGTGTCCAAGGCCAGGCTGGACAGGCTTGGAGCAGCCCGGGGCAGTGGAAGATGTCCCATTTCGAATGAGATGGGCTCTAATATCTCTTCCAACACAAACTACTCCGTGATCCTATGAGGAATTTTTTTCCCCACAAGTTTTCTTCTTAGACCAACTGCTGCATCTTTATCTCACTGAACTTCATTCTCTGCTTAACGTGGTAAAATGTAAATATCTTGCTTTGCCTCCATGTTATAGGTAAGTGCCTGATACAAAAGACTTTTAGAAGACAATTTACAATGTCTGAAGTGCCTAATGTGTATTTTCAGCTCGCTGTGTTGGCAGCTGGCTGGAGATGCTCGCGGCAGAAACCTTCCCTGTCCCTCCCCAGGCGCAGAGCTGTCACTTTGTCACGCACCATTTAATTATCCTTGATTAGATAATTGTCTCTCCGGCTGCGTCAGCGGCGCTCCCTGTCCCACAGTTTGATTTCCTGCAGAGCTGTGTGTGAGCAGCTGAACGAGGCAGCTGCCATCACTTTGTGCCGCTGCCCCGGCCAGCAGATGGCATTCCCAGCCCGCTGCTCCCAGTCCGGACCAGTACGAGCCGTGCGAACGCTGTGTACCCAATTAAGCCTTGATTTCGGAAGGCGCGGCTATTTTAGTGACTCTGAGCGCATTAACAGCCACCCAAAACATGTAATTAAAAAATTTTTTTTTTTTTAGCCTTCTGCAGTATGATGTTTTTGGAGTTGAGCAACTTCGCGATTCAGCTGGATAGTTTTAACGTTCTTGTTTCTTGCTTTTTTTCTCTCATGTGGCTGATACTGGTGCTCCTGCAAAGTGCAGGTGCCAAGGGAAAGGGTGCAGCACCACAGGAGCAGCTACTCGGGGTTGTACACTGGTGCTGGGCATTGCCAGGCAGCAACCCTCAGCTGGTGCTCTGAAAGCTCCTATGTGGTATAATATTAAAAATCAAAGGACCTTTTCACCCACACACACTTGATTAGCTCTAGAGAAAACTGGTTTTGTCTTGATAAATTAAGCCAGAACTCACTTCCCAATCAAGTAAAATGAGTGCCTTAGAAAAGCTTCGTTCCACCTTGGTCTTCCAGCTGAAGAGTCTTCTGTTATGTGATTTGAAGCTTTTCCTGCTCTTCCTTCTCTCTTGGCAACTTTTTCTGCTGGAATACTCTTTGGACTGCTTATATTTGCTTCCCAATTCGAGTCTGAGCTGGTTTTATCTATAAAACATCCTTACGCATAAAGAGAGATCCTGAGACTTTATCTGGAGTGGATTTGCCTCTGGTTAGGAGATTGCACCTGTTTATTTCTGACTTTATTCTCTGAAAATAAAAAGGCTAAACCTTGGCACCGCTGTCTTTATCTTGTGCCAAAGGCAGTGTTGCAATATGTTCAGTGCTTTTTTTTCCCTTCTGTGGTTGACACCCACTGCTGTTTGTAATTTCAGCAGCCCTGGCATGGCGAGGGTTGATGGCCTTGCAGAAAACAGCGTGAGAGAGCGAAGTTAAGGGACAATATGAATAATCTTAATTGCCACCGTAATTAACTATACAACTATGTCATTTACGCTACAGGAGAAGTCCAAATGTAAACAAACAATTGCAAAACTTGTTTCCACGGCATTCTGTGCAGTTCAATGTGATTTCTAAGCCATGCCCTCCCTACACACAGATAAAACTTGTTTCTCCTGTAGTTACAGCACGTTGCCTTGACTCAGCATTTGTTAAAGCACAGTTACAGCTCACTGCAGGCAGATGCAGGGGATTCCCTTGTGTAGCTACTGCACATTAGGGAATTAGTGAAAACTTGGGGTCTTTGGGAGCTCCAGCACAGGGGAGGACACAGACCTCTTGGAACAAGTCCAGAGGAGGCCACCAAAGATGATCAGAGGGATGAGGAAGGGCTGGGAGAATCCCAATTCCAAATCTTTGGGGTGACTGAACTGCGACCTCCCGGTATCTGACAGAAGCCCACAAGAAAGATGGAAAGGGACTCTACACAAGAGCCTGGAGCGACAGGAGAAGGGGGAATGGCATCACACTAACAGAGGGTTTAGATTGGGTATTAGGAAAAAAAAAATGTTTTGAGGGTGGTGAGGCCCTGGCACAGGTTGCCCAGAGAATCTGTGGCTGCCCTATCCCTGGGAATATTCAAGACCAGGTTTGATGGGGCTTGGAGCAACCTGGTCTAGGGGAAGGTGTCCCTGCCCATGGCAGGGGATGGAACAAGATGGGTTTTGAGGTCCTTGTACACTTCCTGCATTGTGACTGTGACCTCCCAGGCTTTGGCAGAGTGGGAGCTGTGTGGGAATCAAGGTGAGGATCAGCAGTGTCATCACTGCTCTGGGCAGCCCCACATCTGGCTCTGTTCCCTCACACCGGCTCCCAAAGAGAAAGATTTGGATTGTTTTAGAGATAGGAGTTACAGCTAAACTCGGGTCTCTATTTATTCTCCTGAAAATGAAGCAGTGCTGTTTTATCAGGATGTGTTCTGGACTAAGTTCCCAAGAATTGGTGCAGCCATCTGAAACTGGGACCTTCCACAGCCCTGTAACATCCAAGGAGGATTAAATCCACTTTTCCCGCTCCAGCTGTTCTGCTGCTCTGCGATTGTGGACAAGCTCATTAAACCAGAGGATTTGGATAATTTTGAGTTTAACATCAGAAATTATGCCCAGTTTATAACCTCTCTCTTCTCACCTCATTCCCCCTTCACACTGCATCTCTTTATGTCCATCTCCCCTGACAGCTGCAGCATGGCATCAATGAAACTTCATTTTGCTGTAGGCAGAATTACTCTGAGTTACTCTCAACAAACTGTGGACTAGATCACGGAGCCTCCAAGTTTGTTTGTGGGCTGATGGTCAAATAAATAAACAGAAACAGGCCTGAATCAAATGATCAGCAACGTGAGGAACGAGACGCTCCTAGAGTCAGCATGCTGGGCTCCAGCCCGTTCTGGAGAAAGTTTTGTAGGCTTAGTTCAAATCTTGGCCGTGGATTTGTACCTTGGATCAAAGTTTTGTTGCAGGCCCTTCTCCAATATAAAGCAAAGAAACGTAAAACAACAAATATCTAGTGAAATCCAAACACAATTTGCTCTATGTTATGCTACAAAAATGAATGAACTCTGCCTCCCACCCACTCCCACTGTGACTTGCTGTGAATAAGCACCACTCAAAGGAAACCACTGCAAGGAGTTCTGCCTCTTTCCAGCAGGAATAACAATGGAGCAGGGAAGAATGCTGACTAGCTCTACCTCTGCTATTCCAGTTGGGCAGGTGTAGGTGAAGAGCAGTGGGGTGTTTAAAAGACCACTGAAAGGACTCACTCTTCACACTGAACTGAAACCCAAATCAGGCACATAGGAGAAATCCATCCATTTGTTATTGATGGATCTTCAAGCCACTGGGTTACAGGTCACTGATGTACCTGTTGGATTTCAGGGAAAGCTTTGCAGATTGATTCTTCATGGGCACACTGGATTGCACTGATGAGAACTGGGTGCTGCTCCAAATCAGAAAGAGGGCAAATCTTGATCTGGGTGTTTCCACTTTAGGTAGTTAAAGAGGTCACAGAAGCTGCTGGCTCCTCCCCAGCAGAGAATGAAGAATTCAACTATCCCACCAAGTCCAGAAGCAAGCAGGGGCATTGGGCTTCCTGTAGTATCAAGATTTAGGGGGGTTTTACATAAACTGTGGCAAATATCTATTGGACAGTGGGTGTAGGAGATCCCAAAGGTGTGTTAGAATCAGCCAGTTATTGAGAGGCAATACAGCACCCAAATTCAGGTGTGGTTTTATATTTTCCAGAAGTCCTTTCTTAAAACTCCTGGAATGCTGCTTCAAGCTGTACCTGTCACTGCTGCTGTCTGGCCAAGGATGTGGGACAAAACTGCACAGACAGGAAGGGTTTGAAGAAATTTCAGTATAAAAGTTGAGGGGGGAAAGCGTGAGGGAAAGGGTAATGAAGGAGGATCGTTCAGAAATGCTGACATTATAAACAAATGCAATCTGCTTTTTCATCTTCAAACACAAGAAAGCAGCCTGTAAAGTTGAAAAGGAGCGTGTCTTAAATGGACAAAAAAATATTATTAGCGTAGAATTCCACCTTTGCACTGCATTTGTTTAGAAAAGGGCTTTATCAGTCAAGCACTGCCCTGCATCAGAGGTAGGAACCTGTTGCTCCTGGAGCTGAGCTCCCCTCTGTGTTTCAGCCACCACTAATTACTACCTGACCAATAACGAGCGCACGGCCGCAGAGCGAGTGTTTATTTTCTTGCTTGCTTATTTATTCAAACAAAAGCACAAGAAGAGAGGCTTCTGCGTGTGGTGGGCTCTACAATTGTTCAAGTTTCCAAGAGGTCACAAGGGTGCCAGATAACATTAGCAGCTAAGTGCTGTGTTGTCCTGTTGTGTTATCAACAGGAAACATCTTTACCAGCACAGGAACTACAGCTTTGTAATTGGCCTGGTGCAAGAACATGACAGTGTTTTCTCATCCTATCAGGACTCGGATATTTTGGGAACTGGTATATAAAGCTTGCAGCACACAGTGTCTCTTGGACATTAGGAACAGGTTCATGGCAGAAATCAGTGTGCTTTGCTATTTTAGTAGTTGCTATAGTTGCAGCATGAATTTTCTTGCCCTGCATGGTTCAGGATGGTATTTCATTACAGTCCATATGTGTATTTTTATTATTTGAGTGCAGATGGACATGTTTAAAGGAATTAATGTGGTGATATAAGCCTTGTAAAGAAGCCTTTAGCATATAAACAACAAATCCATAAATCATATCAATGCAGGCCATGTTTAGCTTTCATTAAATACTCATAGACTTCTATGGTGCAAGATTGAGCTCTATCCAAGCAAATTTCAGATTCACTGGATGATAAAATGTTATATTTGGGCTCTGAAATGAGCAGCGTTCTGCATGATCCATGTGTTGAACAGAACAGCCCTTCTGCCTCACACAGTTAATGGCAAAAAAAGAAGTTCAGTAACATCTACAACGAGTGTTAGATCAGAGCAAATAGTGCTTCAATGGAGCTGTAAAGAGCTCTTTTGGAAGGGGGCCAATATTGCAATTAATATTCTGTATGGAATTACACCACTTGTTGATTATAGCAAGCCTCCCTTGGCCCATTTGATAAAGCTGGAGTGGGTTTTTCCACAGCTGTTGTCACTGTTTTCATCCAAAGTAATGGAACTACCAAGAAGGAAAAACTACAACACCGAACACACAGCCTGAGGATTGCCCAAATTTTTCCTAAAAAAAGTCCATAATGAGAAATTCTAATAACTTGAGGGTCATTTTGATCCTTCAGAATAATCAGTGCCCCACAACCCTTAATGCACTATTGCATGTTGCCCTTTGAGAGCTCACACAGCCAGATTTTCTAACTTCCACTCTTATTACAATCATTCTTAAATGTCACTTGACATCAGAAATCAAAGATATCTTTTATATAGAATTTTTTTTGGTAAACGTGGCCCAAAGGATCATTTTGTTACCAATAAAACTGGCTTCTACGATGACAAAATCAGGATTTTCTTTCCATTTTATTCTATATAGTACACACTAAAAAAAAAACCAACCCTAATTGGAAGTGTGAGCACTTAAGTGGTCGCAGAAGCTTCGTTTGGCCCTCACTGATTCCTGTCTCAAAACTTCCTGAGATCTCCCAGCAGAGCCAGAGGAGCTGCAGCACTTGGAGCTCTCTGTGGCAGTGCAGAATTATGTCCCCGAACTTATCTGCCACGTCTTGTGTCAAATACCCAAAATATCAGGGGCTGATGATGGCAGGTGTTATTCTGGGGGGGTGACACAGCCAGAGATGGGGAACTAAGAGCTTTTTTCCTCCCTCTTGCTCACTCTTGAAGCATGCTGGTGGAGGTGGTGGGAAGGAGGGAACGTTTTGGTTTTCCTGGCTGAGGTGTTGGGGTGCCCAAACTCCCTGAGGCAGCAGCAGTGGAGCAGCTTTCTCTTTTCCAAGCAGGATTTTGTGACAGCAAAGCCAGAGGGGTTCAGATTAATGAAGTGACATTTTTCTGTAGCAAATACAAGATTTGTTTTTTATTTTAATTGGGGTGAGAACGTGAATTCAGCAGAGAAAAGAAACAGCAGCTGCAATGCCTGGAAGTTAAGGCAAAGTCAAGCTAGAGGAGTTTGTTTCCAGGAGAGCATTTGTTTGTGTGCGAGCATTTGCTGATAGAATTGATGCAGGGGGAAAGCTCGGAGTCCTGTGTGAAGATGGGAGGGAACCTCCCCCCCAAAAACCACACACCTCTTCCAAAAACTGCAGCCGCAGAGCTGCTGCCACAGGTCCTGCGCTCTGCAGGTGATGCTCCCAGGGGCTGTGGGAGCTCCTCACCTCCAAAACATCAGCGTAATCCTTCCTGGAGGCTTCTCCCCCTGCTGAGCTCATCAAAGCTCCTGCCCTCAGAGCACCACCACCTCCACACTCAGCGCAAGTTTCCTGCAGGTGCCGTGGGACATCCCCAGCTGCGACTCCCCGCACGCTGAGTCAAGGGAGGGAGGCTGGGCTGGGTGCAGGATCATTTCTGCTCTCGGGGAACCTCTCACCCACGTTTCCTGCACGAATCCTGGGTGAGAGTGCTGTCTGTGAGGGCAGGGGAAAGCCGGTGTGTGGGAAAGTGCGGTGGCACATGGTGTGTCCCGTTCTGCCTGGCACCAAAATTGTTCTGCAGTGGCACATGGTGTGTCCCATTCTGCCTGGCACCAAAAATGTTCTGCTGCTGTAGCACATGGTGCATCCCATTCTGCCAGACACCAAAAATGTTCTGCCAGACACCAAAAATGTTCTGCAGTGGTACATGGTGTGTCCCATTCTGCCAAAATTGTTCTGCTGCAGTGGCACATGGTGTGTCCCATTCTGCCTGGAACCAAAATTGTTCTGCTGCAGTGGCACATGGTGTGTCCCATTCTGCCTGGCACCAAAATTGTTCTGCAGTGGCACATGGTGTGTCCCATTCTGCCTGGCACCAGAAATGTTCTGCAGTGGCACATGGTGTGTCCCACTCTGCCTGGCACCAAAATTGTTCTGCAGTGGCACATGGTGTGTCCCATTCTGCCTGGCACAAAAATTGTTCTGCAGTGGCACATGGTGTGTCCCACTCTGCCTGGCACCAAAATTGTTCTCCTGCAGTGGCACATGGTGCATCCCATTCTGCCAGACACCAAAAATGTTCTCCTGCAGTGGCACATGGTGTGTCCCACTCTGCCTGGCACCAAAAATGTTCTCCTGCAGTGGTACATGGTGTGTCCCATTTTGCCTGGCACCAAAACTGTTCTCCTGCAGTGGCACATGCTGTGTCCCACTCTGCCTGGCACCAAAATTGTTCTGCAGTGGCACATAGTGTGTCCCATTCTGCCAAAATTGTTCTGCTGCAGTGGCACATGGTGTGTCCCACTCTGCCTGGAACCAAAATTGTTCTCCTGCAGTGGCACATGGTGTGTCCCACTCTGCCTGGCACCAAAATTGTTCTGCCGCCTGCCCTCCATCCACACCCACAGCTGTGAATGCTGCCTCATTTTAAACCCCAGGTATTTCTCCCTTTCCCCTCCAGGCCATTGGCTCCCCTGTCCTTTGCCATGTGGGTTGGAAGCTGCTGGCTTGGTGCTTGTGTGGGGGATGTTGGCCTCACATCTCCTGGCTCCTGACCATCTCCTCTCCCCATAGCCACCGAGTGAGAGAGGAATAAATGTTACAGCTGCTTTTCCCTGCATCCACAGTGCAGTTCTGAAGGGAGGCTGTTTGTGGCCCAGCATTTAATGGTGCCCCACGTCCCATCAGCAACAGCCTTTGGTTCAGAGCCATTGAACAGCTCCATCAACAGAGGAAAGGTTTAAATACCACATTGTGGGTTCAGGACCATCTCAGTGCACAGGAGGAATTAACAGGTCAGTCGTGATGAATCACAATGAATTTCCTCTAAGCTCCTATTCCTGGCAGTGTCCAGATATTCCAGAAGGTCATTTGGACAGCAGGGCACTGCCCTGAGCCCATGTCCTGTAAAGCCCATAAAGCACAGCTTAAAGCACTTGGGATGCACCTGCTGGAGCCTGGGAATGGGCCACAACTGAGCTGTGCCAAGCAAAGATTCGTGCCTTGGTGGAGCCAGGCAAAAGGGGCTGCTGGTTCCTGGGGGTACCAGTGAGGTATCTGATGCCTCAGGTTTAGCTTTTCTATTTTTTTACATTCTGTGCTGCTTTAGTGTGTGGATCTGGGCTCACATCAGGGGATGCTGAGCTCTGTTCACAGAGCAGGGAGACAAAACAATTCCTTCTCCAGCTGGGGACCAAGGACAAATGATCCAAATCTCAGCCCCAAGAGCACAAACAACGTGGGCTGGAGAGAGAAAAGAAGAAGGATGGGACTGCATGGGCTGGAGCTGGAATGGGACAATTATCTCTAATATGCAAATGGAGAAGAACTGATAAAAGTGAGAGACCCCGTGAGTGGTCGTGCATTTTGTGACCATTTGGGTTCATCTTGGGTTCATTTTGTGACCATTTGGGTTCATCTTGGGTTCATTTTGTGACCATTTGTGTTCATCTTGGGTTCATTTTGTGACCATTTGGGTTCATCTTGGGTAGCCATTGCTGGACTCTTGTGCTGCCCAAGGTGGATCCATTGAGGAGATCATTTAAACAAATCCCTGCTTTATTCTTTGACTCTGTTTAGCCTCTGTTCTAGCTCAGCCTTCTCGAGGCATCAGTTCAGAGCTGGTGGTGAAGGAGGCGAGCACAGCTGCCCTTGGCTGAGCAGGGTGAGCATCCTCCCCAGAGTGAGCAAACCAAGCTTCTGCAGGGCTTGGAGAGGCTGCAAAGCACCGTGTGGGCAGCACCCTCAGGCTGCTGAGGTGCCTGGGGCCGCAGCTCTTTGCTACTCTGGGTTTTTCGGGTGGCTCCACCACTGCTTTTATCTTGATCTGCCACAGGGGAAGGGCAGCTGCAGCTAATTCCCACGGGCCTGAAAGAGCAGCAGTAAAAAAAATTGGAAAGCCTCACTCAGAGAAAGGCAGAGAGCTGGTGCTACCAGCGTGGCTGAAAGTGAAAGGGCTGAAGGAGCCTTTGGCCCACATAGGGAGGGAACCATCCTCTTGTTTTTTTGATACTCTTGAAAAGAGAGAAACAGCTGCTTTTCATTTTCTGTGTAAAACAGCACCCGTCAGTGCCAGGGCTGCTCTAACAGCCCCACCACACTGCATGAAGCTGGGCTGAGCCCCTGTCCCAGGGGTATTGGGGCACCACTCAGCAAAAGCAGGCACAGTGGTGGGAAAATGGCCTGAATTTTAGATTTTATTAAAAAAAAAAAAAACCCAACCATATATTCAGTTTGTTTGGAGGCTATTGCCTTTTTAGCCATTGTTAGAATGAAAGCAATTGGGCACATAATAATTCCCACACTGCGGCATTGAACCTCTGCCCTAACAAAGAGCCGTCACTGGGCATGCTGCAAAGGATAAATTAACTTTTCCTATTATTCCCTTGAAAAAACACACTCTTGCAGTCTTCTGTAAAAAATACCTTCGGGCAAAACAGATTATTTTGACTTTGGACAGCATCATTCAGAAGTGCTCCACCACAAGTTTGGTCTGAAGGAAACCACACATGATCTGACTCCTTTTATCTCAAATCGGCGGCGGATAGCTCGGTGTGGTTACAGTTCTCCTCATTTCTCAGAAGAGATGATCATATTTAATCATTGTGTCAGTTGGCACAAACACCATGTTTGTAGTGAAATGCTAAAAAACAGCACATTTATCTTCCCCTCGATCAAGATTTGTGCGATAGAAGCTCTTAACGTTAAAACTCATCAGCAATGAAATGTTTGAAGGGCTCAGCTACCCAGCTTGTTTACTGTAGCTTATTTTAAAGAATGGTCGGATCTCTCCTGCCTAATATAACAAATACAGCATCAGTAATCTCCACCCAAGGGCATTCATTCCTTGGCAGGCTTCACTTTGGCTCTGGGATATTATTTCTGGACTTTTTTGAGGGAATGACAACTACTAACTTGCTTCACTGAGCAGCACATTTCAGAATCCACATTTCAGAATCAGCCTGTAGGGGTTGCCTCACAGCATGTCCCTACCAGCTGCACTGCTGCAGGAGCCAAAAGTCATTTGGAGGGGGAGAGAGAATTGGAAGAAGACTGTGATTCCCCATCTGACCCACATCAGAGGGGCCAGAGAGTCTCTCCCTCGTTTCCTGCAGTGAATCCATCAGGTCTGCTGGGAGTGCTGCAGCTCTCAGCGACACAGGGATGCTCTGGGTGCTGTTACATCACCCCTGCTCCTGGGACTGACCTGCCCTGATTCCTGTCACTTCACTGGCACCAGCTCCTGCTGTGGTATCGAGAGGTCCCAAGCACACAAAAACCTCCCCTGCACCACAGAGTGAGCAAAAAAATCAGTCCTTGCCTAAAGAGCTCACTTGTCATTCATGTTTGAACCCAGCTGGGTTTGTCTCTTTCCTGTAGAGCAGGAAAGCTCCACTCCCCACCCTGCCCACCACAGTCAGTGACAGCACAGCCTGAGAGCTCAGGGTCACAGGCAATGCCTCTGGTGAGATGCAATGAGTTCTGTTTGTGCTCAGGCTGCAGTTTCAAAGACGACACAAAGTTTGAGACATTGCTTTTCTGTCAGAAAGGCTGTTTGAGCTCTCGAAACGCCAACAGGAGGAGGGGACAGCTCCAAGTCTCAGCGCCTGGCACGCAGAGCTGTCCTGTCCTTCTCCAGGAGCATCTCCCCTGGCCAGAGCAGCACCCTCCCAACCAGCTCCAAAGGACAAAAGGAACATTGCCAATAGCCAGTGGAATTGATACCCTGTCAGCCCAAAGCCAAGCTCAGGTGCTGCTCAGCAGCTCAGGGCTGTGGCACCGTTGCTTTCGTGGAGTTTGAGTTTCGGTGGTTTCCAACGACCTGCTCGGTTGATATGAGATTGTGGAGGAGTTGAAAACTCAGCTGTGCTCTAGGCCAAACAGACAAATGAAAAGCCATGCAAGGCCTGCACCTTGTCCCTGAGCGGGCTGTTACACGCCCCAAAGCTGCCAGTTCCCCTCCTGCCACCGAAACCCCAGCGCCAGTGGCTCCTGGAAGGTGTGCGCTCGTGCTCTGCAGGATTATCCATTTGCAGGAGGTTCTGGGATGAAAAATGGAGCTGCTCCTCTGCTGCCACAAGCCCGTTGACTCAGGAAGTGCTGCCACACAGCCAGAGGCCGTGACAAGATGGAAAAAGCGCAGTGTTGGCATCACATCCCATCACAACAACCCTTCCCAGAGCACAGCTGAGCCAGGCATCGTTGGAGGGGGGATGCTGTAAGCAAAAACCAGTCAAGCACACCCACCCAGATGAGCTTTATGAGATTTATATCCCTGGGGTAGCTACATGAACCTGGCACATTTTTTCTTCCACCTTTTTTGGGCAGGCTGTTTGGGGAGGTTTAACTGGAATTGGTCGTACACACATCTTGAATTTTTCCTGCAGGTAAAAAACTTTTCGTTCGGTTTCAAAGCTACTCATGTCCCTCACTACAGAGCACGTGGCTGTCCACAGCCCCTCGAGGTTTTCAGATCAACTCTGGGGCTGCTGGAGGTGAGAGCAGGGATTTCCATGGAGGAGCCATGCAGAGAGCTGACGGAACAGGCTGCAAACCAGCCAGGGTGAATTCAATTACAGCCTTGAGGTGCAAGTAAAGCAACAGCAAGGGCAAGTCACCCCAGCCTTTGAAATGCCAGTTTACAGCGTGAGCAGGGGAAAAATAGCACTTTGTTAATTTCTTGTTTAGGAAAAAAAGCAGCAGAACACTTCCTTTAGTGACACATTAGCTGACAGTGGTGCTTTTATGACTCTTTCCCAGTCACTGATGAGTCACTGGATGGAAGTGCAGGGACAGACTGTTCTGAATCCAAGGGTTGCAATCCAGTGGTTCGGCGTCACCCAAAACAAGGTGCTTCTCTTGCTCCTGCTCTCCCTTGTGCCATTGCCATCAGCAGCTCTTTCTGCCCAAGTCCTTGGTGAGCCCAGGCTCACATCTGATGGCCCTGGGGGTTTCTGTGTCACCAGCAGCTCCATCCCCAGACCAGGAGTGCCACCACGACAAGCCAAGGAGTCTCCAGACTTCACCAGGCGTTTTCCCCTTGCACTGCCTCCTAATGCAGTGCATATGTTTAGACATCACCCTTCGCAGACATCCATTCTTTCCAAGTTCCTTACATTTTAGATTATACATCCTTAGTTTTGATCCTTTGCATCAGAAAATAAGGGGTTTTTTTGAAGCTTAATAGTGAGGGTTCAGTGGATCTGCCAGAGTTCCTGGCACAGCCTGCATCCTGCAGGAGCAATTACTTTCCAGTGAGTCTCTAAAATTGCTTATTTACTTCCACTTGTAGGCCAAAAATACTTTAAAATCAGGGCAGTTTTTTCCAGTTACACAATCACCCAAAATATCTTGAATACATAGACTTCCACTGTGGTTCAATAGTCAATCTGAAAATAGCCAAAGCAGTTTGTAAAGCATGTTCAAAGTGCTCTCGCCCAGCATCCAGACTTCAGAAGTGCAGCTCTATGGTCCAAGTCAACCAACGTCACGCAGCAAAATCAATTCCCCTGATTCTATAACAACACAGGGAAAAAGAGACACCAAAGGAGAGGGCAGCCAGTCTGTGGTGCTCTCTAGCAGCTGTCTGGGCAGAATTATCACAACCAACCACTTCCAGAATGTCCTTTATGTCTATTCATGTCGAGTTTATTTACTGCTCTTGGTAAAACAAAACCAGAGTTGGTTTCTGACCAGCCATGAGATTTAGGATATTTTTCCATTAGAGCTTTTTAATTAATTATAGTGAGTTTAGAGCATTAAGTGTGGGGCATCTGCTGCTCCTACCATTTTCATTTCTCAAATAAAACCTGTTTTGGGCTACAGTAGTTTAAGAATCAGAACCCTTCTCTGTCTTGAAGGTACAGGTGACAAAGTGTGCAGTGATCTTATAAAGCTCTCCAGAAAATCTTCTAAAGATCTCAAGGCACTCTGCAAAGTGAGGCTCCATTTGTTTTCCTTACTCATGCATATTTTAAACTCCCTTTTAAGTTTCAACGGTTTGCATGGGTGTAATTCAGAACAGACTGGGGCCTTACATATTTTGCATACCAACAAGTTATACGAGTCCAATTTCTGGAAAAAAGAAGATTGTATGAGCATTATGATGCAGTTGTGGAGTAACTCACTGGAAAAAAAAATAATAACACAACAAATCCTGAAGGATTCACTTCGTAATTTTAAGTGGATGTTCCCAAATGAAAGAAAGCTTTGTGTCCATTAACAATATCCAGAAAGGAATCAGCCTTTCTCCAAACCTACTGAAGAACCATGGGCTTAATTTGTAGGTTTAAGTTACTGGCACCCATATATATATTTATATGTGTGTGTGTGTGTGTATATATACACATATATATGTCATCTAGACTTTTAATGATATGGAAAAAGTAGAAATAGCAGGATAACCCTATATATATACCTTTTATGTAGGTCATCTAGATTTTAAATGATACTGAAAAAGTAGAAAGAGCATGATAAACATATATATATATATTTTATATATGTCATCTAGACTTTAAATGATATTGAAAAAGTAGAAATAGCATGATAAACCTTCAAAGCTGAAATAAGAAAGAAGCTGTGTTTTAACTTAGTGCTGAGTATTTATACAGCAGGCACCGTTTAGTCCGGCATGTTTGAGTGAGTGCGAGTCTGTGGTTGCAGTTGTGTATAAAAATACTGCAGCCTGCTCCTGCTTTAGGAACTAAACTTCAGTTCCCAATAGCTCCCTCTGTAATTCTCTTTCCAAATAAAAGGACGAACTATTCCTGGCTCGTAACGGTGTATTTCTGTGGCTTCTTGAACTATAATGAAGGCAGTCTGGAATGTTAAAAATTACACACTCAGTGCCAGTTCTGAAGCCACGGTAATTTAGGCTTTAAATGTTTTGAAGTTTACATTTTGAGTCTGTTATTGTACAGCTTTTTAATTAAAATGTTGCTGCAGTCCAGATCACTAATGCTTCTTGCTCAAAGATCCATTAACATCTATCTTAAAACCACTGTGTAGGGAACTTGATAATTTTGGTATCGAGGGCCAAGGCCATCTGCTTGGAAAATTATTTGGTTTTTATTTGGCTCCTTCTAATTGTAGAAATTCAAAGACATCTTTGATATCCACTGCATTCCAACAATGGAAACATCAGTTCTCTTTCTGTAAATGCTTCAGATCTGTCTCTGCTGCAGACTTAATCTTGATGCGGTTCAAGAAGTAATCTGCCAAGCTTGCCACCAAGGAATCAGGTCTGGATTTTCCTGCAGAGCCGATATGTACCATTGATGCACATTATCATCCCTATGTTTTCCCACTGGGATGCCACTAAATAAATCAGAAAACGTGACAAGCTCACTTCTGGATGTCCTCATAACCCAGTAACAGCTACTCTTAGGATTTGTAGCTCTGTGGGCTCTTCTTGTTATCATTTGTAGCAAGGAGTTTGTAGACATTTATGCTTGAAATATGCCTTCACATTTATATCCTGTGTACAATGAAGTGAGACTTAAACCTGACCTTCACTCTCAAGTTAAAATTCCTCTCATACCCGGTGTGAAGAGTGGGAATTAATTCCAGTGTCAGTGAGAGGTACAAAACTGAAAACTAACACCACAGGCTGGACTTTCAGTGGGGTTTGGGGTGGGGTTTTTTGGGGACAGGTAGAGAGGTCCCTCCTAAAGCCAGAACTGGCCCAGTTTTGGAAACATATTGAGTGGCTATAGGCAAAACCCAGCAGGACAGCAATGGCTTTGTGAAAATTCTGCATATTGAGGGGGAAGTCAGAGCTTTCCAGATGTTTCTTGCGCCAAATAACTCAGAAATGTATTTACATTTAGTTCAGGTTTAGATAATTTTGGTGTTGAGGGCTAAGGCCATCTGCTTATAAAGCTGCCTGGTTTTTATTCGGCTCCTTCTAATTGTAATTCCTGTACAATGTGAAATCAGAAGCTATTACTGTGTTTGCATTTACTAACCATTGTACAATAATAACAATTTCCAGTGTAGCATCCATGGGATTCTTGCAGGACCGCAAATGTTGCCTAAATGCTTAGAGACAGCTCTAAGGTAGTAAGGAAACAAAATCCTTTCCTGTCTGAAACAGCCACTCAGCCAAAAGGTACATTGAAAAATAGAGTGGACCTCACTACTCTCTGTCTGTGGTGGCTGTGAAGGCTTCAAACTTTGACTTTTGTCATCCCACACCTCAATATTCTGTACTAAGAGAAGCAAACACCCTCTGACATGACAATTGGCATGAGCTGTCTTCATAGCAACCACATGCTTTGGCACCCGGGGCACCTCTTGCTGTGACATGGAATCCTGCATTGCACCTGATTTTTGGCCGTGAGTTTAGGGTTTCAGGTGTAAGCAAAACCAGGTGTTATTATTGCCACCTAATCAAGGCAAAAGCAGTTTCACTTTCTTTGAAGCTTTTTATCTCCCTACAACTGGATTTGAATCTCTGACTTCACCACCACAACCCCAGAGCCATAACCACAAGGCCACATGGTTGCAGAGCTGTTTTTGGAGGTGGTAGTGATGTGAGTTATTTTAGAAGCTGCCAGCTATAAATTTCAGTTATATTTGAAGGAGGGCAAGTGAGCTTTGAAAATCCTTGGTGAGTCTGTCCTTCAGTGACTAGCAGGCAATTACTGAGGCTGCTGGCAGGAGTGGGGATGGAAGGGTCATTCTGCAGCTTCTACCAGAAACCACTGAGTACAAACAAACAGCAATTGTGAGCAACAGTTAAACTAATTGTCCTTGTTGGTATTACTGTCCCAAGATGGGCTGTGACGCAGAAAGTCAATCTGCACAAAGTCACTTTTTCATTATAGCGAGCTCCAAATAGCATCAAAACAAGTTCGTTTTTAGACCTCTGGGCTGCGCCTGATAAACGCAGCCCAACCACCTTGGTTCTTTTTAAAAAAGGTTTCCCCCTGACCCTTCAGTTCATGAGGCGTTCTTGCACAACTGGCTTCCTGCCTGAAAATAAACGTGAATCTGCTATTCCATACCACTCGTTCCATAAACTGCAAGGGCAAATGCTGGGAGCTATGACTGGAACCATTTCACGTCTGCAAAATAAGGATCGCTTTGCCAAAATGATACGCAGGATTTAAAAGCCTGACTTGCCAAGATCCATTCAAAAGAGCAGCCTTGACACAGCCAAAACCTCATTGTTGGGTATGATGTGAGATAAAAGCCCCAAAAAAGCAACAACTGAACTGCACAGCGAGTTACTGAAAGCTAAAAAAAAAAAGTGGAAATCAATTCTTTCACACGTAGGAGCTGTTTACATTTTCTGTTCTCATAAGAGTAATTTTCAACTGCACAAGTCAGCCACATCTGTGTGAAATGTAGATAAATCAGGCAGTAGAGTGATTTCAATCAGAACAAGGGTCATGGCAGAGATGGTGGCTGAGAGATGGTGGGAGTTACTTGCTCCAGATCATGCTTGATACTCTCAGCTCCCTGTTGAGTGTCTCCTTGTGTCTGGTACAGCAGAGCACAGCTGTGTGACTGAGATACTCATGGTACAGATGAGCTTTCCCTCTGGAGATGCTCTCACACAACAGCCAAGCTCCAAAGGGAAGGCAGAGGGCAAAAACGCTGCTGTCGTACAAAGCCCGCACAGGCGGTCAGCCTCAAAAACAGTAAATAGGCATAAAAAAATCCAGTGGTTCAGGGCACAGCTGAGGGAGTGAAGGTAATCCTCCAAGGAGAAAATAGAAGAGAATTCCTTGGATTGGCAGGGCTGCAATAGAATTAGCTGCAGGTGCCTTTAGCTGGGTGAGAACTGGCCTTATCATCCCGGGGAGGGATGGAGTCTCCGTCACTTTCTGCTTCAAGTACAGAGCCTTGCCATTGCTGAGCCCGTGCACTCAAGCTGGGGATGGTTAAAATGGGGTGGAGAGAACAAAGCCACCTTGCTGAGGTGTTTTTGACTGCCCAGAAAATGGGCAAGTCAGGGAAATCCTCCTGCTCCAGTGAACTTGCTCCCACCAGCCACTCTGAGACAAACACTGGGACTGCAAAGGACATGGAGAAGTTACTGATGGCTCCTGCTCGTGCCCAGGGCAATAAATAACATTTAAGGTGATGCTGATGAAGAAAAGGATGCGAAATACTGGAAATACTCCTAAAAAATCAGTAAATCCCACCAGTCTGGTGATCTGGATTCATCATGTATGATTCCAGGTCATTTTTATTCATGGATATAAGCAGTCACTTAACATTAAGATTTCTTAGGATGCTGTACAATGGCAATGCAGGAACAAAATAGCATTCTCAGCCATGAAATCACATCTATTTTGATACTTGAAAGCAATTTTGGAAGTAGGAATCCCTTTGGAATTGAAGTGAAAACACTTCAAGAAAAAATTCAATACAATTTACGTTACACGTAAAAGGCATGTGGGAAGTCAGGATAAAGTGCAGCTGACCTCTCCTGTTGTCTCTCAGGAAATCAGAACTCAGTCGTGCCTGTTACAACTATTATTTAATAGCTGGGGAATGGCAGCATTTAGAGACCTGTGGACAGAGGTCTTTCAGTGAAGAACTCACAACAGCCATTTTGTCCTGGTTTCCAGGAAGAAAAGGTTACTCCTGGAGCCTAAGAAAACTGTCACGAAATTCTCGAAGGAAAAAAGAAAACATAAAAATCCAAACAAACAAAGAAAACATTTCACTACAACCCATCTCTGGAAAAATATAAAAATATTTTTCCACCCAGAGAAATAACTATAAATAATGTTTGAACTATTAAAAGAGCGAACGCAGAAAAAGGCTATTTACATAGGAGTGTTTTGTGCTGTTTCAGTCTAATTTGTCACTGATGTAGGAGCCTCATACGTTAGCTGGAGGAAATCCAGAGTTTTCAAAGGTTTTCTGTCAGGGCTTGAAAAGCTGCCAGTTTTTTTAATGGAGCCGAGCAGTCTCAGGCCTGTTGTTCTCAAAGATTTTGCGAGCCAGGGCTGAATGTTAGCAGGAAACAGAGCCAAGTGGGCTTCCTGAGCGTCTGAGAGAGGAAACTCTGTAATAAGCATGGAGGCTGTGGTTAAAAATAACTCCGGTATATAAAGGCTGCAAGGATCCCCTCTCGCTCACACTCGCCGCTGCCTCTTGGCTGCCGCTTCCCGCTGACTCCATGTGAATGGGATGCTTTGCCATCCCCTCGGAGCAGGTGGTTTTTGAGCAGAAAGAGACAGAAAACAGCCCACGGAGAAGCTGAGTACAAGGCAGCTCTTATTGAGCTTCCAGCGAGCGGGATCCAGGCTTTATTTCAGGAGTTTTGTCGGGGCTGGGTTGAGCCGCGGGCACGGCGTTGTTTCGGCGTTCTAACTTTAGGCCGAAGTAAAAGTTATGCTGAAAAAAACTCGAGTTTTTTTTTCTGTGATATGAAACCCAAAAAGGGGAACGAGGCGAATCGGGGAAGGTTCTTGAGCAATAGGTGAAAGGGCCTCCCCTAAATTGTTACCATCAGGCCCAGTGTGGCTTGGACCACTTCTGCTGGAGAAGGTTCAGTCGCGCCCCGAGCCCAGCTGCAGGGGATGCGTGTGGCAACCACAAGAGCAGGGTTGGCCACCCACCATCAATCAGAGCTCTGCAGTCCCCCCTCCTCGGCTTCTCAGCCCGCTGTTCCTCACCAAATCCATTTTGCCTGGGATCAGGCCCATCTTTTCTCTCAAAGAAGTGATTTTCCTTGCAAATGGGGGCTGAAACCCACGCTGGTTATTTGGTAAATTAAGGCACCTTTTTTCCCTGCTGTAACCTGACACTAACAGCCCCATGCAGTCCATGCTGAACACTTCTTTGTAGCTCACATTATGCTGTAATTGGCAAAACACATTCTTCCCAGGCTTGTGTTTTTATTACAAACATTTATTTGGCGCTTTATGTGGCAAATGAAAAGAGAATTTCACAACTCATTCTACAAAGTTGCATTGTATCAGGCTGTCCCTTGAAAAAGCATTTTATTGCTCAAGAGTAGCTGTAACCGTTCAAGGGGTTTCAACAGCGTTGTTCTCTGCAGCTACAATTGCTTTATATGCTACAGCACCAAAATATTAATAATTTTGATCAGTATTAACCCTGACAAGTGGCGCTTGATTCCACCCTCAGCAGGGAGTGTGACATTCCTCACAGGCATCAGCTGAACAATTTGGAGTAAAAGCTCAGGTGTGTGGAACAAACTAAGCTGAAGTTTTGTTTCTGAATAGCGTTTTCTATGAAATACAAAGCACTGTTCCTAAGCTCAGACATAGCCAGGAATTTAAAGATATAAATATCCTAAAATGTAGGCATTAATAGCTCAAGGGAAAAAAATAATATCACAACAAAAGACACAAGCATCTGGGAAAAAAGTCTATCCCAAAATATCCCACTGAAGCTTCAAAGCTTAACTGTAATTATATAAATAATTGTGATAATGGAAAAAAATTATATAGCATATTGAATATTTCAGTGATGTAAGTCTGCAAGGACTTGAGGGGCCAGGAAGACAAATGAAATCAGCTGCTCTGTGTGTGCAGCCTGTCCTGCAGAGCTGCCTGTCTTCCTCTCACTGGCCAATTCATGCCTCTGATTCACACTTCCATGTATTCAAACAGGGAAAGTAATTCCAGGCAGCCAGCAATACCAATTAACAGCGTCATGGTTAATGAAATGCTTGCTCCAGTATTTCCCATTACTTTACTCTGGGACATATGACTAATAAATCATACAGGTGCAGTACAAAGATGGTGTTTTATAAAGGAGAACTAAACCCCACATGTTCATCAGGGCTTTGCAACCCACACCCTACATGAGCTCCTACTTTGTGTATTTGGTGAATAAAGCTCCACTTATCAGATCCAGCCATAACCTATGACCATGTTTTACCTGCCAACAAGGGAAACAACCCCAGGGCCCTCCTCACTCCTCAGCAATTCTGTAATTCTCTTCTTTTTAAGCTTTGTCCAGTCTTCTCTCCCACTCCCCCAGTTGAAACACGTCAACTTCAAAGTGGCAAAAAGCTCTGCTAAGAAGGGCACCTGCATCTGTGCTGACTCAGACTGCAACAGATCTCACAAACTAAAAAGAGGAAAAAAAGCAGCTGATTAGGGCTTTGATGTCCCCTCAAACAGATTTTTTTTCCTCCTGCATTTATTAAACCCCAAACAGTTCTCACTTCTAAACCCAGTCAGCTTGGCACATCTGACAACACTTGCTGTCCTAAGTGGACATGACAGGTAAGACACCCTTTCCCTTTTCCTCCTGTCATCTCTAACCAGTTATACAAATTTTCTATTAAAAATGGAGGCCAGGAACAACAACACAACCAGTATGAACACTCCTGTATTCCAGAATTAAATGAGTTTCATCCTCTTGGGCTTGTGATCTTGTAGAGCCCATTAAATATTTGTTAGCCATAAGAGTAATTTTTCTGAATGAAATCACATAGGTACTTCTGCCTTGTGCTTCTGTCATTCCATGCCCCAATTGCCCAGTTCTTCACTAAATATTTGCTTCTGTAATCTGAAGTATTTGGCAGCAACAGAAAACTACTTGTCATGATCAGTGACTGACATTTCAAGCAGTTTTGCTAATATGATTCAACATGCTTGCCAAGTTTTGGAAACTGTGGTATCAGTTCACAGTTCTGTAGAAAAAAAAGAAGAAAGTTTTTTCGAACATGTTTTAATTGACAGCTGAAAGGGACATCTGCAGTACAACGTGTGGACATTCAGCACACGTCTGCAAAAGCTGGCAGAAACACAGCTACATACCTGATCAAAGCTGATCATTGAAAAAGTGGCATATGTTATTTAGGTTTGAAGAATCCCCAGATCAAAAATTACAAAAAATCCTTTACAGCTGAACGCTCTCATTCTTCACACAGCAAATTCAAGTAGCAATACATAATTACCTCAATTATATTCACTAAGTAGCTGAATTTTTGCATGATTTATTCAACCATGAACATATTTTCTTGCATATTTCTGAGAAAAGTTTTATTTACATAGTTTGACTTACATATTGAAATGGAATTTAAGCTGGTTTCCCTCTGCATTGATGGGACTCTGCCTTGCTAAAGCAGGTTGGAAGCATCAGAGTTTGACTTTTGCTGATCTTTTGGGAGCTAAGTTAACAAGGCTTTCACTAAGATTGCCATCACAAGGAATGGAAGGGATAGAACTGCCAATAATCACGTTGAAAAAGCAGAAGTGCTAAAAAATATTTCTGTTCTCTCTTTGGGAAAAAGCCAGATGCTGTATCGAGATCAGACAATAATGATGTTGAAATACTTTCCATTACAGTAACTAAGGAGGATGTTAAAACAACTGCTACTCATCTCAAACAGTATTAAGTTGCCAGGTCTGGGTAATTTAGAAGTGAGTGTTTCCAAAGAACCAACTAAGGACATCTCCAGATGGTTAATGTTTATTATCAATTCATTTCAGAGCAGTGGGGAAGCCCCAGGTGACTTGGAGAATGTTAATATTATGTCAATATTGCAACAGGGTAAACAGAATGACCTAGATATGCCTGTCAGTGTTACATAAACCTGGGCAGAGAAAGGGAGGACTTGAGACATAAAAAGAATTCTAAATAAAGATGGTTTGGTTAATGACGTCTGCGATGGCGTTGTGAACAAGGACGTGCCTTGGTGCAGTGTGATCTTCACACCAAGAAATACCAAATTAACCTGGTGTGCACATGCAAACTGGTCCAACCACAGGCCAGTACATCTGGAAATGGAATTTAGATTCTAATCAAGCAGGTTTACTGGTTCTTGATATTTTTTTTTATCATTACTTACCATTCAGCGTTGTTAACAATAACCTGGAAGAAAACAGAGATTGTTTCTGGTAAAGGCCTAGATGACAAGGATGACAGAAGTGCAGCATAATTTGAAGAGCATGTCATTGTTAAAGGATTATTTTAACTATCCAGGCAGACACAAACCCCACTCATGGCAATACAGGGAAGCTGAAGGCCACAGGTCTAGGAATGGAACATGCAAGCAGCCCTGCTTTTTGGCATGGACAAAAATAGGTTCCTACATGGGCCAACAGGGAATTGTTCAGAAAACCTGTGACACCAAAATTGCTCTGCTCTCAGACATCTTGTTTGATGGTGCCTTTCACAGCCTCTACCTTTCTGTGCAACCCTAAACCAGCTGGATTTCTCCCAGTGGTTCCAATTCTCTCTCGATGCTTCCCAGCCCTGCCACCAGCATTCCCACCAGGTCTCCCAGGGCTTTGCTCCACCTTCCACTCTTCCCCCATATCCCAGGTGCTCTGCTTCCACATTGCCATAAATTCAACCTTCTCAGCCAGCCCTGAGTGCAGGGGGTGGTGCTGGCCAGGACTGGGCAGCTGAGGGAGCATCATGGAATGGTTTGGGTTGGAAGGGACCTTAAATCCCACGCAGTGCCACCCCTGCCATGGCAGGGACGCCTTCCATCATCCCAGGCTGCTCCAGCCTGGCCTTGGGCACTGCCAGGGACCCAGGGGCAGCCCCAGCTGCTCTGGGAATCCCATCCCAGCCTCTCCCCACCCTGCCAGGGAACAATTCCCAATTCCCAAACCCCATCCATCCCATCCCCCTGGCAGCGGGAGCCATCCCCTGTGTCCTGTCCCTCCATGGCACAGAGCTGGGGGAGAGGAGGCTTTGCCAAGCAGCTACTCAGCAGAAGACCATGACAAAGGGCACGAGTCAAATCCTTAAAGAGAAGTGACTCATATTTGTCTGCTACTCCACTTTTCCAGTGCTCAAACCTCAAGAAAGACTATGGAAATAGCTCAGAGGAGAATCACTAAGGAAAAAAAAAAAAGTACGAAAGGAAATTATGTTTTCCTAAAAACTCAATGAGCCACCTCAGCTCATCAAAAGAGATGGCTGACCTTCATCTGTCAGGCCCTGCATGGGAATC
Organism: Calcarius lapponicus; assembly: GCA_039654755.1. NCBI lineage: Eukaryota > Metazoa > Chordata > Aves > Passeriformes > Fringillidae > Calcarius > Calcarius lapponicus. The sequence goes on from JBBFKN010000011.1 coordinate 12,345,484, forward strand.
AGCTCCAGTCATGAAAGGTCTGGTCTGAAAGGCTCCTTTCTCCAATTAATTCATGATGTTACTTTATTCAGACAAAAGACCTACAGGATTAAATCGCTCTCCCCAAATGAAGATGTGTGTCTCTGACAGATACCTGTATATTTCATTTTATGTGGTTGTTTACATCATTTGATCAACTTCCTTGGCAGCAGATTCTAAAACGTGCCTACTCAGAATCTGCAGTTTAAAATAGGAAAAAAAAAAAAAAAGTATAGTCAACATAGTCAACTGTGTATAGAACTGTGACAATTTGAGAGGCAGGCAAGGAAATCCTCTGTCTCATTTCAATATGAAGGGGTTGGTCACGGCGTTACCTGCACTGTGTACTCTCGGTGCTAAGAGGTGTCATTTTCAGGTCGTTTACCCCGGTATTACTATTATTGCTGGTTTGCTCTAGATGCAATCAGGACTTTCTGAGAACAATCCCTGAGAAAGGAGCTTTTTGTTTGCTTGAGTTCGGTAATGACTCAGAGCTGGGGCAGCCAGGTGAGTGGGTATTGCACCAACCCATCGAGCTTCAGTGGGCACAGCCCTCGCTTGGGTTCTTCTATTAACGTGCAAAATCTTGATTGCAAATCCTTAAAAAGTCTCTCCTTGATCTAAAAGCAACAAGAGACAGCAGCAGCAACACCTAGGAAAATGAACTTTGCCATATAAAAAATGGCTGAGTCCGTGTTTACTTTGGCTGGAAGGCAAATCACACATCATTTAGCTCTCCTCTACCCACAGAAGATTAACAAATACTTTCTAATCTCACATTCTTCACATTTATACACCAGTGGCATCACTCCTGATCTATGCTGAGTGAGATCACTGCCAGAATCTTGCGTTTAGGTATTTAAAATAAGAGTTGCGAGCAGCAAAAAGCCAGAAAATGTCAGCACAACTGTCACAGACCGAGTGGAAGGTCATGGCAAAGTTGTTCTCAATTTGCGCAGAACCGGTGACTCACAAGGTAAATAAATTCTCACATTTGTCTCCCCAGGTTTAGCGCAGCTCTCAATTTTTAGCCTAACTGCTTTTCTTGAAAACAAAAAAGAAACTGAAGGCAGTGAATTTATTATTTTGTGCGCTTGGCTTTCATCTTCTCTGCCCGCTAAACTTTTTCCTTTACACAAAGAAAATGCAGAGTTTGGTGATGGAGCCATAAACAAAAGTCCTTGCAGTGTCTCCTGCAATCCAATTGGAGCTCCTCAGTGAAACCTACACGTCCAGTTGTATATCCTAGAAACAAAATATTTTGTTATAGCTGTTGCTGAAATCACAAGCACATAAACTGACACAGACATTCAGGGTGTGTTATCAAGGGAGTATTCACATTCATTCTGAATTCATCAGAGTGTATTTTCTTGGCTGACTCACAGCCCCATATATACGTATCATTGACTTACGGACGTTTTATTAGAGGAAAAGAGTTTACATTGAAAGATTACACAAGTGTGACATTGCAGAGCCATGAGTCACACATCTTTGTGTACAGCGTTACCATGCATTCAGTGTATTGATTCTGCTCCAGTCACAGAAGTTTGGCTGCTCCTTCTGGCCAACCTGTGAACTTTGAGAATGAAAGCTATAGAAAGTTAAACAAGAGATATTCCTGGTTTTCAAACACGTGTGGCTATTGAAACGATCATTTACTCACCCTAGCAACTGAGTTTTCCCGAGGTGGTTAAACACAGCCACAAGCCTGGGATGGGCTCAAAGTGCTTGGGAGAACCAGAGCCCATCAAGGGCATTGTTCCTTCCCCTAAACCTGAGAGCTGCTCCCCTGCACCCTCCTGATTTCCAGCTCACTTAGAAACCCCTCTAAAAGTAAATGTGAAGGAAATATGGAGGAGCAAAGGAGAAAGCCCAGCTTTCTTTGAGCAGGCTCTCAAAGAATCAGTCTATCCCTTGACAGATCACAGTTTTCCCCCCCCTTCAGATCTGTCACTTTTGCTCCTGGATGATGGCCAAGCAGCCACGCTCCTCAGAAACAGGAGTCTGGAGCACGTTATCAGGAGTTATTGGAGAATTGCTCCTTCAGAGTCAGCATCTGAACTAGAGGGCCAAGGTAAGGGAGAGGAACAATCTTCCCTTCTGAAAAATCAACCCCAAGACCATAAATTGCTTACAACCAGCGGGGATCACACAAGCTACGTGCATTCTTTCTCTCATAATGTCACATCGCAACATTGATTTTGGCAATCTTTGTGCAGCAAGTGAAAGTCCTTCTACAGATCGGGACTTCCATTAAATGTAAAACTCCAGCAAAGACCATACAAGAGTGGCATCAAACACCTTTCTGATCTGGGACCTTAAGTGCCAAGAGACCCCATCATCAGCTCAGTTTACCCATGGGAGCAGGGCATGTCTCTCTCCCTCACCGTTCTCCTGACACCTTCCACTCTTCTCCCACCTTCTTTTCCTCATTCTGATTGCACCACATGCCCCAGGGATGAGGCTGGCTTGTGGGGCAGCTGCTCTGAGGTGTGGGGGGATCAAACCCTTAATTCTCGGTGTCTTTCTTAGCGTCCCAAGGGCAAGGACCCCTCAGTGCTCCCCTTCCCACAGCAGAGCCTTGTTGAAGCTCGCAGCTATCAGTGTCCTCTCGTGTCACAGATGTTCCCTCGCTGTTTCCAGGGCAGGGTCTCCTGTGGCCCCTCATCCCACCCGAGTGCCTCACGGTGTCTCTTAGCACAGCGCAGGGTCCCTGCAGCAGGGATCCCTTGGCTCGCTTGTGGCAGAGACCCCTCAGTGTCCCCCTGTCCCAGCTCGGGGATCGCGGCTCCCCTGCCCAGCTCGGGGGTCGCGGCTCTCCAGCCCCTGTCCCACCCGGGGGTCGCGGCTCCCCTGTCCCAGCTCAGGGGTCGCGGCTCCCCTGCCCAACCCGGGGGTCGCGGCTCCCCTGTCCCAGTTCGGGGGTCGCGGCTCCCCTGCCCAACCCGGGGGTCGCGGCTCTCCAGCCCCTGTCCCAGCTCGGGGGTCGCGGCTCTCCTGCCCCTGTCCCGGCCGGGGGTCGCGGCTCCCGGGCCGCCCCTGCCCCGCGCCGAGGGGAGGGCGGCGGAGGGGGCCCGTCCCCGCTCCGCTCCGCCCCGCTCGGGCTGGGACCGCCGCCGCCGCCGCGTCCTTTTATACCGGGGCTAAATTTAGGCTGCGCCCGAGCCGCTGCCTCCCGCCCGCCCCGTCCGGGACGCGTTTCCTCCGCTCCTGCAATTGGCCTGAGGCCGCCCGCGCCCGCGTTATAAGGTGCGGAGGGCGGCCGGCCGCGCTCGTCCCGCACCATGGCGCTGAGCGACACCGCCCTGCCCTCCTTCGCCACCTTCGCCAGCCCCTGCCGCGAGAAAGCGCTGCACGAAGTGAGTGTCCCCAGCGCCGACGGCTCCGCGCCCCGAGCCCGTGCCCGCCGCCAACGGCGCCTCTAACCCTGTCCCTTTTCTCTCTCCCCAGAGGTGGAAGTGCGAGCAGGAGGCCAAGACCCCCGGCGGCACCTGGGGCGGCCTCTCCCCGCGCAAAGAGGATGAGGATCTCAACAACGTGCTGGATTTTATCCTTTCCATGGGCAGCGATGGCTACGGCCAGGGCGCTGCCGGCGGGGACTATCCCCCTGCCCAAGGCGACAGCGGTGGCTTTTACCAGACAAACCCGTCCCCGGGATGCTACAACGCCCTGGAGCAGGGCAGCCCCCCGCCCTACAACGCCGGCATCGTGCCGGAGATGATGCGCTCCGAGGTGGACTCCAACTACTGCCCTCCCGGCAGCGTCCACGGCCGCTTCTTCGTGGCGCCCACCTTCGGGGGCCCGCAGTTCGTTGAGAACATCAAGCCCGAGCCCGACATGGACAATTATGGACCGGTCCTGGGTCTGGTGCCCCAGGCTTGCCCAAAGATCAAGCAGGAGGGGAACGCGACGTGCATGATGGCCTACGAGCAGCCCCGGGTGGCCAGTTCCCCGCAGATCCCCGGCGCAGAGACGCCCCCGCTGAGCCCCGACGATCTCATGGTGAACGAGTGCCACACGCAGATGATGTGCCCCTCGTCCGTGCCCTACCAGCAGAGCTACCACCCGGCCTCCGGCTTCCACCACCCGCAGACCCACCTGCAGTACCAGAACACCTCCCAGTTCGGCCTTTTCGAGGACAGCCTGCCCTTACAGCCCTCCGCTCCTCGGGGCATGCTCACCCCTCCTTCCTCCCCTCTGGAGCTGCTGGACTCCAAACCAAAGCGGGGCCGGCGGTCCTGGCCGAGGAAGAGGACGGCCACTCACACGTGCAGCTATGCCGGCTGCGGGAAGACCTACACCAAGAGCTCGCACCTGAAGGCTCACCTCAGGACGCACACAGGTAACCATTGCTCATGGCTTTCGTGCGGAGATGCGCTGTGTGCCGGTTGGGATAGCCAAAAAAAAAAACAAAACAATTTGCAGTCCGGGCTTTTACCCTGGAGTCTGTTAAAACGCAGCTCTGTAGGTGTTTACCTGTGTAGTCAAAGCTTTTCTAAGGGCTTCTAAATCCTTTTCTCCAGAGATTTTCACTGCCGGTATAGGTGAAAATCTCTGGAGAAAGAGCTTTAGGAAAGGCTTTGGAGACAGGGCTTTATGGTAAAGGAATTTCTAGTAATTGAGCTTAAAAGCAGTTGGGATCCTGCTGCGGAAGGGCTCGGGAGCGAACACAGGGATACGCTACAACAAACGTGGGCAGGTTGCCCGGTGTGTGATGCCATGCTGAGTCACGCTGTCCGCTTCCCCCAAACAGGTGAAAAGCCCTACCACTGCAACTGGGAAGGCTGCGGCTGGAAGTTCGCTCGCTCGGACGAGCTCACCCGGCACTACCGCAAGCACACGGGGCACCGGCCCTTCCAGTGCCACCTGTGCGACAGAGCCTTCTCCCGCTCCGACCACCTGGCCCTGCACATGAAGCGGCACATGTAGCCCCAGGGACCGTGCTGAACTGCTCCATAGGTGCAGGAGGGTGAGGGATCTGTAGCTGGTACTACACGGGGGGAAGGAGGCACCGCCCGACGCTCCAGGACGGACACGAGGATGCTCAGCCGGGGGAATCCGCCGTGCCCGAGGCAGGGACCTGCCCGTCCCGGTCAGGAAGGAGAACAGGGGTTAATTAATTTATGCAGCTTCTGTGAAGGGTAAACTCCGTAAGACTCCATACAGACTGTACAGAAGAAGCTGTAAATATGTTTGGTTGTTGTTTTTATTTTTTATTTTTCCCCCGATTCTAACTGCCCATTCCTAAGCTTTACAAGACAATGTTTGTATGGAAACTGCCTGAAGTTGCCCCTAGGAGAGATAAAATGAATGTTACTGTAGCTAACGATGTTAGTTTAGATCTCAGTTGAAGGCATGGCTAAGAGAACACTCCTCTTGTTAGACTGTTCGGTTCACAGGTGCAATAGTATTCTTGTTCGCCATGATCTACACTAGAAGTACAGGGCTTGATGTCTTGTAAGAAAATAACCTATTTACTGTAATTTTTTTTATATATTGTAAATAATTTTATACAATGAGAAATATTGTATATGTAAATAGAAGACAAATGGGTATTTTGCCTATATCTGTTTTTATAAAGACGTAATTTTTCAACGTTTGAAAGCATTTCATCTTTTTAATAAAATAAGTTTTTAATTGCTGTGATTTTTATTCTCCTTTGAGATATCTCTGCTACTTTTTTTCCTGATAGCTGGACCAGCAACCACCTGATTGTGTTTCAAATTATCAACAACTGTAACAAGACACAAAAAAATCTGAGCCATGGATTTGTCTGAAATAGATAGCAGAGTAAGTAAGGTATTCTCACTGGTAAATAAGACATAGTACAGTGCTTTATCAAAAAATCAAACAGGAAAGTAGATCATATTCAAAATATACTTCCTAAAAATGGTTAAGTAAGCAACGCTGTAATTTCAGTCTCATTTCTAGTTTATGCTAGACTATTTTAATAGCATTCTTAATGTTTTCCAGATGCAGTTATAGTTTTGCCAGCAGTGTGTGGGTTTTTACCATAAATTTAAACACTGCATTTTTGTAATTATGGGGGCTTATTTTAAGGCATTCTTGTACATAAATTATCCTTGTTCTCAAGAACTCAGTGCAGAATTCCAATAGAACAGTAGTGGAATTCAAGCATGAATTCATAACACAGGTTAAAATACCTTCATAACTCATTCAAAACTTAAATTCACTTAATAATTTGTAGTGCCACCTAGATTTCAGGAGTTGAGACAGTTATTAACTATTTGGGGGGGAAATCGGCCAGGAATTGAGATTCTGAAAACTAACTGCAAGTAAACTGGATTCTGCAACAGCTATAGCAGTAAAGACTGCTAAAAAAGTCAAATTGGGCACCTAAAAAATTCTTCCCAGCTGTAAATGAGCTCAGAAGGCCAGGCAGTAAATGCAAGAGGTTGTTCTGACAGTCTGATGGGCATCCTCTCTCTTTACAGCTCCTGTGTTGTGGTGAGTTCTGATACTTGTGTATCACTGCTAATCAAATGTGCAAATTCAGCTTCATATTGCTGCACTTTTCCCTTAACACATGGAGACTTGCAGCTTGGTTTTAATCGAGATTGTGACCTCTTTTTTCTTCTGACTTGGTGTTAGAATACACAAGAATGAAATCAACAGGAATGCATTTAGAGTAACTACAAATATAGCTGTTCTTCTGTGAAAGCAAAAGCTGAAGCTGATCATGTGGAACAGATGTATTTTGGGCTTCTAATCATTGGCATGGAAGAACGAGTTCCACATTTCACTTTTGTAGCTCTTTCAAAGTGAAGTATAAGGGAGCTCTAGTGTTTCTTCATCAAAAACAAAACTCATTTATTAGCTAGAAAAAAAAAGTTGCACAATCTGATTCCAGAAAGTGAGGATGACTTAAAGATGTTCTAAACTTGGCACATTCATTGTTGCAACAGTTCTAGGTATTTCCTTCTCTTTCCCCATAGCTGAATATTTTCATATTTCAGCATGTCTTTTGGTGTTCATAACTTTAGGAAGACAACTTTTGAAATTCTTACCCTCATCTCTTCATACTCACCTGGCTTTCCCTTGTTCTTCCTGAAGAACTGGAAATGGTTATGGTCGTTCCCAGTTTTCAGCATTCCCAGTTTTTGTTATGACTGTGCAAGCTTAAACTATTCCCTTTTTTGTGATGCAATTTAAAAGACAAAGAGCCCCATATCTGCCTTGGGAAGGGCCCAGCCAGGGCTTTCCAGGGATGGAGGAGAGCTTGGAAGCATCACAGCATCACAGCACACTCCTCTGCCTCTGCTTGTGCCCAGCCCTCTCCTGACCTCTGGCTGGTCCGACCAGTTTTCTTCCCTTCCAAATCCTCAGCCTGGAGAAGAGAAGGCTCCAAGGAGAGCTCAAAGCCCCTTCCAGTGCCCAAAGGGGCTCCAAGAGAGCAGGAGAGGGATTTTAGACAAGGGCTCAAGTGACTGGACACAGGGAATGTCTTCACATGGCTGGGGGAGCAGGGTTAGATGGGACATTGGGAAAAAATTCTCCTCTGTGAGGGTGGTGAGGGTCTGGAATAGAATTCCCAGAGAAATTGTCACTGCTTCATCCCTGGAAATGTTCAAAGTTAGCTTGGATGAGGTTTGGAACAACCTGATCTAGTGGGAGGTGTGGAACAGGATGGACATCACAAAAAAGGGAATTGTTTAGCTTGCACTGTGTTATTGAAACCTGGGTTAGAACAAAACTGGGAATGCTGAAAACTGGGAACAACTCTAACCATTTCCAGTTCTTCAGAAAGAGCAAGGGAAAGCCAGGTGAGTACGAAGAGATGAGGGTAAGAATTTTAAAAGTTGTCTTCCCAAGCTCCCTTCCAACCCAAACCATTCTGGATTCTGTGATTACAGAGTGAGTGGCACGAAGGCATTGTGTGCTGCTCAGGGCCTTTGTGCAGAAACAAAATCACCACAGCCACCAACCCTTGAAAAACCCTCATGTGGCTGCTCTGCAGCACCCTGCACATGGTGTGCCTCTCCTCCTCCAGTGCCTCAGCCTGGGAGCATCCAAATCTGCCTTTGCTCCAGGTGAGAGTCTGGCTGTGAGGGTTATCACCTCTGCTCCTGCTCACTGAAATGTCTTCAGATAAGACAGCTGGGACCTGCAATCAGGCAGATATTTGTGTTACCAAATAGTGCTCAGTTGATGAACAGTGGAGATGTGGTGCTCTCTTGAGTTTTCAGATCAGTGACTCAACTGAAAAGAGAGCACAGGAATCCTCATACATGAATATAAAAGACCTCATATAAAAATATCTAAAGTCAGCCCTCTGAATGTTGGAAGGGATGGGAGGACAAAGCACCAATAAAAGTTCACAAGAAACTTTCTTGTCATTGTTTAAGGGAGTGCATCTGTGATAATGGCTGTGTGGTCTTTACAGGAAACTGCATGTTCTTGAATCTTGAGATCATCTTGTAGTAGAAAAAAAAAGAGATGCTGATCTCATTCTTCTCACATTCTATTATGAGTAATTTTCAACTCTCTTTTTTCCCCCCCTTTCTTTAATTGTTTTAAATGAGTACATCCAAAGACATGCTGTAATTCCAGTGATCTACCCAGCCTCCCCTAGTCAGCAGGAAACCACTAATGTTCCACATCTAATAATTGACCATCAGGTTGTCATCTCTTAAGTAATTTTGTTCTAATTAACCATCTGCCTCCCAGGGAGCATCCAGTGACCACAACCTGCAGCTATTGTGGATTTGATTTTAACGTACCAGGGAAAGGAAAAAAACTACAGAAGCTGTAGTTGAACCTAATGGGAGGAAACGTTCAGTCCATTGAAAACAAGATTTTCCCATGTATTAATATAAGATACCACAGGCATGGGTTGTAAGATAGATTGTGAGGTGAGTAAGAGCAGGTTGAGTGCAGAAACAAGAAAATCCTGCACAATGATCTAAGTGAAAAGGGATCATTGGGGATATTGCCAAACTCAGGTACCATCCAGAGCAGCCACCGCTCCAAGTTGGATCATTCCATGTGGGGTTTCGGAGCATTGTTTCACCCTGCTAAAAGTGGTTTTTCCTCACCCACTGACTTGAGAAGAGTCAATACAACTCCTCTGAGATGGGACCTCACTGTCAGAACACTCTGTAATTCTGAAAGAGCCCAGAGCAGGACCAGGTCCAGCAGCTGCAGGGCCGTGTGGCTTGGGCCCCTTTTGGGTCTTGAGAAGGTGACACAGCACCCTGTGCTCCCCCAGCAGCACCCCAGCCCTGGTGAAAACACACCAGCACCACCCCAGCACCCTGTGCTCACCCAGCAGCACCCCAGCCCTGGTGAAAACACACCAGCACCACCCCAGCACCCTGTGCTCACCCAGCACCAATCCAACACCAATCCAGCACTGGTGACACAGCCCAGGACCACCCCAGCACCACCCCAGCACCCTGTGTTCACCCAGCACCAGTCCAGAACCAATCCAACACCAATTCAGCGCTGGTGGCACAGCCAGCACTACCCCAGCACCCTGTGCATACCCAGCACCAATCCAGAACCAATCCAACACCAATCCAGCACTGGTGACACAGCCCAGGACCACCCCAGCACCATCCCAGCAGATTGTGCATACCCAGCACCATCCCAGCACCAATCCAGCACCATCCCAGCACCACCCCAGCTCCATCCCAGCAGATTGTGAATACCCAGCTCCATCCCAGCACCACCCCAGCTCCATCCCAGCAGATTGTGCATACCCAGCACCCTGTGCATACCCAGCAGCACCCCAGCACCCTGTGCACAGCCAGCATCAGGCTGCACACCACCAGCACCATCGTGGCCCTGCAGCAGCGCCTGTGAGACAGCCCAGCACCTCTCCAGCACTCCGTGCACAAGCAGCACCCAGCAAGCCAGCAGGACACTTTCAAAATGTCTTGTTTTTTAACCCTAAAGTGGAAGGCTGGACTAGAAACCCCGTGGCCTTTCTGGAAGTTTATTTTAGATTCGGTGTTGTAGCTGATCACATCCAGAAGGGCTGAAGCTTTGGTGCTGGGCATGGCTCACCTCGTGCAGGACGGGGCATTTCAACCTGTGCGAGCCCTTGGTTACTCACAGCCATTTACAAACTGCCTGAAAACATTGACTGGCTCTAAACTTTGGTCTTCCATCCACAAGAATGCCAAAATAAGTTTGTCCACTCTTCAAATTATAGGATTGTGTGGTTCTGTGGTTTTCTGTGGTAGAAGCTCTGTGGTTTCTTAAGCTATTTTGTGCACCTCTAACACAGAGTAGCTGTTAGGCTTTGCTTAAATTGAATTTTTGAAGCCAGAACCCCAAGCTCTAGCAATTTCTTTTGCTATATTTAGAAAAAAACAACTACAACAAAGTCATGTAGCCATCACTATGGTAACTAGCAAAAAATCCATCCCAAACCCCATGTAATTTAGCAGGGAGAAAGCCATCCCCATTGCTAGCATCCAAAACCTACTTGGTGGCATCCACAAACTTTAAAACTCCTGGGTGTCCTCGAAGCAGCTGCTCTCAGCTGGGTCTGTCCCAGGTCCTGCCTGTGCAAGACATGTCCTAAATGCTGTGAGTGAAACAGGCAGAGCTTTGGACTCCGCAGCAGCTCCTCTGCCATGGCCCAGGCGTTCTGACTCATTGTGTCACAAAGAAATACCTGGAATATCATTTGGGATAGGATCTCCTGTGACATTTAATGTATTAGGTGAATAACTACTGAGCCTGAGGCTTAAACACAAAAGAAAAAACGCACAAAAATATCCTCAGATCCCAACAACCATTTATTTACCACCTGTGTGCAACGACAGCATGAGTTTTGTTATCTTAATGATTTCATATTATATTGCAAAATGTGGGTTACAGAATGCCTGGATGTCCTTTCTGTGGAAGCAAGGGATAGGCAGAGAGCACAGGGCTTTTTCATTCTGAAAATTGTGACCAAGGACCTTAATGGGAAGTTAAACAGCAGAAATATATTGTGTATGCTCCTGGCAGAGCCCCGTGAGATTTCATCAGTTAGGAAGGCCACAGCAATTTTACGAGACGCTGCATCAGCACCAATAAAAAGTTTTAATTGTGGTCATAACATTAAAAAAAAAAAAAAAAAAAGCCACCAGACAGGAGGGAAAAGGTACTCAGAGTGACTACACTGACAGTCATGTACAGCAGATGGGAGATTCAGCAATTCTAGAGATAAACCTGACAGCACTTCCAGACAGAGTTCCAAGAGGAGAACTGGGCCTGGGACATATTTAGGTTCAGTCAATAAATGCTACAGTTGTGTTTGAGGTTTAACAGTTGGACTCAGACCTTGGGCAGCCTTTAGGGTGAAATTTGCACATCCTGAACAGAATGGTGATGCTTTTCTTCCCTTCCCAGTGAAGGGGCTCTTAGGCCATGCTGGGTACAGGGGCGTCCTTTCAGATTAAACCCAGACAAGGTGGATTGGGAAAGGATTTGGCAAAGCACAGGGATGAGAATGCTGTGCATGTCAGACCCCAGAAAGTCGAGTGGGAGCAGCACGTGGAGAGCTGGGTGATGGCTTTATGAGAGATGAGAAGCATGACACGATGAGAATTGGGTAGGGATCGTGCCCATCTGCGACACAGCGCACTCAAATCCTCCAAAATGTGAATGTACTAAAAATACTGGAGGGAAACCTGCCTTGGCAACCTGCTGCTGACTTTGAGCAGGTGAGCAGGAGCAGAACAGCTGGGTGAAGAATGAGTCCAAGTGAGTGAATGGAATAGCCCAGGAGTGAGGTGTGTTCTTCCAGCCAGCCAAAGGTTGTCTGCAGTGATCTCCCCAGCCACTCCCAGTGTGAATTACCAGGATATCCAGAATTGCTGCACACAGACTGCTTGGGAAGGGCGTGGTGTTGGATTTGAGACTGGTCTGCTCAGCCCAAACCTGGCTGGGACAAGGAAGAAAGGGAAGGACAGGAGGGGAAACAGTGCAGAGGGCACCAGCCAACAGGAAAAATATTTCAGCGCAGAGAATAGAGCTGTTCTTCAAAGCAAGATTCACAAATTTAACAGAAAAACTCGTGAAACCAAGTAAAGAAAGAGTGCTGAAATCTCAGAGCTCCAAAAAGTAACTTTCATTTATTATATTAAACAATAACATTTCTCTTATTATATTAAACAATATAACACATGAGATGGGTTAAAATTAAAATACCTTACAATTTGTTATAACATTTGAAAGATAAATATAACCACAATAATGTACATATTTGGAGATATTAGTCAGATTTAGGTCAACACTGCAGTTTCCACTTTGTGTTTCCACCTTTTCAGATCAGACTGAAGAATGATACATTAAAAGGGACACCAGAAGAGCACTCTGCACTTGCAACAGCAGAAGGAACCACAGTCACTAGGAGCTTTCCTTTGAAATTTAAAGGGAGAGGCAGAAGTTGGAAAAATGAAAATTCCATTTTATAACAAATTAGCCTTTATTTATAAAACTTTCAAGTAAAAAGAGCAGTATATCAACTGATCAAACAGGTGTGTCAATGAATTATAGTTAACATATTTACTCTAAAAATAAATCTTCTATGATTCCATCATACTCCAAGCAGAATTCCTTTCTAAGAAAAGATGGTTGTTGTGAAGTCTACATAGATGCAATATATAACCAAATATATAACCAAAAACCTGGCTGTTCCACTAGTATAGGAAGACAATTGAATTAGATGATTAACAGCAGAGAGAATTCACATCAACAGAGTTCCAGCTCTAAATGAGGATTAAGCAGAAATGAAATTCCTGAGAGGGAGGAAAAAAATACAGAAGAAAGGAGAAATCAAACTCTTACACAAGGGAAAGCAACAATTCTACTTGGACCAAAACTCCTTGGGCCGTGGTTCTACAGAACAAATATTCTTCTCAATGGAGAAACACTAAAGAAGAAATAGTAACCCCAAAAGGATTATAAGAAGAATTCAAGAAAAGTGTGCTATCCTCGAGCATAAGATGACAAAATGATTTCTACAATAGTGCCAACAGATGTCACAGATGGGAATTAAAAATAAAAAGGGCTTACACAGACACAGCTTGGAACTCCCTACACTTTGAGAGCACAGTACATGGAACAAGACACAGGAAGGACTGAGAGGCTCCATGAAGAAAAAGTTGCCTATATAAAAATATTTCTTATAGCATTATTGTGGGAGTGTGACTTTTATGAGCATCTGTTTTTATTGCAGGGTGACTGGGAGGTTTGAAGGTAACAGTTCCGTGAGGGGCAAGGTGGTAATTCAGTATCTGTGCCCTATGTGCACTGTCTGCATGGGCAGGTTCAATGGGAATAATTGTCTGTCTGTCTGTCCTGTTCACCCGCTGTGCCTCAGTGCTCTGTGCAATCCAGGGCTTTCCACAAGTACGTATTCCATATAAAACATGTGTGCCACCATAAAACCCTGCTAAACTCTGATCACTCAAGGTACCACAGAGGCTAAGAATTTATCTAAGCAGAAAGAAGAATCACCCCCACTCTTTCCTCTAAGCCAAACATGCAGTGGGTATTTGTTCCTCCTGAAGTAAAAGCTTCAGTGGAAATGGAGGAAACACAGAACTGGAATCCAGATGACAATTCTGTGCAACCAATCTGAACGGAATGAAGCACGAAAAACATGTTTTCCACCTTTGCCTGTGACTGTTTGGGGTGTGTGTATGGGAAGAGCTCCTCACAAAGAATTTTTTCAAAAGGAAAAGAAAGGAAAGAGGGAAGAGGGAAACTACGAGCAAGCATAGAAGAGAACTCCTTGCCTCCTCCCAGAGAAGAAAGATGACAAGCAAGATCAGCAGCTGAACCTACATTCCAAACAGATACTTCAGAAACTACAAAGAATGTGAAATTACATCCAGTGCAGATAATTACTACTTTCTGCCAGGGTTCTCTTACACCTGGCACCGCTAATGAACACAGTTTTTCATGTCAATGAAAGAAATCTTGATACAAATTGATTAGAAATAATTTCTCCACTTTTCTTTAAACCAGGACTTTGAAACTCTCAGAGCCATGAGCTAATCTGATTTGCTGTAAAGATTCAATTCTGTATCCATCTGTGGTTACAGAATTCATACACACACATAAGCTTTAATATATAGAATATATCTGCATATTCTACATATTCACTGTATATACATATTTTATGTACAGCACAAGGAATTATATACTGGACATAGCATGTGGACATGTATATACACACACTATGATTACATTATACAATACTCTATATATATATATATATATATATGTATATATACACATAGACACAAATAATGTGGATCTCACTGTACACTGTATATGCACTGGGGGTATTCACATTTTCCATATCTTACATTGTCTGTATTTTCTCTGCCCAAATAGCAACAGGCCTGTTTGTGCTTTAAATTTCACTGGTCTGGAGGAAGAAGAGCAATGTCTTGCAATAAAGTTTTGCCTCAAAGAGCAAGTGCAGGTATTGTACAAACACTGAGTTACAGCATAGGGAAAGAATGTGGGGAATCTTCCTTTTTATATGGAAAACTGTATTAAATACAAAGCAAGAAATCACAGCTAGGTTTTCTTCTACTGCAGTGACAACATTTTGAATCAAGAGTGTTTCAGTAAATTTAAGGTTCCTACATCCAATACTGTGCATAGACAATATATTGGGTTCTGTCTCTGTTCATGGGTTGATCTGCAGTTACTGTCCAAGCAAATAGGAGGAAGAGGCAATAAGGAAATACAAAAACAAGCCCTAACACTATACAGAATGCTGGATTAATTCACATTTCTGTCTCCTTGCTGGACACCTTGAAAACATCATCTCATTGGCCGAGAGGCATTACAAAGTCAATGTTTTAGGGGCCTGACAAAGCAGCAGAAAGTCTTGTTATGGTACAGAACTTCAAAGATGCATCAAGCCCTTTAGTCACCCACCTGTCCCACTGGAGTGACATCACCCTATCCAGAACTGGTATTACTCTCTAAATTTTATTGTAGCAGAGGAGACAACACAAGAGCTCAGGTCCAAGTGAACAGGAGGATCTTACCCAGGGTACAGTCTGTATAACTGCACTGAGCATCTTGCAGCCAATCTTGCTTTTGAAAATTGCTCCTTAACAGCAAAAGTTTTATCATGTTACCTAAAGACAGACACCAGTTAGCTCTCAGAGATTCCAAGTTCTATACACCAACAGAAGAGAGAATTGTTTGTGTTTTAGTATGTTTAGCTTCCATTGCATCCCAAAGGGCTCATTAAAGGACAGTATTAAAGACCACTATATAGTTGGTTTTGGTATTAGAAATAAATCTTCTCTCCTTCTGAGGAGAATAAAAGGTTTACATTATTTGTAGTACCATTAGCACAGGAGACACACAGCAAAAGGGGAGTTGTGGCTCCTAAAAGTAACATCCAAACACGAACAGACGTGTGTGTCTGCACACCCACCCATCCACCCACCTCCCCACTAAAGCCTGAGACTACAAATGCCACGTCCTGGCTGCATTTCAGTGCTGAAAGCCACCAAGATGCTAAAGAAGATCCAGTCTGACTCCTCTGTGTAAGGAAAGCATCCAGGATAAGGCAATCCCAGCTGAACAGGGAAAGATTGTTTTCATTCACCGAGCAGGCACTATCATTGTAGTATGAAAATAAAAGTAAGGAAGCAAGGACATAAAAAATAGAAATGCATTGAAGATGATGAAGGAATATCATACTAAAAAAAGGGAGAAAATGTTGTAAGACAAGGGCCACATCAGTAAGAACACAGAATGTAAAGCTTTTGTATTCCCAGAGAATGAAGGGCAGGAAAGAAGACTGTGGACATTTAAAAATGCTGTGCTAGATCCCTACTCTACCAGACAGAAAATTCCAAGGCAAACACAACTGAAGTTTTAGAATTCCTGTAATCAGAAAAGGCATTTCTAGTAAGCAAATTAAATTCACAGACTTATTTTCTCTATGACGTGTCAAGCACATTCTGTGTTGTGTTCTCCAGGTGGAAGCATTCAGTGCATATAAAACCTGTTCCTACCTGGTCTGAGTCCTGCAAATTGGATTTTAGAGCCAACCCAGACAGTGCTGCCAGAACTGATGCCTGAATGTGCATTTGGCAACTAAAATCTGATTCAGCTTGGCTTCATTTCAGCTAAAGCTGCTTGATCTGTAACCCCAAAGAGGTGGGATTGAAGAAGCAGAGGTAGAGACTGTCCCAGAGGGTCACCTGGCTAACACAACCTGTTCTGTGTGCTGGGAGTTGGAGTAAATGAGGGTACAGTGAGTGCTAGGGGGGAGCACTCCTCAAACATGGCAACTTTTCCACCACTTCATTTCTTGATGTCACATTAAAGCAGCACCCAAATGTGTATCACCACCTTGCAATCCTGTTTGCTTACAGCAAAGCAAATTTTTACTTCATAATTTAGCTGCTAAATTATTTATCCCATTTACTGAATTCATTCCCACTTTTAGTCGTATACAATTACTAAAACTCAATGCAAACAAAGTTTAAATTAGAACTGCTAATCCTAGAGTCTTCAAATTTGTACTGTTTTATATAGTTCTCTGTATCCATCATATGTAAATTGTCAGATTCTTTTGCAAAAGCCACAACTTCTGGATAAAAACACCAATGAATTTATGCTTTGACATAGATGATGCAGAAGAAGTACTGATTAGCCTACCATGAATTATTAAATAAATGTAACAAGTGAAAGCTAATTCTATAAATATTCTCTTTTTATGACATTTTCTTTTCAATCCATACTGCAGCCTCAAAGACCCAGTGGAATTCAGGTTGTAAAGAAAAAAACAGATTCACAAGCTGCAGTTGACTCTATGCAACATTTGTGTTTCAGATAAAGAAACTTTCAGTACCTTAGGATTACACATTAAATTTCTTACAAGCAATAAATTTTATCTAGAACATATAATACAGCTTATACAGTGATTCCTGCAGGTTATGCACTTGAGAAGCCACACAGAGCCTGGTCGGACACAACCAGCCAGTCTTGTTTAGATCTGAAGGTGACTTAAATTATTCCCACAAATATAAACCAAGGATTTAGTATTTTTATAAAAGCTTTGTTCCAAGGTTTCTCTTGAACAGGGTGGAGGCCAAGACCCTCTTTAAGAGTTTGGCATGTCAGCCTTACTGAGTGCAATGGCCAACTCAAGGTCTTCTTGTTCTTGTCTCCTCAAACGAGCCAGTCTTTCCTGCTCTGCTTTTTCACTCTCTCTCTTCGCCCAGGCCAGCTGCTGTTCCTCATTTCCAAACTAAAAAATGAAAATGGAAAAGGAATTAATAAAGTTACCAACCAGCTTGAAGAAATTATGCAAAAAAAGTACAAAGAATCAGACTTATTCAATATACAGCTCAAGTGCACCGGGCTGTCGTAGGGCAGTTCTAGATTGACATAGAAGTTCACTCACTGGTTTCCTCACTTCATCCTTTATCTCCTTAATTTCTTCCTCCTTCACTTCCTCCTTTGATTTATTTCCTTAATTCCTCTTTCCTTTACTTCTTTAGTTTATTTCCTTAGTTACCTCCTCCTCCCACCTGGAAATTAACCCACATGGGATGCAAGTCCCTGCATCTGTGGCTCAGTTGGGTATCAAAACTGCCAAAAAAACCCTCCACAAGCACAAAAAAAGGAAGTTAATGGTTTGGAAGCACAGCAACTACAACCATTTTTAAGAATAGATAGCTGATAAAGCTAATAATTATTTATTCTTGTGCAACTGCACCACAGAGAGTTTGTGGTAGTTCCTGCTGAGGGTGAGGGGGTTTGAGAAGTGATTTTGGACACTGCTGACATGTGGGAAGTTTCATCACCAAATCAAAAGTTATCCAGAGTGCTTCTGCTGCTATAGAGTTTCACCAGTAAGAAATAATGTGACAGAATCCAATTTACTTCAGCAGAGAACACTAAGAAAATATCCCACTTTATAACATTCAGCTCCTAAACCTGTTTGGGCTCCCCCAAACACAAGTACAATGCAGCAGAACTTGTCCAAAATGATATTCTAGCATTTACCACTGAAGGATGCAGAAGTTTGCTTGTTTGAACTTTTTGGAACAAAATCTCAATTCTTTAAATTGAAATCATAGCAATTTCTAACTCAAATATAATCTGTTCCCAGCTAATTTTAGCATTTGCTGAGGAGGAGGAGGAGGAGGATGGGAACAGCTGCATGCAAATGTTTGCATCAAAGCCCACTTCTAAAATCTGCTTTTTGGTTTTTGTTTTGGAGGTTTTTTGGGGACTTTTTTTTCTGTGTGTGTGCAGGAAAACATATTATTTGAGGGGTTTTTGAGGAGAGAAATTTCAGCTGGATGAACACTGCAAAAGTTCCTTGTGGCCCAGGACACAGTGACTCTGAGCACAACCCGCCTAGACCAACCTGAAATATTGAACTGAGTGTTAAAATGCAAGTTTCAGTGCTGAACCCTGCCTGGCTGCATAAACACTGTGATGGTCCCACCCCAGCCCCCTCCTCCACTCTGCAGTGTATCTGTAATTCCTATTTTTGATGTATTTTGAAACAAATCCGCCGATTTGAACTTCTTTTAACCCAAACTCCATTCTCATTTACTCATAATTGAATCATGCCTCTGGATGCCCATCATTCTTCATTTTTTTCCCCCCATTGTGACTTTAGAGATGATTTGTTGCAAAAAACCCTCAATTTTCTTCATGCAACGTCTCTGCTTTTATAGCTATTAAAATTTAGATGAGAATCGTTGCATTTGATGCTACTGAAATACAAGAGAAGTGTAACACCTTTTGACATTTCACTTTTAGAATTGAGAGATCCTACCACATTCCTCATTTAAATAATGTCAGCTGATAGGTAGGATTAAAAAGCTCATTAAGATTCTTAAATAGATTACTTTTTTCAAGGTAAAGACAGATACAAATGGAAGCAGGAATTCCCTGCTTAGTCCAGGTATTGAGGCAGATCCAGCAGCAGGGATGGAAAATGAATGGTTACTATTTTCAGAAATATAAGACACTTTGGTCAAACTATTTGGGGTATTTTTTAATGTTGAGAAACCAGTTTTACTTCTATGGCTTCCATTCTAGGATAAGGCTTCCAAAGTTTATGAGAGTCCCAATTATAACTTGTTTATGGAGCACAAGTTATATTTTTGCAGTTAAAAGTGCCGAGTGGAAACAGAAAAAGGAAAAAAATAGGCAAGTGATTCATTGGAAACAAATCTGGATGTGCCTTATTACAAGTGGTTGGCACAATTTTCAGGAGATAACTCTCACCATTGAGTAGTGAAATACAGAACAGTTCATTAATGCTACAGATTCTTGCACAGATTGTCTTCTAAAAGGTAATTTACAGGTAATTTAATACAATTTTTTGCATATGTCCAGGTTTCAACAAGTCTCTAAATGTGTGTCACATGTGTAATTACATTCAATCCTTCCTTCCTTTTCTTTTTCAGAAGTACAGTCAGACCCAAGGCATAGATGAAACCAACAGACTGCAGCAAGAATAATCAAATCACAAAAACTCCACTGATTTGTGTGGACTGAACTTCCAGCTTGTACTGAGACAAAAAGCTTAGTGCTAAGTGTTCTGTTTCTTGGGGAAAAAGGTTTTTCTTGTTCTGGAAACTGCAGCTGGAACCCAGAAATACCTGAAATCTGAGCTACCAAAAGAGGGTTTTGTTCCAATGAATCATATTTGATGACAGCAACAAAGTTAAGGATGCAATGAAAACATACATAAACTCTGGGTGCATGAATTTGCCAGTGTGTCAAAAAAGCAGCAGCTTTTCCTCCTAAAATATAATGAAGGTTCTCATGTTGTTTCTTGGAACAGGCAAGGATTTCAATTAAAAATCAGGTATTTGATTATTCAGTTCTACGTGATTCTCTTCTCAGATTCCAAGGATTCAAAGTAGATGTCAAAAACCTTCTGTAAGTAAAACTGATTTTCATTTCCATTATGAACAAAGTTCCCCAACCATGAGGCAAAGAGAAGCACAATATTCTCAATCATTTCAAGGTAACTGGCACAGCAAATTTGACCCTGGAGCACCCACTAGGATTGGGATCAGAGATTTTGGTTAATCATTTGATACAATCACTCAGAGGAAACCACGTTTGAACTTAAGAAATACAGTCTGGAAAGCAAGATGACAACTGGGTAAGAGTCACTCCATTCCATCATTTGTCTTTGATTGCAGGAAGAAATTAGGTGTTGTTGAAGAAACTTCAGATAAAGCAGGTTTTGTGTCTTATTTTTATTAAGAATGTCACCAGTTTGTATACAATCAGAACTTAACTGTGCAAATCCAACTAGCTGTGGTCAAACATACAACAAATCTTGAACTTGGATGTTTCAAAAGTGATAAATTAAAGCCCTGAGGCCAACTAAAATCTGCACAGATGACCTCAGTGAACAATATCAAATAGGAAAGTGATACACATTTAATATTAAATAGTAACTAGGAAAAAAAAAGACCCCAAACATTAAAAAGAAACAACCTGAAAGATTCAGCTTAAATATCTCCCCTTGCTGAGCACTGTCCTGTGTCCAGCAGAGTTAAGGAACAGACTAAGTTCAATTTTACTGCGTGGCAACATGAGAAAACAAAAACATGTGAAAGGAGGAAGAAGCCTGAGGCTGTGGATGGAACAGATTCTATCCACTTGTGGAAGCAATGAGAACCACACCACCACTGCATTTACAATGGCTCCCAATTCCAGCACTAAAACCAAAGCCAGGCTTTGGAAAGCCCAGTATTTCTAATGGAATGGGGACCTGGCTTTGTTTTCAAACCTTCTGGGACTGTCTTCTGGAGTGCAGTGAGGACCTTTCTAGCTTGGTTCTACAAAACCATTTTGTTTTCTCTGTCTTTTCTACAACATCAGCAACAGGAACAAAATTCAACAGCTAAACTTTCAATTTCTGTCTCAATTTCTGTGACTCTCTATGACCACATTCCATCATATACAGCAAACGTCAGAATTTTCTCCACAAACAGTTACAAGTACTTATTAGAAACTTTCTCTTCAAGGATTTGCTTCTCAGGATATGGTGAAATTGCTAGAGAAATGTTCAATATCAATTGGTTTTGAGTCTTTACATCATTGGCTCCCAAAAATCCATTTACAAAATAGCCTCCATGCAACAAAAACAATACACAGATTCTGCTACAAAGAATTTGAGAGTAAAGGCACACTGTACTAAAATAATTTAAATGCAAGTAAACCCTTGAAAATTTAGTAGGAAACTTCTTTTTTATTGAAATAACGCCTTTTTATTACAGAAATATTAATACAAAAACAATGAGGACAGCATGAAGGTACTGAGAGACAGAAGCCAGGGAACAGTAGGTTTGCAGGTAAGACAAAAACCCAACAGAGATTGCTGCAAGCAGAGCAGAAAGTGGTTTGCTCAGAGACAAGGAACTTAACTTACAGAGCTGAAGTCTGCAAACCCCAAGGAAGAGTCTTTAGAAGTTTTACTTGAAGAGGAGGGAGCAAATGGATCTTTTCCACTAAATGGGTCCCCAAACCCCTTTTTACTTTGAAACAGGTCACTGCTGTCAGCCCCAAATGGCTGGAATGGATCATGGGGCTTGGGAAAGTCTGCAGACCCAAGGTGGCTTACAGGAGTACTTTTACCTGGAAAGTTTAGGAAAACAAAAAACAAAAAAACAAAAGGAGAAAAAGAGAAGTTACTTACCATGGACAATGCAAAGCCCTGAAATAGGAAACTGTACTGATACACTTAAGCATCATCCAGCCTTCCTGGGGTGGGTGAAAATTTAACCCAATAGAATGGTATTCATTTCTCAGTGCAAACAGTTGTTTCATTTAAGTGGATTTATCTATTTATACATACCAAAATATTAATACCATCAAGAATTTAAATGATGAAACCCATTATAAAGACATTTGGTCAGAAAAAAATTGACAGGTATGACTTTGATTTTCCAGGATTAGAGATATTTCGAGTTTAAGCTTGATTTTATATAGAAGACAAAATAAAAAACTATGTATTACTAAAGATAAGTAAGGTTAAATAGGATTAAAGAGTAACTTAGCTGTCACTTTACAGAATGTCTGCATTCTGCTTTTTTTCCTGGAATTGGTTCATCCTTCTACCACCATGTACACAAAGACAAGGAGGCCAATGAAGAAATCACCTCTCTCTGGGGTGTTTGCTCCACAACCCACCTTTTGTAGGTGACTGTTCTTATATTCCACCCCAACAACAAATGACATCACAGGAATTATTGTGTATCCTCATAAATATTATGTGTATACTTAATTTTCTTGCAACTAAAGCATCAAGGGTTGATTTTTAATTCCCCTTGCCAAAAGACTATTTTGTGAGGTCAAGTAACTAAACAGATAAATATATTTCTCCCCCTCCTGCCCCACCTGAAAAACAAAAAGAAAGATTGCTCCTGAGAAGTGTTTGTCCAGCTTCCAGGGAAAATATTCCTTGGGTGAGCATTCTTGACTGCAATATGTACTTGATAAAGGAAAATCTAGAAACATGCTTAAAATAAACCAATACTTACAACTTTCTGCATAATAACCTGAATTTCATACATTACTTGTAGCAATAGAGCTGCTTTGAAATATCCAATTATTTGAACTATAATTTAACAGGAATCTTATTCATTCCCATTATGATATACATACTAGGAAAGCACAGAGAAATGGAATCAAACCCCAAATTTCAGTGTGTTCTTGGCACATCTAAGTCATAGCCTGGGAGCTTTGGGACGTGCTCATGAACTTCAGAATATATGCTCAGATGTGTGGAAATACTTTTATCAAAGGGAAATAAAGATCAGCAAAGTTGCACTGAACAAATGACCTGTCCAGTAACTCCCAGTAAATCCCAGCTCAGCCTCTCCTGCCCCAGGGCCAGCCAAAAGCCAGAAGCCAAAAGCCAAAAGTCATTCTCCCTTGTACTCAGCTGGCCTCGATTCCCCAAAGTCAGAGGCACGTGTGGACAGGGAGCTGAGAGAATTTGGTATCCCAGGAACTGAGGGAATCAGGTTTACATGGAGCTGAGGGAATCAGGTTTACATGGAGCTGAGGGAATCAGGTTTACATGGAACTGAGGGAATTGGGCATCCCATGAACTGAGGAAATCAGGTTTACACGGAGCTGAGGGAATCAGGTTTACATGGAGCTGAGGGAATTGGGTATCCAGGGAACTGAGGAAATCAGGTTTACATGGAGCTGAGGGAATTGGCATCCCAGGAACTGAGGGAATCAGGTTTACATGGAGCTGAAGGAATTGGGTATCCCAGGAACTGAAGGAATCAGATTTACATGGAGCTGAGGGAATTGGGTATCCCAGGAACTGAGGGAATCAGGTTTACATGGAGCTGAGGGAATTGGGCATCCCAGGAACTGAGGGAATCAGGTTTACATGGAACTGAGGAAATCAGGTTTACATGGAGCTGAGGGAATCAGGTTTACATGGAGCTGAAGGAATTGGGCATCCCATGAACCGAGGAAATCAGGTTTACATGGAGCTGAGGGAATTGGGCATCCCAGGAACTGAAGGAACCAGGTTTACATGGAGCTGAGGGAATTGGGCATCCCAGGAACTGAGGGAATCAGGTTTACATGGAGCTGAGGGAATTTGGTATCCCAAGAACTGAGGGAATCAGATTTACATGGAGCTGAGGGAATTGGGCATCCCAGGAACTGAGGGAATCAGGTTTACATGGAACTGAGGGAATCAGGTTTACATGGAACTGAGGGAATTGGGCATCCAAGGAACTGAGGGAATCAGATTTACATGGAGCTGAGGGAATTGGGCATCCCATGAACTGAGGGAATCAGGTTTACATGGAACTGAAGGAATCAGATTTACATGGAGCTGAGGGAATTGGGCATCCCAGGAACTGAGGGAATCAGGTTTACATGGAACTGAGGGAATTGGGCATCCCAGGAACTGAGGGAATCAGGTTTACATGGAACTGAGGGAATCAGGTTTACATGGAACTGAGGGAATTGGGCATCCCATGAACTGAGGAAATCAGGTTTACATGGAGCAGAGGGAATCACAGAGACTCTCATTAGTGCAGTGCCAACATCAGACTCACTGCAATACTGGCACCACTGGCAGGCACTGAGCTGCATGCAAAGTGGGAAGCAAGCAAGTCCCCAGCTGAACAAGCAGACAGAGACATGGAAAACAAAGCACATGCAGTAGGAGATAGAAGTGGATTTGTTTAGTCTTGACAGTGTTTGAGGGGAACTTGATCATCGTCCTGCAAGTCCTCCATCAGGAAAACGATGAATGGATTTAGACTGGACCAAAAGAGAAATCAGAAAATCCACAACATTTTTAAAACTTAAGGATACTCCAGACTGCCCAGGGAACTTATAACATTCATAAAACATCCTGAGTTGGAAGAGACCCTCAGGGATCATCCAGACCAACCCCTGGCCCTGCACTGCCACCACAACAATCCCACCCTCTGCCTGAGAGTGTTGTCCAAATGCTCCTGGAGCCCTGGCAGCCTTGGGGCCATGACCATTGCTCTGGGAGACATTCTATCAACACATCCACAAGGTTTGAAAAAGCTTCTAGAAATAACACTGGTTCAGCTGCCTTGAAGCTGGAAGATAAAGGAGATCTGTTAAAGCTCAGCCCAGCACTATTTTCCAAGGTTCAGTACCTGGATAACATCTGCGCCATGGATCTACAGATCCCCATGGCAGCAATGACCCGTGCGGCTCCTAAAGAGAGGCAGATCAGGCCAGTGCTTTGTCCTTCGTGGAAGGAAGCAACAGTCTGTACATGAAATTGTTCTCCTCACAAGCACAGACCCTCCCTCAGCCCACCTGCCCTTCCTCAGGGCACCTTTTGCTCTCTGGAATGACGTGCTGCACTTCCATCCTGCCCATCCTGGTGGCCTCCAGATCTCACCACTGCCACAGCCATCCCAAGCCTGGCAAGGGATGAGCACCTCAGCATTTTGCATGTAAAGCTCCACAGAAAAGAGCAACTTCTTTTAACTTCTTTTAAATTTGAGTCATAGAATTCCAGAATGGTTTGGGTTGGAAGGTACCTTAAAGTGCATCCAGTTTTAAACCCCTGCCATGGGCAAGGACACCTTCTACTAGACTGGGTTGCTCCAAGCTCCATCCAAACTGGCCTTGGAGAATTACAAAGAGAATTAAAGTATCTGCATTTCCAGCTGTTGGTCAAGGCAAAACAAGAGCCCTCTAGGTTATTTCCCCTTCTTCTATTGCCAGTTACCAGCAAAGAAATTCCTCTTCATACCTCACCCCTGTATTGCCCAAAACCAATTTGGATTGATGGAGGTAAAACTGACCCATTTTAAGCTGCTTTTTTCTTAGGTTAAATCTTCTGCTAGTGAAACCACTTTGTGGAATTGGTGACTGTTAACACAAATGCTGGGTTTGCAACGTATTTGTTCAGCAAGACTGGTTTTTCTGGGTGGCCTGTTTAAGGTTTTTGCACAAAGCCCTGGGTGGTTTTGAACGTGCACAGAGCATCAGGGTTTCTCGTGCTTCATCTTCACAAAAGATCACAAAGAATCACTTTGTTGTAGAGGAAATGTCACCATATAATGAGAGTTACTGCTAATGATATTGAAAGCTTTCATTTTACACACTGAGTGCCATTTTCTTCAGATTTTTAGATGTTAAAGAATAGAATAGGGTGGTAATTTTTCTATGAAAAAAAAAGTGAGAGGGAAACCCTTATGCAATCAGGTTAATTTTGCAGGGCAATTTTAAGGGCAGCACCTACTCTGAATACATCACCCACAAGGTTGATGATCCACGAGGACCATCAAGTCCCACTCCAAGTCCAAATCTCTCTTTTAGTGCCCTTTCTTTGTTGTTCACAGTTTGCATTATCCTGCCACACTCTGCAAACATGGTTTTGAGGCCTGGCAGAAGTTTGGTTCAGCTAGATGTTCAAATTTACTCATTTATTAGCCACAAATTAGTAAGAACAACACCAGCATTATCTTTCTGATGTCTTTGCTGACTTACAGCAAGCATAGGTCTCCCATCTTAACTACACAAAGATTTTTGTAGTCCAATGTTTAGTGGGTCAAGAATGTGGGTATGGGCTTTCCACAACATAAAGCAAAAGTACCCAAACCACAGTAAAAGGTTACCAGCTGTACTGATGGACATTGGTAAAATTACAATACTGCAAAATCTAGTCATAACCTAGATTGCAATAACCTTCCATTTGCTGGAAAATGTTGCATTTGTACATGACTCTGCTCATTGTTCTGAGGTACAGCAGGCAAACAGTTGTAACCCTTATTTGATTTTTTTCTGCTAATAGTTTCAGGGGAAAAAAAGTTCAGAAAAAAGCAAAACAGGTCCTATTCTGAAACCACAGCAGTTTCAGCAGTTACCCAAGTGGTGCACCCAAACCACACCGAGGACTCACTTCAGCAAAAAGAGATGATGAACAAAATGGTTTACCACAGCAAGTGCTGTTACTTAGAGTGAACTCCACCCATACAAAGGGCTTATCTAATTTCATACCCCACAGCAAACTCGAGTTTGGAGGGCTGAGATCTATATTTCAAAGCAAATATAACCTCACTTGTAGGATGCAAACACAAAATTTGTCTTCTTGAATTACAAGGTATTGACAACGAAGTGAAATATTTAGAACTGTCTCAATATTCTATGTTTCAATGCTGGGCCTGACTTTCTGCTTAGAAGAGGATCTTGCTAAATGGTGAGAAGCAGCATTTTTCCTGGCTTTGAAGCCTAGATGGATCGTGCTCATGGGCAAACAGGAGAGAGTGGAAATGACACAACTTTAAACTTTCACTAAACGAGGGCTCATTTCCAGGATACTTTCTAAACTGAAAAGTAGCCTTTAAGAAGTCAGAGTTTGTTGCAGAGGATAAGGAGTGATAAAGTAAATCCATACCTGTGATTATACCTGAGCATATAATCCCAGGACTCCCACCTCTGTTTATTCACATGGCAGAAGAAGCCTCAGGTGCCTCCCAGCACATCTTTCTCTTGGCAGTTTACCAAATTTACATCTCATTCCCAACTTACTCAGCATGATTTCCACCATCCTGTTAAGATTATCCAGCTCCTCCAGTGCTGCAAAGTAAAATCTTCATAAACTGAACTCACAGAAAAAATGATTACTAGTTTCAAATTTTGCCTGAAGGTTAGTTACATTAAACTAAATTTTCCACAGAATACTTGGAGGTCTTTGTCTTCGACAGGGGCTATTGCAAACTCAACTATTTGATAATGTTCTTTGCAAAAAATCACATGTTTTTTGTAACAGAAGGGAGAAGTTTTCCCTTGCAAAAACCCCTCAGAATTGTTTTTGCTTAATATTTGCAAAGTCTGCACCTTGAGTTCACCGAAAACTTCAGCTTAAGAGAAACATTCTGGCAATCTACAAACTGCTTGAAAGGTGAGAAATCGTTACATGTTCAGCCCAACAATCTGCTCTGAAACAGCTTCTGGACAACCTCTTTCAACCATCAGTACTGAAATATCTTTACTCTGAGAGACCAGCATAAACAAGAGAATCAAAGCGTGAATGGAATTTTTAGTTTGTGGCCAGGCAGGTGCTCCACCCATGAGTCATTTATCCTACACAACAAGGGATGCCTGTGCTCTAATGTAACTGTCAGGTCTTCTAGAAGTCATAAAAAACAAAATACTTTTCCTGTCAGTCACAACTTCGAGGCTGATTTTTTCACTCTTGGCTACAGATGAGGGGAAAAAAATAAAGGTAAACAGGCACCAGGGTACTTGTGAACAACTCTGGGTGCTGAAAAAGTTCTAAGGAAACAGGTGTGTGGCATCCTGCACAAATAAACATCCCAGCACTTCTGTCACCTCACAATGAGTGAAGAACAGAACTCTATACACTGCTCTAGATCAAATGACTGATACCCACAACTTCAATAAATCCACATAATTTAGAGTTAAATCTAAATTAAATCAAGGGAATTATATTACATTATTCTTTTCTGATTAACACAATCCTTTCTTTTGTTCTTAACTCCTAATTACATCCATTATACCTAACATGGCTTCTTTCTTTTAAAATTTATCTGACTAAATACATAGAGCAAATTTCTACATGGGATCATTCAGACTTTGGCCTGCATTGATAAGGAAGACACTGAACCAATTGTAAAGTCTGAATTTTTATCTAGTTGAGACACTGAAGACACATCTTAGGCAAACAAACTACTAAAACCCATTTATTTGTCCAACTCAAAAAGTAGCAAAGATCTAAGCCTTCTTTACCTCACTGAAAGTGTCAACACAAGGTCAGTGTGCACTGCCAGCACTCTTGAGCTGCCTTAAAGATGAGAAATCAGTCTAAAATTGCAAAAACAGTCAAACCATAAAATGCCTTTAATTTAGAGAAGTGACACATACAAAAAAGAACTATATTTATCGTCGGCATGAAGGAGGAGGAAGCATCAAACACAAAGGAAGGGAGCAGCAGAAGCTGCACAAACACTGCCTGCACTGCCCTGAGCACCCACAGAAAGAACAAGAGGCTTCTGAAATGGTCCAGGGGTACAAAAGACACCCCCAAAGAGTGAAATCTAAAACTTTCACTTGGACAATCCTGGTCCAGGGAAACCTGGAACACGTCTGCATGTATGTGGTTATCTGGGTATCTAATCACTAAAGCTTTGAGGTCAAAGTGCCATCAGAACAGTTCTTTTAGATCCCTCCACAACTGTGTGCACTTGAGTGGGCAAATCCATCTGCAATTTCCCTTGCAAGCTCCCTACACCACAGGAACAGAACAAAAAGATGTTCTGCTGGTAATTTTTCCTGCACTTTTAGCCCCTCTGAGGCTGACAACAACCTTCTGCAGCCAAGAAAGAACAGGCAAAGGATGGATACCCCAAATTAGGGAATTAGTGTTGCCGTAGGTGATGGATTACAACATTCAGCACAGCTGTAAGTTTGCAGATTGGTTCAATAAACACAATATTAAGATCCTGAAGACCTGTTAAGATCTTAAACCCCTGACCCCTTTTCATTTTTTTAAGCTACCAACATGTTCAGATATCATTTATCAGCCAACTGGCAAGATGAAAAAACAGGAGTTTATCAGCCAGATTTTGCTTGAATCAGCCTTTTCTGTCTTTTTTGGTAGGACAGCAAAATACATCTAGCAGTGTTGTAATTAGTGATTTAGTGAAATACTGAACCCTAACACCTCGATTGATGAAATTTATGATCAGTAACATCATCACTATTATTTTGTAATAATTTCTAGTCACTCAAACACTCTGCAAACATTGAATTGTTCAAGGCCAGTCTGGACAGGACTTGGAACAACCTGGTCTAGTGGACCCAAGGCAGGGGGGTTAGACCTGGATGATCTTTAATGGCCCTTTAATGATCTGAGATTCTATCCATTCCAAGTTACATTGTATTTTTCTGCTGTTTACACATTGATGCCTCAAAGAAATACCCAATGTTTAAAGTGCATTAGCATTTTAAAAGTTCACTATTAATATAATATTCACTACCTCTACTACTCACTAATATTCAATAGCAATATCAATTTTAACATGTACACAAACTAAAATGTGAAGGTTCTTCCACTAATATCACAGGACCCCAGAATGGTTTGAATGTGAAGGATCTTAAAGGTAAGAATGCTGCCAGCACAAGCCATGGAAACACTGAGGGTGCCAGTTTGGAGGCTTCAGGGTGACTTTTGCATGAGAATCCATTTTGAATCTACTGCCAGTCCTAGGGTTCTCCATGCATCCTGAAATTTGGGTACTTCCATCCATCACTCCTGGAATCAGGATTAAGGCAAAATCACATTCATCCAAACTTCCTGATGGCAAAAAACGCTGTCTCTGAACTTCTCCAGCAACCATGGGCAGCTGGACCATCATTAGTTGAGCAGGGCCAGTAACAGTTGTTTGGAGGATGCCAACTAGCACCTGGTGACACTGAATGTATCGTGTCATTTTAGTACCATGCAGGAATACAGACTGGTGGGTATGGGGCATGGATCACTGAATGCACCAGCAGCTTTAAAGGCACTAAATTATCTCTCTGACACTTGGGTGGGTGTTACCTCTCCTGTCCCTGAGGCCTACAGGAATACTCAGTGCTAAACCCCAAGGTATCATAGGGACCTGATTGCATCCTACAACTTGGTGTGCCATGTCCCCTTGGAAGCCAGGTCACACACACTCCTGTTGTGCTGCTAACTTGATGGGGAAGGAATTCTCATGTCTGAAAGGGCACACAAAAGGTGGATACAGCACCACACACAGTTCAGTGCTTGTGTCCTCTCCTCACATCCTTAATGTACAGCATCACTCAGGCAGGGCATGACCTGCTGTAACAGGAGGGGTCAAGCGTTGCTCATCCTCCCTGGAGAGAGCAGCTTCCTTCAGGAACTCAAGGGCCTGACAAGGAGTGCAGAGCATAGAGAGTAATGTGTCAGATGCTTGTCAGTAGTGGTTAATCTCACTGGTTAACAGCGCTTCTATAACCGCAATGTGGAATGCATGGGGCTGCACTGAAAGGAAGTGGTAAGGGTGGGGCATAAGCACTAGCTCCCACCATCAAAGCATTTACTTATAACCCAATCACTGACACCCACACAGCAACTTCCTGTACTTTAAAAAAAAAAAAAAAAAAGAAAAAAAATCTGTTACTCTCTTTCTGTAATCAACAACTTTTACCTAGAAACTAGTTAGCGGCCAACTCTGACTGATTTCAATCTGCAGCTCACAGCAGAAAACATAATTTTTAATCTGTGAGAACCTACCAGAGCCATTTTAACTGACAGGTTTCAGTCTACCAGTTCTTTCATATTTTTTTATCCTTAATTACACTCAAGTCCCATAAAGCTTGAGAAGCTGCATAAGAAATATGAAGCAACCAGAAGTTCAGTAGTGCTGAACACCACAGGCAGTCCTCTGCCAGCAAATAAAATGTCCTTATAAATCTACAAAACTCAGCGATGTCTTAGGGGAGTTTGAGAAAATAATGTGCAGTGGCATGTAGATCCTTGTCACAGGGCACCTTCCTTTAAGAATGCTGAGATACTTTACTATTATTTGCTTTCTGTTTATCACAGCTCGTTACATAAAGCACTGGTATTTCTTCAGTGCTTTTTGAGCATTACTTAAGATACAACATCAATAAATTTCCAAAACGTTCCACTCCTCTCCAAAGAAACCTGCAAGTTCTCCAGTAGCACCTGGTGAACATCAAATTACTCCAGCCAAGTCCTAGGGGAGCCCTATGAAACCTACTGTCCATTAGGACCTTCATGGAGATGAATACCTTACTGAAGAACATGCACACTTTCTCTTGGGGATTTTCATTTGGAGAGTCTTGTCAGAAGAGCTAAACAACTTTATCTTTGCTGATCTTCCTCAACCTAAAGAGAATCTTAAACCATGTATGGGACAGAGATAGTGATGCTCCAAATCTTTTCATGAAACAGTAAATTGGAGCTTTGAGGTACAGTAGTATCTAGGTTTGCTCCTTCTGGAACACCTTCCCCTTGCTATTCTCTACTGGGATTCACTGAATTATTAACCTTCCTCCAATTCTCTTTAAAGATTCTCCAAACAGTTGTACTGCATAAATACTCAATAAGAGTATTTTACCATAAAAACAAACATGAGATTTCTCTTGGACCAAGCAAGGATCAGGTTAGGACTCTGAAACATCTAAAAGATCTTGACAGACTGGTCAACAATAGAGTAAGAAAAAAAGAAAATTATTTACGATGAACAAAACTAAGAGTCTACCAAAGATACAAATCTAATTAAATAATCTTGTGATTGTCATACCCTCTGTTACCTCAGTATTCAAGAAGGGAAAGATATGGATCTCAGGGTGCCTAATCCATGCCACACAATAAGAGTTCTCCCTCTCACAGAGAGCGTTGTGAACTGAACTATCTGCTAATACACTCAGATCACAGCTGCTCCTCAATGTTCCAGCTGTGGAAAAAACCCAAATACCAACTAAAACCAAAGAAACCAACCCATTTTCACTTTACGAGCAGAACAGGTCAGGATGTGTAGGACCAGACCTGATGACCCACCACAATCCTGTTACTGACAACCCCTGCAGCAGCAGAGAAGTTTCTCTACACACTGTGTGAAGACAGTGTCCAGAACCTGGATACGAGAGCAGCTCCCCTGAACCACAAACTCCTTCTAGAGGTCTTTCCAGGTACATCTGAAGGCCTTTTGCTCTTACTATCACTACATGGTAAACACAGGTTGTGTCCAAAAGGCTCCGTTTCAGGACCCGTGCTCAACAACTTCCTCATGAAGGACTTGGATGTGGGACTGGAAGGCAGACTTAAGTAAGTTTGGTGATGACACGTAGTTGGGAGGAGCTGTTGACTCCCTTGAAGGCAGAGATGTGCTGCACAGAGATCTTGACAAAGGAAAGGGCTGGGCAACCCCCAACTTAACCTGTCAAGTGCCAGATCGTGCCCCTGTGCCAGGGCAGCCCTGCATGCAGGGACAGACTGGGGAATGAGAGGCTGTGGACCAGCCATGTGCAAAGGGACCAGGGAGTCCTTGGTTGGTGGCAAGTTGGATCTGAGTCACCAGTGTGCCCCAGCAGCCCAAATCTCACCATGTTCTGGAGGGCATCACCAGCCCAACAAGGGACAGGACTTTCCTCTCTGCTCTGCACTGTGGTGGCCACACCTTGAGTGCTGGGGGCACTTTGGCCACCACGAGATCAGAAGGATCCAAAGCTGTTGGAGAGTGCCCAAAGGAGGGACACGGAGCTGGGGAAGGGGCTGAGGAGCAGCTGAGGGCACTTGGCTGGTTCACCTGCAGCCCAGGAGACCGAGGGGAGGCTCCTCAGGGGCTGCAGCTCCTCCCCAGGGCAGGCACAGGGGCAGGGGCTGAGCTCTGCTCTGGGACAGGGACAGGAGCCCAGCAAGGGCTGGAGCTGGGCCAGGCCTTGGCATGGAGCTCAGGGCAAGGTTCTGCCCCTTGAGGCTGCTGGGCACTGCCCAGGCTCCCCAGGGCAGGGGTCACAGCCTAAAAGCTGTCAGAGCTCAAGAAGTGCTTGGACAATGCTTTCAGCCTTTCAGAAGGTGAGATTTTGGGGTATCCTGTCCAGGGCCAGCAGTTTGGCTCCATGATCCTTATGGGTCCCTTCCAACTCAGGACATGCCATGATTTTAAATGTTTTCCTGATCCTGTGCTCAGCTGCAAAGGTTTGCTCTGTTTGCTCTTTGTTTTCATGAAGGAATGAGACTTGATGTCAAACTCCTCGTTCATCTGGACAAAAAAGAGACCCATGGGCAAAGTGAGAACTGTGGCACACTTTGGTCCAGGACATAGTGCAATCCCTCAGTGGGATATCAGACAATGTTGGCATGTCACATGCAAAAGCTTCACATAAAGAAAAGCACCAAATCAGGGCTAATCAGGAACAATCTCTGGTGGATCCTGTTTAGTTTCCACTATCCAAAGCCTGGGAAATCAGACAGCTTCCAACGCTCTGCAAAAGTATTTCTATTTTCTACTTGAGTGCAGAGGTTTGAGGACAAGTAAAGTTTCCTTTCAGAGCTTTTTGCACCTGCCTACCAAAATGCAACCAAACCACAAAAGTGTTTTTCAATATTAACCCCCCCCCAACAGAAAGAACAGTTTTACTAAAAAGAGTACAACCATGGAACAGAAAGGCAAATTACAGGCTTGTCTGATAATAATTAGCGTTTATTCATCCTTCAGCAAGATCTTTATCACTTACTTGTTTTTTAATTAAAGAGACCAATAAGAAAGGTAAGAAACAACGGAAGCTTCTTGGCTGTTGTTTGTTTGCTGAGGCCACTCTAACACACATTTTATGCCCGTATCTCTTGCTACAATCACACTATATTACTATATAATTTCTCATGCTTTAAGTAACCACTGAAGATTGCCTTAGTTGTGGAAGGAAGGGAGGAGTAGAACTGCATAAACACACGAGGCTCATTTGCTTTAAAAAAAACCCTGTTGTTTCCTCCTTAGCCTATTTTATCATAACAACATTTTTGGTAGAGCGTGGAACCTCACAAATACTGTATCTCCCTAGAAGGCGGGGGAAGAGACACACTTCAACCATTTTTAACCAACTGATTAAAGGCTGAGTGCATATGTATAAATAAAAAACATATTGATACATCTGAATATTCCCCAAATTCCTCAGTATGTACAAAAGAGGGAATGAGGAC
Source organism: Calcarius lapponicus (assembly GCA_039654755.1). Taxonomy (NCBI): domain Eukaryota; kingdom Metazoa; phylum Chordata; class Aves; order Passeriformes; family Fringillidae; genus Calcarius; species Calcarius lapponicus. The sequence continues at coordinate 12,379,724 of JBBFKN010000011.1, forward strand.
ACAGAAACCCAGAAAACCCTCATGTAGGTGAGTCAGTACTCACCTTTCTTGCTACTATTTCACTGCATTTGCTAAGAGTAATCATGTTTCTAACAAGAAATAGGAAGAAACCACATGTAAGAGATTACATGGGTATATCTAGTATTTATTGGAGTTGTGCAACTTTATATAGGCCCTGTTAACTCAAATATTTTGTGCAGTTCTTTTTGTACTATGCTACCTGTCTGTGGATATATAAATACATGATGATAAATGTGTTCAGTGCAAAATTCTGTGCCTATCCATAAGCAGCATCTAGCTTCTGTTGTTTTTTTGAGCCAACTGAAAGTTCCCTCTTGATATCAACTGAACTCTACCATTGTTGTTAAAAGGAGACTTGAAACTACATGGCTTCAGTTCTTTAAACAGTTTCACTGGTGGCTGAATATCTTGAAAACAACTGCAGGGAGAACAGAAATTGAAGCTCCACTGAGAGAGATCTCATTTTCAATTCATGAGATATATAAATCTCCCAGATTTCCATAAATAATGGACTCGAAGCAGGAACAAAGCCATATATATTCAGAAAGTGTTTTCTGTTTAATTCACACAGTAATGTGCAAATGCAAGAATGATCCTACATGGACAGACAGATCTAACTGTGTACCTTGATCCTGTCAGTACCTAGTGGCAGATGCCTCAGGGTTTTTCCCCTGTTTTTTCCTCCCACATGTGATTTTATAGATCTGTAATAGCATTCTCATCATCTGTTTTCCACTTTGAAGAATTTCAGTCTGGTTTACTGATAATTTTGTCAATTTACCAATAACTTCACATCTTCCTCCCTGATTGAAATATAAGCCAGATAGTAGACTGTCAACTTGTTCTTATACCCAGCAACGCACTGTAAATTGAAAGAAGCAGCTTTTAAAAAGAAGAAAACCTCCTTACCACTGGGTGGCTTGGGTCTTGGAGGGACATTTTTCTTGGGTGGTAACGCTGGTGTGTCTGATTTGCTTTTGAAAGGGTCATCTGTGAATCCTGCCCCTCCAAAAGAGGAGGCAAAGGGGTCTGAAGGTCCTGACTACATGAGAAAAAAGAAAAGAAAAGGGATGTAAGCACACTGGAGAATACCTGTGGTTTCATGAAGCTAAAGGTTAAGTCAAGTAAAAGCATTAACTTCAAAATCTGAGTGCAGATGTACAGCATTGTAAGTGGTGTAGGAGGCTAATGCCCAATGACAGAGGTGCTAAGATTCCATTAACATTCAAAGACTTGATGCTTTTAATCATTTAAGTACTTCTAGAACTTTTAGTCCTAGCAAAAAAAGATGATGAGGAAATAAAAGGAAGTAAAACTTTACTTTTTTACTATTTGGCAATGAACAGTCATACCACAGCCTGACCTTCACTCTAATAAACAGAACCATGACAGAACCTGGAAAAACAGTGCAGAAGGGATAACTTTATTCCAAACTTTTCTGAAGTTACACATAGGTATTTGACTTTTTAGTCAAAACCTTAGGGAATATCCAAAAGCATGTGTTTAAATCTTCCTGTATTCAAACAGCTTTTCTAAAGGACTCTCCTACTGATTAAGAAGCACACAAGTATTGTGCCATGCAGGGAAACTTATCATTGTGAAATGAAGAAAGAGGAGCTTTGTGAAAAAGGTAAAAATTGCAGTCAAACCATTGCTAAAATTTCTACTTCAAGCCAGCCATGTCTACTGGAAAAGGCTGGTGCCATCTAGTGGAGAGCTAAAACCCTTCCCAAAACAGCAAAAGTTAGGGGAGGAAAAAAACCACCAAGAAATGTAATTGGTCCAAGTGAAATGATAACCTATTTTACTTTTAACATTCACTCCACAGTGTTCAAGTGTTACTGTAGAACTAATGTAAGGAGTTGGGCACTGAGTGAACTAAGTTCCAAACTCCACCTCAGGAAAGCAGACCAAGACCTTTCCAATTATCCATTTTTTTCATGTGTGTCCTGAACCTTTTTCTTCATCTGCTATTTAAAATGAACAGAAATTGCACACTTTAAACATGGGAGAGACTGACTGACTGTTAAGAGTTGAGTAAGGTTAGGTTACATTTATTTAGTAGCATAATATTTTGTTAAAAGCTGGCCTCAATCTTAGAGGCCTTATCCAACTTTAATGATTTTATGGTAAGCTTAGAAACAAGTCAGGATACTTACTATGAAGTAACCAAGAAGCAAATTCCAGGACTTAGATGAAGGCCGGACACTGAAATATATTAATATCTGCAACAACTACCTCTTCTTACAAGTTAAAACTAGAAGTTAACTTATTTTCCTGATCCGGTAATTGAAAATATTTGTGAAAAATTTATTTATCCCTACTGAATCTACCAGTCTTAGTAAGACGTGGTTGGAAAATTCTTTGCTATATAGCTGGTGAGGCTGACTGGAAGAAAATTAACAAAAACCAGACTGTCAGCTAAAAAGTTACAATCATATCACACTCTTTTAGAAAGTTGTTGGAGTCCATAGTTTTGGGGGTTTTTTGAGAAAGCTCTGAACAAGGCAGGCCCGAGAGCAGTGAAAGACAGTGAAATGCTAAGCCCCAAAATGCTAAGCCACCACAGATGAGGCTGAACAAAGCTTTGTACGTTTTTAATTTCTTAAATAGTTCGGGTGCAGAACCTGATCCACCAATTTTTAGGCATTTTTTAAATAGTACACAGGCGAAGCTGAAAGAAAATCCTCCTGTCCTAATTAGAAACCCTGAGTCTGGTCAAATTGAAGGTCCTTACCGCTTAATAACCTGGGGCAAAGGGTATGCTTCTGTTTCTACAGGTGCTGGAATTAAGTGGGTCCCTGCCAAAAATGTCAAACCATATCGCACCCCGGAACGTGTTGACGAGCCCAGAAGCGAGGAAGCAAGCACGCAGACGTGAGCCGAGCAGAGGAATCCCGGGTCACGCCTGACGTTCCTTGTGCCTGACATTCCTTGTGCATCGCTGGAACCTGCAAACTCTGAATTCCTGCTAGTGTTTCTTATAAATGTGTTAATTGTATGTCAAATGTTTATTTGTCAGAGCTAACTTTTGCCCGAAGGTTTAAGTCTTTGTTTTGTTGAGAACCAAAGTTCTAAAGTTAGTTTACATGAGAGGATTTTGCCAAAACTTAGCTCATGAGAAAGATGGAGGAAATGCAAGTTGTGTGTTTGTACTGTTGGGTTTTAATTGTTTTTTGTTGTGCAGATTTGCCTGTGGATCAACCAAAAACAAATGTTTGGGTGACCTTAGCCAAGGCAGCAGGCTCAGACACCATATGTTTGTCTAATTCGGAACCAGAAACACCCTTCTCAACCTGTCTGGTTGGTGTGCCAGTAAAAGAGTTGCCTGTGATCAAAAAACAACTCAAAGGTAAATTGGGTGAATTGGACTCTGAAAACAATCCCACGTTGAATTGGAATGTGTGGGCCAAGAAACCTCCCCGAGCAGCTTCTGAACCCCAAGAGCTAGAAATCCTTGGTTCTCTAACCATGGAGTTTTGCTTTACCTTCCTAGCTGGTGCTTGGCGAAAAGGCGATCCTCCAAAGTATAACGTTACCCCTCACTATTTTGCATATAGAAATTTTAGGTTTTGGTGTAATTTTTCAAATAGTTGGGATGTGCTTCCTGAAGCTGACCAGTATCCACGGCAATTGCCCAAAGGGTATTGGTTCATTTGTAGAAATAGAGCTTGGCAAGGCATTCCAGCACACCTTGAAGGTGGCCCTGCACATACATTTTTAAAAGGACAGTTGCTTTCCTTTTAACCTTTACCTTTGACATCTGACTGAAGTCTGCAAATCCCTCACCACCACTGAAAGCACCACTTCCAAATGGATCCAGTGTTCCAAATGGATCTGGAACAGATAGGCAGGAAAAAAAAGTTATCTTGAATAATATTTAAGAATTACAAGGAATGCTTAGTGGTGCCAATGAAGCACAAAACTAGGCAGGTGATTAAAACAAACTTGCATTTTGACCTGCCATGAGATGTTCAAAGAGAATTCCACAAAGCAATAGGTTTTCTACCAGTTGTTTGGAGGGAAAATATGAGAAGAAAACTGTGACATAATGTCTCATAAAATATGAGAAGAAAACAACACATAGTGCCACAAAGACAGCCTTCATGAACTGTGACAAGACCACGATGCTTTTTGCCAGTGGTTCACAAGACTCTTTATTCTCAACTCTTACATTTGATTCTTCTTTCATAAAAAGATACCTCATTATAAAATGCTTACTTCTTACCTGGACCTTTTGAAGAGATACTGGAAGACGTAAAAGGATCAGTGCTTTCAAAAGGGTCAGGCTAAATAAGAACAGATATACATAATTATTTTTCTGCTGGACTGTGCACTTACCATTTCATGCCTATCAAAATCCCTTGCTTTAAGACAAATAGTTTCCAGTTTCAGAATACAACACTCTATTCAGTGGACAGAGTAGGATAAAATCAACTCATTATATGAAGTTTACCTTATTAGTGCATTTGGCTATTGCATTTAGTCTTTAAGCAACAGACAGAATACTCGAGTCATGCATTTATATTATTAATAATTCAAAGTCTGTATACTGCTTCTTCTTAAACAGATGGTTTTTACAGTTGCTCTTCAATTTGACAAGTCAGTTGGTCTTGCAGTATAGGATTGTACTTAAATAAAAGCTGACTTCCCACAGACTGAAACTGGTCTTGGGTAGCAACACTCAATGAATTGCATAAGAATGAGGAAAATACTAATAAAAACAAAACAAAACAAAAAAATCATACTCCCCCCTCCCCAAACAAGCACACACATCAGGACAGCTTAGAACTGCAGCTATGGCTATAACAAGTGTGTTCTGTGCAGTCTCTCCACTGTGCTGAGGGCTCAGGAACCCTTTAGACAGAGCAGTTCCTCCATCTCATTCACTACATGACTGCAGAAATCTATGGGATGGAGGGAAGGGTGGGAATGAGTGGCTGCTGCTGTTCTGACATTCCCAACAGAGAGGGAAAACATCCACCTAGAAGTACCTTCATGGTGAATGTACCTCATTATCATGGAACCAGAGAGAACACTGCTGATTGCCTAAACAACCCATACTTACACTTTAAGAATACAATTAATGATATTTCATCAGTTAGGAAAAAAGCATTTTGTGCTATTTCACTCATTTTAGCTTTCAGACAATAAGCCTGTCAATAGTAAAGAAATCTATTAAGTGTAGATTTAAAAATTACTGACCTTTGAGGGTAAAGTGGGGGTTTTTGTGAATGGATCTGAGGTAAATGGGTCACTCTTCACCTGTTTCTTGAAGAAATCCTCGGGGGCAGAACTACGAAATGGGTCACTTTCCTTAAATGGATCTCCTCCAAAGGGATCTAGAAGGAACATGAAAAGGTAAATACAGTGTAGCACTAGTGTGTCTACAAAGAACATTCTATATTTGACCTCACACTCACTGATACCATTTTTCTTACACAAACACAATGTTTTGATAAATCTGATAGACTTCCAGAGACCTCTCTACAGAGGGTATTTACTAAATTTGAACATGTTATATGAAGCTGTCAGACTTAATAAAGAGTTACACACCTCTCATTAAACATATTGATTCTGAATGTACACCCTGTTGGGCTTCTATGCTTCCACATGCAAACCAAAAATCTGAACCCAGGGAAACCTTCATGCTTCCTTTGTGTTTGTAAATCTTTGTGTTTGGCTACAAATTGTTTATACCACACCTGTCCTGTCATGAAAAAGGGGCATTACCTGCTGGAGCAGGTGGCTGTTCTGCAAAAGGATCATGCTGGAATGGGTCACCTATGCAGAAGAGAAAAACAATTTAACTACTATTTAGCAAGATAAGTTTGTGAAAATATAATTTATTCAACAATTGATCTTCAAGGTCCTAGATAAGCACTTGTCACTTACTGCCTTTGAAGGGGTCTGCTCCCTTAAATGGATCAGATTTGAAAGGGTCTTCTGACTGGAATGGGTCTGTATGCAACTCTTGTGTACTATTGGTAAACATCAAGGCTTTATTCTTAAATGGATCATCCTAAAAATTAAGAGGAGAAACATCACAACAGCTTGTCACGATAAAAATAAAAATGCCCAGTTACCCATTAAGCAGAAATTTCATGCTATCTTGGTTCCTGTTGAACAATCTTTAAAATTACTTCCTAAAGAGCTTTCTGAATATGTGACTTCTAAGTAGAAGCAGAAAGGAAATGTGTACCCCAAGGCTACCCAGAACACCAAAAGATAACAGTACAAATAGCAATTAAATGTTAAACTGTTGCCCCTATTAATATATTCAACTCTCAAAGGGTTGAATAACAAAAGCAAACCAACCCCAAACATCACACTATCAAAAAATTCTTCTCCGCCATTATAGCTCGGCTTCAGGTAAGACATTTATTCAAAAAGAAAGGATACAAAAATCATCTGTGGACTACAAATACAACAAATTACTACCAAGTAGTCAGATATTAGATTGCTTCTTGTTAACTCATCTTTGAGCTTAAAGCTCCAAATACTGATTTCCCATGACAAAGCACTTCAAGCAGGAAGAGCCACCCCAACATTTTGATGACAAGAGCTTTCTCAGCAGAGGCCAAATCTACATTTGTCAAGTTGTAGAAAATACCCTGCATGAACAGGCAGCAAACTGAAGTTATGAAACCACTTCATTCATTTGAATGCTACCCCTGGCTCGGGTCTTGTTTGGAGGTCTCTGATGAAACCCCAAGTGCAGACAGCACCTGCACAGCAGAATTCCAGGGACAATGGGAGCCATCCCAGCCTAAGGAATGTCCAGAAACAACTACCCACCTACACTGTCCCCAACAGCAGAAAGAGACAGGATTTCAAATGAAAACATCCTAATTGATACTTCTCAGAACAGCAGGAGGGAGGTGGGGAGAGAAGGAAGAGGAAGGAAGAATTGAGAAACAGGAAAGTGGCACAATGGTTTAAAAAAATTGCTACGAACATTGACTGGTGTTTTCTGCCAGTAAGTGGCTCCTAGGTTTTGCAAGAAAACATCTGGAAGTTTTCACTGGAAATTAAATATATTTATGCAAGCCATGCAAGCACAGTGATGAAGCACTAAAGTGTTTTAAGATCTTTAGTACATGTTTCTCAATGTACTGATTTTATCTACACTGTTCTTCTTTTGAGCAGTTTGCTGCCTTTATGCAGTACTTTACACTTGCTCTGTAAAAACAATGGCTGGTAAATATTTACTAACACATGATATATTCAACTTCATACTAAATCCATAGCAATTACTGTGCTTACAACAAGGGCCACATAGATGCGCAAGCAGAATCAAGCAAGTATGCAACTTTTATCTTGTCATATTTAAGACAAGAAATAGGCCTAAAAATCAAAAGAAAATTCTTGTGTTTTAGAGGAATATTTAATACCCAAATCAACATTACATACCCAAAAGAAATTGACTCGAAAAATGTTTAAGAACTTGAATGTGGACAGTCAGGGATCTGCGTGCGGAAGATCTCGGTCTGTACGGGCAGACAAGAAGCCCCCCCTCACCTCGCAGTCTGACCTTGGCTCTGCACCTGGCAACATCCAATTGGATGGAAGTGACACAGACTGCCCAAGCCTTTATAAACCCCTGAAACCTCTCAATAAACGCCATTTTGCTATCCACCATACTGGTGTCTGTAGCATGTGGACCGAGTGACCCTGGACGTGGGTCACCGTGCCAGCTCTAGAACCAGGTCGCTGCGCCGTAACAGCAACATCTGGTGCCGAACCCGGGAACGATCAACACCCGGAGTTCGGGGATCGCCTGGACAGGAGACTGGTGGCTGCACAGCGGGCCTGGGGCAGCGGGAGGGACGCCTCCGGAACCACAGTGGACCATGGAAGTCATGATGAAGGTTATCAATCAAGTACATTCTCAATGGGGCATAGATTGTAAGCTGAAAGATTTAAGTCTCACTGTACCGAGACTTATAAAGCTTGGGGCGATCGACAGCCCGGTGGAAATTCTCCACCCAGAGGTTTGGGATACTTGTACGAAGGTTTTAGCTGAGGAAACTATGACATCAGGATCGGAGAAGGTGCTGAAGGCTTGGGGCAAGGTTGTACAGGCTTTGAAGAAGGCCAGAGAGGAGCAAGAGATCTGGAAAGCCGCTCAAGCGTGGTTAATGGCCACACTGCAGTTGGGGGTGGGCGCAGCAACACAGACCACGGAGGGTTTTGATCAAGGCAGCGGCGCGAAACCGCAAACGCCGGATTCCCCCCGGCGGATCGAGTTACAGAAATGTCCGATCAGTCGGTTTCCGGCTCTGACTCGGACTGGAGCTCGGAGCTGGAGAGGGGATCGGGGAGTTCCAACTCGGATTCGGGTTTTAACAGAAAGAGAGCAGCAGTATATAAAGTCACTGGCCACAGCGCTCCTGCATGGGTAAAGGGGACATCAGAGAAAGATCAAACCCCACTCACAGATTGGCAGAAAATCAAAATTCCATGTGCCCAATACACACCGTCGGCAACACTGCTGTTCCCGGTCCGTGCGGGGGGGGCAGAGGGAAATCAGAGAACCTATTCTCCAGTAAATCCGAAAGATGTGCAGGCAATTATTAAAGCAATCGCAGATAAGGGGATTAATTTGGCCATGGTCTCCATGCTGATTGATGGCATTTTTGGAGGGGATGACATGTTGCTTTTTGATATTAAGCAGACTTGTAGAATGATTTTTGATGGGGCAGGCATGATTGTTTTCAAGCAAGAGTGGGAGGATAACTGCTTTAAGCAGCTGGCCCTGGTAACAGGGGCAGATCATCCACTGCATGGTTCCAGCATACAGAGGCTAATGGGTAGAGACCCTACAATGATCACCCCCCAGGCACAGGCTGAGGGCTTGCGGGCACATGAAGTTATGACAACAACCCGTGCTGCCCGGGAAGCCATCAGTGTTGCTTCCAAAGTAATAGCCAAACCCTCGCCTTGGGCCACAATAAAGCAGAGTGAAAGTGAGAGCTTCACTCAGTTTGTGGATCGCTTGCAGGCTGCCTTGGATTCCTCAACATTACCCCCAGAGGCGAAAGACCCTGTGCTGGCAGAGTGCCTACGCCAGCAATGCAACTCAGCCACCAAGGAAATTTTAAGATCACTGCCGCAGGGGTCTAATATAGCTGCCATGATCAGACACGTTGCAAAAGAGGAACACCTAGCTCCCATTCAAGCAGCAGTTTTCACTGCAATAATGAATGTCATGGCATGCTCTGAGTGTGGCCAGGCTGGCCACGTGGCAGCAAACTGCCCCCAGTCAGACATAGTCCGGTTCTGGCAATGAGTAGACTCAGAGAGAAACATGATCCAAGGCCTCGCCCACAAAGGCCACCGATGTCCCGACCGGAGACACAGATGCCTTTCAGACAGGCCGATCAGCCGGGTCGGACTCGGACCCAATCCTTCGCATGCTAGAAGCCACCTATCTATCTCTGAACGAATCTAACCCTGCGATATGGTTTGACGTTTTTGGCAGGGACCCACTTAATTCTAGCACCTGTAGAAACAGAAGCATACCCTTTGCCCCAGGTTATTAAGCGGTAAGAACCTTCAATTTGACCAGACTCAGGATTTCTAATTAGGACAGAAGGATTTTCTTTCAGCTTCGCCTGTGTACTATTTAAAAAATGCCTAAAAATTGGTGGATCAGGTTCTGCACCTGAACTGTTTAAGAAATTAAAAATGTACAAAGCTTTGTTCAGCCTCATCTGTGGTGTGACCTCAGCTCCCCCTCTCTGACAGACTCCTGCTGGCTTTGCTAAGATGTCAAACCCTCTTTTTACGAAGGAGTCGCCTTAGATACCCCCTTTAGTTATTCCACAGCCGAGGCCCCTTCCCAGTGCAGGTGGGACACACCCCACAAAGGGATCACCCTGAGCCAAGTCACAGGTCGGGGCAGATGCTTTGGCAGTGCCACCCTAGCTAAGCAGAAAGGCAATGTCTGCACTGACGTGGTCGAGCCCAACCAAAAGAACAACAAGTGGGTAGTCCCATCTGCATCTGGGATGTTTGTTTGCCAGAGATCTGGTGTGGACCCTTGTGTGTTTCTTGCCAAATTCCATGACTCTAACGACTTTTGTGTCCAAGTTCTGATCGTTCCTAGGGTCCTGTACCACCCCGATGAGGAGGTGTACCACCTCTTTGAAGAACCCAGCCGGCTCCACAAAAGAGAAATACTGACAGGTATAACTATCACAATGCTGCTCGGCCTAGGAGCAGCCGGAACGGCAACGGGTGTGTCAGCCCTGGCGACCCAACACCAAGGACTGTCCCAGCTGCAGATGACTATTGATGAGGACCTGCAGAGGATCGAGAAATCGATCTCCTCTCTGGAGAAGTCAGTCTCCTCACTCTCGGAGGTGGTCCTGCAGAACAGGCGAGGACTGGATCTCTTGCTCATGCAGCAAGGAGGTCTGTGTGCCGCCTTGAAAGAGGAATGCTGCTTTTATGCAGACCACACGGGAGTCATTAGAGACTCCATGGCAGAACTCCGAAACAGACTGGCTCAGAGACAGAAAGACAGGGAAGCCCAACAGGGTTGGTTCGAATCCTGGTTCAACCGGTCTCCATGGCTCACCACCCTGATTTCTACCCTAATAGGCCTAGTCACAATGAACTAACCCTAATCTTCGGACCTTGCGTACTAAACAAACTGGTGCTATTTGTTAGAGTTTAGAAGCAGCTAACATTTTGTTTCTCGAGCGCCGACAGTTGCTTTAAAGCGTGCTAGTTACTAACACACTTACAATTTTATACTAATTACACTAACCTATGAAATTTTGTAACCTTTATATTTTTATAACTTTATGGGATTTTTCCTAATCATGAGGGGGGGGGGGGGGAAATGTGGAGAGTCAGGGATCTGCGTGCGGAAGATCTCGGTCTGTACGGGCAGACAAGAAGCCTCCCCTCACCTCGCAGTCTGACCTTGGTGCTGCACCTGGCAACATCCAATTGGATGGAAGTGACACAGACTGCCCAAGCCTTTGTAAACCCCTGAAACCTCCCAATAAACGCCATTTTGCTATCCACCATACTGGTGTCTGTAGCATGTGGACCAAGTGACCCTGGCCTTGGGTCACTGAGCCAGCTCTAGAACCAGGTCGCTACGCCGTAACGGCAACAACACATGATAAAGGAAAATTTACAGCAAAAGAAGGTTTCACCTTGATAAAGTGGAGAAGAAAAAAAGAAACACTAAACTGGAAATAAAGCCCCACCTCTGTCCTGAGACTGAACATGTTACAGGTTACAAATGCACAAGACCATGTGCCAAATACCAGCTAAACAATACTCCAGATAAGGTGCAAGTCAGAAGCTTAATTAGTGTAAAATATACCAAATAACAGTGGAATTTTTACCACAGCTCCGTAATTGCTTCTTTCTGTCTGCCCAAGGCCTTCACTCATGTCTGCTAAATTTGTCAGACTCCCGCCATGAATGCCATTGAGAGCTTCATTGTATTCTTCAATGCTTTTATTCATTTCCTGATGGCTCTCTTGCAGCTGAGAGAGTTTACTTCTTGCCTGAGAGGGAAAAATGTTTTAGCATGTTACACACTTAAGAACACTGTCGTTTTTACAGTCTCCTGAAACACTGGTGCCTGACAGTTGCATTTTATCCTCAACAGAATTGAATGCTTCCTGACTCAAATCAGGAATTTACCTACTAAACACCAGTCAAAAAGGTTTATTTCACGAACCAGGACTTTTTCCTCCTCTGAAAAATAATTTTTCAACTCATTTCAAGAAGCAAAAAGTTGTATGAAGTACAGTGAATACCTGGTTTATTTCTTCCTGGGTTGATTTTAAAGATTTGATTATTGTTTCAAGCTGCACTTTTCCAGCCTGGATACTCTGCTCTAGCTGAGTTTCTTCTTGCTGGAGGCGATTCAGCTCTGCTTTTGCTCTATTAAGGTCATCTTCCTGTAATTTTAAATCTGATTCCTGAGACTGAATCTGCATTTTTAGTGACGAAATCTGAAACAACACAGTAGAAATGTCAGAGCGAAATTTGGAATAAATGGGACTTATTAGATGGTGAATTTACAATAAATAATAGAAAGTGGTACAGCACCACTGCCATGGACTGTCTCATGGGTTAGGACTACTGATTTTCAAATGCCCTATTAGGCTGAATAAATGTTTAATATATTCTCAGAACAACAATTCCTGTGGAAAGGGACCCCTGGACATCATCGGGTTTAACCTTTCTTTTATGACCTTTATGGAAGGTATCAAGGATGGCAAAATCCTTTCTTGGACCTCTGCATTTGTGTAAAAAATTGCTATTTATGGTAAAAAGAGAGTTTATTCATTAAATAAATAGAATTTCCCTCAACAGAAGACATTTTACTCTTGATCTGGTCCAAAATTAACATCCACTTACCACCTGTGTTTCTTCCTGGCATTTCTGCCTCACATCATTCAGCATATCTTTCAGTTTGGCTTTCTGCTGGTCCATCTCATCCAGGCGGTCTTGGGCATCTTGTTTTTGAGCCTCCAGCTCTTGCAAGTTACTTGTTTCCCTATCTAAATCATTTTGCAGCTCCTGAAGAAAATTCCACAACTTGTAACTCCTATTTAGCTGTTGTCTTAAGGAAGCATCAGCCACAGACAAAGAACTTAACAAAATTCAGATTATTTTCTATATCATAGAGGCTACACCCTGCACTGGCCTATTTTGTTTCTGCAGGAAATAAACCACTGCTCACAAGAAGGAAAAGGGACTGTGACACAGAGCACACTGCATTGAGTTATCCTAATTATCAAAACCAAACTCTCCAAACATTGATTTCCTAAATTAGATGTTAGTTAAACACTAATAAAAAAGACATTCAAACTGTTCACATATACTATGCTTATATTAGCCAGCATCAGATGAAAACACTTCTGATGGAGAACAGTAAAATAAATCTTTTTCTGCCAGTTAGAGGAAAATCCCAAGAAAGAAAGAAAGACAGAAAGAATGATAGAACGACAAAAAATGCTAAACTGCTACATATTATTCAGATTAACATGAAAACCACTGATGATAAACAGTTTTTACCTGAACTTCATTGGTTTTCTGTCTGATTGATTCTTCCTTTTCCCTAATGTCCTGCTCCAGAGAATATTTTTCTCTGTCAGATAAACAAGAACATGTATTTGTGATTAGTTAAATAACACAACACACATGCAAAAGTTAATTAAATATTATTCTGGAAACACCATGCAGACAAAAATGCCAGCCTGTACTCTCATGTATTCTTTAAAGGAGAAAAGGTGCATAGATATCAATTATTCTTTGAAAAATGCCATCTGTGCCCATCATCAATCTTCTGAAGTCACCTGATAGACCTGTAGGGTACTACTAGGAGATTCATCCCCAATTACAGCAACAAATAATAACAAAATGACTAAGAGACAATAAACTGACACATCAGTACTACAGGCTTACTTAGGTGTTCTACACCAAGACATTGTTAACAGTCCACAACTATTACCTCTGCAGCTGTGCAATTTCTTGACTAATATCATCCAGCTCCTTCACCCCCGTAAATTCTCCTGATCCAACAGAACTTGCACTATCCTGTTAAGAATGAAAGAATCTATTCAAATGTCAAGTAGTAACAGAAGCTCTTCCTTTAACAAAGGCTGAGGACAAAGGCGGGATACAAAATCCTCATTATTTGCGTTTGCAAAATTCCGTAAGAGACATCAAATTATTCTGTAACAAGCAAGGAACATGCCCCACAATTCCACACATGAGACAGGAGAACTTTTAATATGCCTGTTTAACAGACAAGATAGATGAGCACACAGCAATGAAAGGACAGGTACAATGCCAACAAGGAAATTGCAGAATTGGCAGGATTAAAATTCAAACCCTAAAACTTAGTTCTACTATAGTCAATAGTAAGGTTTACAGTGGACTTAATGAAATCACATTGTAAGTCCAGTCTTCTAGAGCCCTGTCACAAATTAATGGCAATTTCTGCAATTATACCCCATTTCCTGTAGGTTGTTTCTACATTCATTCAAGCAGAGATCAGGGAAGATACAGAGGGCATCCCCTCTAGGTAAGCTCTAGATAAGTTAAGAAAGGACATCAGCATTACGTACAAAACTGGTTGTTATTATAAAAGGATTGATCTTTGATAAAAAGCCACCACAAGTGAGCAAGAACTGCAGCACTGAACTCACTGCTAGTCTGACAAAACAGGAGACCTACAATTCTTATATAGCATTTCAAAAAGAAGAATGCAGCGTTTGCCTGCTTCACTCACTTTGAGACTGCTGTGATAACCACAGAAAGCTTGGCTTTATTAAACATTAAAAAACAAACCAGAACCCAACCAAGAAGCCAAGACCAGCAAGATGTATTTACTGGTCACAGCTGCAGAGAACTAGTCCAGGAGTAATTTCAACAGCACTGAGCTGCCTGTCCCAGGAACTTCCTGCCAGATCAATACATCTCCAGTTGTTGAAGGAAGGAACATGACCAGGCTGGCAGCCAGTGCTGGGCACTTCACATTGCTGTGACATTATCACCACACCAAGAGCAAGTGGAACAGAACTCAAGAGCAAAGGCAGGCAAAGGTATAGAAATAAAAACTTTTTTGAAGTTACAAAAAGCATACATTAGAAATGTGCATTCCTTTGGACACTGCAATTACTCACACGCCGCATTTCTGTTAGTGCTGAGATCTCAGTTCCTACAGGGGTCAAGTAACCTGATAGAGTCTATAGGAAAAGGATATAGGAAAAACCTTAGGAGGACCATAGCAACAGCAATAATTAAAATATATTTAGAGTTCCAAAGGTTTCTGGTTAGGGAAAGCAAATAAAAGTAAAGAAAAACACAGTATAATTTATAGAAAAGGTGAATGTAGTGACATGACAGAAGTATTTCTTCAGTTCAGTTTCAGAAGTGCACTGACATGCTATCAAGGAAAGGAACAAAGCAGGGCAGCAAAGGATCAGATGCTCCAGTAGAGTGGTATTAGTGATGGATACAGGACTGTGGACTGCTACAAAGGATGAATCCCAGAAACTAGGAAGTCATCACTCCTCATTTAGCCATTAAAAAATTGTATGTTTCCATGGGAGGAATATGGTGCTGATCACAGTCAGGGACATGCTGCTCAGATTTTAATATTTGCTGTTACAAGTTCCCTGACTCAATGTTCTGTATGACAAAGGATTATTCTTTATGCTAGACTTTTTCCCAGCATTATTACTCCTTGGTTAATGGAAAATTTTACTGCATTTTTCTTTACTTACTGTCTTGGTTGTTAAAAAATTAGCTATAAAACCCCCACAAAATTCATACTCTAAGCCCATTACTTTTAAAGCACATAAGTTCAGTGTATCTACAGCAAATTGCTGACTTACCTGGATGGGTGTGTTTCTGTCTGAGGGAGGGATCATATCTGGAGTTAACACTTGTGGAGGATCAATCCCTTTGCTGACCTTCTGCTGAATGAGATACATGGCGAGTGCAAACTGGTCTTTGCTGAGCTTTCCCATCTGTCTCGTGTCTGCCAAAGACCTGATAAAATACAAATCATACTTACAAACAAGAAAATCGTATTTCTGCTCTACTAAAAAGCCTGAAATACATATATACACGTAATTTATTTTTGGTTCATCCTCATCAGAGCTTACTTATTCTAGTCAGATTTCCATAAACATTGCAGTATTTTATTACACATCTTGAACTGAACAGAGTAGTGTTAGTCTGAGAAAATATTTAGAGCACCAGAACTTCAAAAGACAGTCACAATTCACAGACTGACCTATTGCCCCCCCTCCCAGAAAAGCAAAGGCAGTATATATTTCTCCCTTAATTTTCCATATAGTCCACATATTACAGTATGTGGACAACTAAAAGAAGTTGGGGTTTTTTGTTTGTTTCTGGTGTCTTTTTAATGTTAGGATCACATTCTGAATCTGAGTTCCAAGCAAGCTACAAAAGTACAGCTAGTATGGAATTCTCACCATATATGTGCTAGGAGATTCTGAGATAGACCTGAATGCATAAAAATGTCCTTTACTTCTTGGCCACTCACAAACCCATCCATGTCTGTGTCCGTTTTTAAGAAAATTTCATCGTATCGCACTTTTTCAGACACTGGTACCACCCAATTAACAGCTGGCTGCAAAACAAAGGGTGGCATTTCAAAAGAACAGAAATAGTCTTTATGAACACACTAAGTAGAAATGACATTATCCAGAGCTGGATGTGCTGAACATCTTGCATACTCCAGTCTGACTAGTAAACAAGTAGTTTCACTGCATGTTTTAAGTTCACACTTTTTATCTGAATAAAAACACTGATAAACAGCTATTAATCAGTTGAAAAGCATTAATTCTTTGGAAATACAGACCCAATTAGGCATATAAAGTTCTCACACTAATAGCAGGAGATTTAGAAGTAGATTAATGATTTCTTTGGTATTAAAGCAGATACACAAACAAAACCTTTCTATGGCTCCACTTTCTACATAAAGTGAAAATTCCCCCTAAGATTTTCCACCTCGTGCTCACTGATTAAAATTCACCTAATGTTCTTCCAAGTCTTACCATTCTCATTTCACCCTCTCCTCCCAAATCATCCAAACACGTGAGGCAGAAATCAAAAAATGTGTTTCTTTTTCCTACAGCTTACAAATACACAAATCTCCAAGAATAAGAAAGAAAGACAGGTACCTGTGCTGGTTTGATGCTGTGCTTGGGAGACAAGCTCCCTATGCTGTTCAGGCTGGTGCCACTGCCATGGGATGGGGTGGAACGGAGGCTGTCCTTTGGGGGAGGACTTGCAGGGAGAACAGGGACTGCACCAGGAAAGACCGATGTCTTCTTTCTTTTAGAAGGTGGTATGAGAGAAGGGGGCAATTGTGAAGGAACTGACTCTTTCTCAAGAGCTCTATAAACCAAATGCATTGCCTGCAAAGGCAAAAAGGTCAGATAACATTCACAATTATTAGAAAAAGCAACAAGATCTTCCCGTGTCAGTCATTTACATATTAGTAAAACAAAGACAGTAAGACTAGAAATGTAAACCAGAGCAATTAATTTTGAATGTAATTCCAACAAATTTAATCTTGACACAGGCAAGAGTCAGAAGGTGGACTTGAGGAAGCTCATTAAATAGCTCCATGTGAACAATTTAGATTAGAATAGTTGACTGTAGCACAGAAAGCTGCAAAGCTCTTGTGGAGAGTCAGGGATCTGCGTGTGGAAGATCTCGGTTTGTACGGGCAGACAAGAAACCCCCCCTCACCTCGCAGTCTGACCTTGGCTCTGCACCTGGCAACATCCAATTGGATGGAAGTGACACAGACTGCCCAAGCCTTTATAAACCCCTGAAACCTCTCAATAAACGCCATTTTGCTATCCACCATACTGGTGTCTGTAGCATGTGGACCGAGTGACCCTGGGCGTGGGTCACCGTGCCAGCTCTAGAACCAGGTCGCTACGCCGTAACGGCGACATCTGGTGCCAAAACCCGGGATCGATCAACACCTGGAGTTCGGGGGTCACCTGGACAGGGGACTGGTGGCTGCACAGCAGGCCTGGGGCAGCGGGAGGGACACCTCAAGAACCACAGTGGACCATGGAAGTCATGATGAAGGTTATCAATCAAGTACATTCTCAATGGGGCATAGATTGTAAGCTGAAAGATTTAAGTCTCGCTGTACCGAGACTTATAAAGCTTGGGGTGATCGACAGCCCGGTGGACATTCTCCACCCAGAGGTTTGGGATACTTGTGCTAAGGTTTTAGCTGAGGAAACTATGTCGTCAGGATCGGGGAAGGTGCTGAAGGCTTGGGGCAGGGGTTGTGCAGGTTTGAAGAAGGCCAGAGAGGAGCAAGAGATCTGGAAAGCCGCTCAAGCGTGGTGAATGGCCACGCCGCAGTTGGGGGTGGGCGCAGCGACTCAGACCGTGGAGGGCTTCGATCAAGGCGGCGGCGCGAAACCGCAAACGCCGGATTCCCCCTAGGAGATCGAGTTACCATCCGAGGGGGGGGAACGCGCGCGGTCGTTTTGGCAGGGGCTCGCGGAGGAGGCACGGGAAACGGCGAAGCTGCCGGACCCCGAAGGGGGGGATAATAGCGCACCCCCTCTGCCGTATGGGTCTGAAAATGGCGTCGGACCGCGTGGTGAGGGCGGAAAAGAAAGTGATGGGGGCGGAAAAGAAGGCGCGGAGGGCGGAAATGCAGACAGCCTGCCTAACAACGCAGGCGCGGGCGAGCGGGGGGACAGGGCGGCCACCGCGGAGGAGCGTAATCAGAGCACTCAGTTCACTTTAAGTCCTTATAGGGCAAGAACCTCCCCCAGCAGGAGGCGGGGGGACCCCAGGGAGAGGGGACGGCCAGACCCATGTAAGAAGGGGCGGGGTCGGAGCCCAAGGAAAAGACAGAGCAGCCCAGAAATGTCCGATCAGTCGGCTTCTGGCTTGGACTCGGACTGGAGCTCCGAGCTCGGGAGGGGATCAGGGAGTTTCAACTCGGATTTGGGTTTTAACAGAAGGAGAGCAGCAGTATATAAAGTTATTAGCCACAGCGCTCCTGCATGAGTAAAGGAGATATCAGAGAAAGATCAAACCCCCTTTACAGACTGGCAGAAAATCAAAATAGCATGTGCCGAATGGACACCGTCGGTGAAACTGGTGTTTCCGGTCCGTGCGGGGGGGGGCAGGGGGAAACCAAAGGACCTATTCCCCAGTAAACCCGAAAGACGTGCAGGCAATTATTAAAGCAATTGCGGATAAGGGGATTGATTCGGCCATGGTCTCCACACTTACTGACGGTGTTTTTGGAGGGGATGACATGTTGCCTTTTGATATTAAGCAGACTTGTAGAATGATTTTTGATGGGGCAGGCATGATCGTTTTCAAGCAGGAGTGGGAGGATAACTGCCTTAAGCAGCTCGCACTGGCAACAGGGGCAGGTCATACACTGCATGGTTCTAGCATACAGAGGCTGATGGGCACAGACCCTGCAATGATCACTCCTCAGGCACAGGCAGAGGGCTTGCAGACACCTGAAGTTGCAGCAACTACTTGTGCTGCCCGAGAGGCCATCCACACAGCGTCCCAGGTAATAGCCAAGCCGTCGCCCTCGTCCACCATAAAGCAAAGTGAGAGTGAAAGCTTTACCCAGTTTGTGGACAGATTACAGGCTGCCTTGGACTCCTCATCATTACCCCAGAAGCAAAGGGTCCCATGTTGGCAGAGTGCCTATGCCAGCAATGCAACTCAGCCACCAAAGACATTTTAAGATCACTGCCGCAGGGGTCTAATATAGCTGCCATGATCCGGCATGTTGCAAAGGAAGAACACCTAGCTCCCATCCAAGCAGCAGTTCACACTGCAATAATGAATGCCATGGCATGCTCTGAGTGTGGCCAGGCTGGCCACGTGGCAATCAACTGCCCCCAGTCGGACCCAGTCCAGTTCTGGCAATGAGTAGACCCAGAGAGAAACATGACCCACCCCAAAGCCTTGCCCACAAAGGTCACTGATGTCCTGACTGGCAAAGCAGAAGCCTTCCAGATAGGCCGCTCAGCTGGGTCGGACTCGGACCCAATCCTTCGCATGTTAGAAGCTACCTATCTATCTCTGAACGAATCTAACCCTAACCTGACAGACTCCTGCTGGCTTTGCTAAGATGTTAAACCCCCTTTTTATGAAGGAGTCGCTCTAGACACCCCCTTTAGTTATTCCACAGCCGAGGCCCCTTCCCAGTGCAAGTAAGACACACTCCACAAAGGAATCACCCTGAGTCAAGTCACAGGTCGGAGCAGATGCTTTGGCAATGCAACCCTAGCGAAGCGGAAAGGCAACGTCTGCACCAACGTGGTCGAGCCCGACGGAAAGAACAACAAGTGGGTCGTCCCATCTGCATCTGGGATGTTTGTT
The DNA here is from genome assembly GCA_039654755.1 of Calcarius lapponicus. Classification (NCBI taxonomy): domain Eukaryota; kingdom Metazoa; phylum Chordata; class Aves; order Passeriformes; family Fringillidae; genus Calcarius; species Calcarius lapponicus. Next base: position 12,399,659 of record JBBFKN010000011.1, read on the forward strand.
TGCCAGAGAACTGGAGTGAGCCCTTGTGTGTATCTTGCCAAATTTAATGACTCTAACGACTTTTGTGTCCATGTTCTGATCGTTCCTAGGGTCCTGTACCACCCGGATGAGGAGGTGTACCACCTCTTTGAAGAACCCAACTGGCTCCACAAAAGAGAAATACTGACAGGTATAACTATCGCAATGCTGCTCGGCCTAGGAGCAGCCGGAATGGCAACGGGTGTGTCAGCCCTAGCGACCCAACACCAAGCACTGTCCCAGCTGCAGATGACCATCAACGAAGATCTGCAGAGGATCGAGAAATCCATCTTCTTTCTGGAGAAGTCAGTCTCCTCACTCTCAGAGGTGGTCCTGCAGAACAGGCGAGGACTCGACCTCTTGTTCATGCAGCAAGGAGGTCTGTGTGCTGCCTTGAAAGAGGAATGCTGCTTTTATGCAGACCACACGGGAGTCGTCAGAGACTCCATGGCAGAACTCCGAAACAGACTGGCTCAGAGACAGAAAGAAAGGGAAGCCCAACAGGGTTGGTTCGAATCCTGGTTCAATCGATCACCATGGTTAACCACCCTGATCTCTACCCTAATAGGCCCAGTCACAATAATCTTACTAACCCTAATCTTTGGACCTTGCATACTAAACAAACTGGTGCTATTTGTTAGAAGACGTTTAGAAACGGCTAGCGTTTTGTTTCTTGAGCGCCAACAGTTGCGCTAAGGCATGCCAATTACTAACACACAATTTTACACTAATTCTACTAACCTATGAAATTTTGTAACCTTTACATTTTATAACTTTATGAGATTTTTACTAATCATGACGGGGGGGGAAATGTGGAGAGTCAGGGATCTGTGTGCGGAAGATCTCGGTCTGTATGGGCAGACAAGAAGTCCCCCCTCACCTCGCAGTCTGGCCTTGGCTCTGCACCTGGCAACATCCAATTGGATGGAAGTGACACAGACTGCCCAAGCCTTTATAAACCCCTGAAACCCCTCAATAAACGCCATTTTGCTATCCACCATACTGGTGTCTGTAGCATGTGGACCGAGTGACCCTGGACGTGGGTCACCGTGCCAGCTCTAGAACCAGGTCGCTGCGCCGTAACGGCAACAGCTCTTGAGAAAGAAATGAGTTATTTGCTTCAACAGACTAGACAGTGAATTGAGAATTTAAAGCAACCTACCACAGCAAATTCATCCTTGTCCAGGTGACCATCTTTATCAATATCACTGAGATCCCAGACCTACAGCAATTAAGATTAAAAAATGATTTGCAGACCAAGTTACACTTTATGTATTCATTGTATTAACATGCCCTCTAGAGACTCCTCATAGATTTTGGTGAAGATTGCATTAGTTATACCACCTATCTAAAAATTCCCTGATGGAACAGACTGGATTAGAGTTTCCTGGCCACATGAATCAACACTGGCTCTAACAAATTCTGCAAAACTGGCTCTAAAAACCTGCAACTCAGGCAGCTTTTTCATCATTCTATGATGCAATTACAGAGTCATCAAGCTCAGTAAAAGCATTCAGAGGCAGCTTTCAGAACTGCCCAGAGGGTGTCAGCTAGCAAATCATTCAAATTCCTAGCAAGAAAATTCAACACATCTCCAATTCCTATTCCATTCTTAGATGATTAGGGTTTTCTACTAAAAACTAAAACTATGTGCAACTCCCTTTGGCCCCCCGAATTTCCTGCTGGAGAGAATTTAAGCATCTATCAATGCTTAATTTAGTTCATTATTAGGTGAGGCACAGTCAATGTAAAAATGACAAAACAGCAGAATCTAATGTCCTAACAGCTATTATGAGTCAGGAAAGCTTTTTCTTGTTTTTAAACAACCAAAATCAAATTTCCACTTGTAAATGAATACAGAGACAACGAAGCCAATCTACTCTAGGGTTGAAATTACCACTCTTATTTCTAAGTGGAAGACTTCAGAGCCTTAATGTTCCTGCTTTATAGCATGCACATGATGCAAAATCTCAGCCAAAACCTGACCTCTGTTGATAAATTACATTTTTAACATTGCAATTATGAGAAGCTAAATAGAGACTAGCTAAATCTAAACAACTTACTTACCCTGCCAAGGATATCAAGAGGTAGCTTTGAATTCATCAGTACTGGTTTTACTTTGTCTCCTGAAAGTAAACCATTTACTGGCAAAAGGCTTTCAAAAATACCATCAAACTTTGCTTTTTCTTCCACCTAGTTGGTAAGAAATAGTCTGAATAAGTAAAAAAGTGTGTCTGTGTGAGTAATGAAGATGAGATCTTGCAAGAAATTAAGACTGGTCAGTAATGTATTCATCTTAAATTTCCAAGCTTTCTTGCAAGTGCCACTGTACTGTATTTAAATGTAAACCCATAGAGAAAGCTTTGAAATTAGGCTCCTAAATCTAAAGGTTATGACAGCTGGGAGATTTCACCATGCAGCAGACAAGGTGTGCTTCTGTTTTAAAGTAACTTTGATAAACTCTATAGAACTAAAACTTATACTTCCCACTTTAAAGTACATATAACTACAAGTTTTTTTATTAAATATCTACCTTTTGGAAATGTTTGGAGTTGAAAATTACCCAAATATCCCCATATATGCATCAAAAGTTCTTTTTTTCCAAATGATATATATTGCTTGTATCATTGAATACTAATTAGAAACTAGGAACTCAAGCTTTATATTAACAGTTCAGACTGGATGTGGTGAAACACTTTGCTGTTCCCAGTGGGGTTCCTATACACAAACAAAGTGCCTAATTGTAGGATTCTGGAAGAAATCCAGGCAGAAGATTAAAACTCATTTTCTTAAAAACACCCCACCAGAGGTTGGCAAAGGGTTGTTTAATACTTATTGCATATCTAAAACTACACCTTGGTGCTCTCTATCGTGCACAGGTTTGCACAGAAAGGGAGGATTTCTGAAATGGGAAATACATTTGATATAAAATTCTCTCACTGGGAAGATTACAGACAAGGAAAATATTTACTTCTAAGAATGGATGAAATGTGTTTCTTTTCCACTTACCCTAACAGCCCAGTGAGTCTCTGTTGAGGGTGGTGTGATCAGTAAAGGACTGCTAGTGTCATGCTAAAAATGAGAAAATGGTTTATTTATATATATATGTATACACATTTATATAGATAGATAAATATACATACTTCTGTCCCTAGTACTTATTAATTGCACTAAGTTTGAGATGGTTATAGACATGAAGCTTAACTACACTGAGGAAAACAGGCTGCACATGTACCTAAATAGAAGTCACACTCCTTTTATAGCATTCCAGTACTTGAGTAAGGACATCCAGTAGATGCATTCAGTGTCCAAACACAGAACCAACACAAGCCAAAGAGGTTCTGCAGCAGCTAGGGCAGGGCAAAGCTGCAGCAATGCCTTTTACTACTCATTCCTGTTGAGCCAGCACCAAAATAATCATTTTTTGTTTCCTCTTTTTCTTCATGAATTAAGAGTTTATCCACATCAGCTTCCTGACCAAGCTGACCAGACTTAAACTCACTCTGTCTGACTCTTGCAGTGCAGGAAGGGGATGGTTTCTTGTCACTCAGCATGACAAGACTGTGGCAGCCCTGGCTGCTGTGCCTTAAGGAACTGTTTGACAGCAGCCTGAAGCCCCAGAACCACGACATTTATGAAACACAAGATCATTCCAATGTTCCAACTGAAGCCTTAATCCTCATCCAACACATACCTGCATTTAAGTGGATACTACTTACAAATTTAGGAGGTGGCACAGTCAAGTTCAGACTGCTCAGGTTTACATCGTGGCCGTTCTGTGCACATGCTACGAGGCGCAACGCAACGTAGAAACCCTGTAAATAATTGTGCAATGAAAACCCAGTTTCAATCACAAAAAATAACCCAGTTACCACTTGTACTAACACTGTGTATGTGCAACTCAGTAAAAAGTAAAACCCCATAACGGCAACTACCCCTTTGCTTTTAAGGATGAGTCTGGAAAAGTTTTACAGTAACAGGAAACAAAGTTAGTTCTTCATAAAAACTCTCTCCTAATTAAAATATAACAGTTTTTCTTAAAAGTTACTCATGTTTTGAAAGAGTTCATTTGTAACTTGCTATTTGGTATTCCAAGCCATTTTTAGTAAAAATACTAAATTTTTTCATGCACAAAAGTCTTCTAAATCAAATCACAGTTTTCATTTGTGACTCAATGACTGTGTGCCTACACAGTACACACACCAATTATTTACAAAACAAAAGAGATACAGAAAATTAGAACCAAACTTCTCCTGCAGCCTCACTGAGTAATGCACTTGGATATGAGCAGTGCTGGGGAAAAAACTCATATTGTAAACAAAACTCAATCCTGAAAAAGATAAAGATTACTAATGGTACCAGGGCTTGATCAAAACAAGGCTAATTTGGGAAAGGTAATCCAGGAAATCTACATGAACATTTAATTTACCTGTTTATCTAAGTATCCTTTACCCTCTGGGTCAGCCAAATCCCATATCTGTGGAGATACAAAATAAAAGCTGCTGTGAATTTCAAAGAAAACTTAGCTCAACAGTTCCAACTGTGTCTTCTTAAAGTGTTCATTCAGCTTTCAAGTAATGGCAAACAATGTTACTGAATTGTTGAGTTAACAACAAAAATGTTACACAAAAACCAAATTTGATGTTTAAATTTTTCCTTTCACTTAAAAGAAGTGTAAAGACAAGTACTGCATTATCTAATTCCTTCAACTTACTTTTCCAAGGATGATATCAGAGAGACCAGATTTTTTAAGAAACAGAGCAGCTTCACTTGCCCCAACTCTCCCTGTGTATGTTGGATCTACCTGAAGGAGAAAAAATTAACATTGAATTGAAACATGGCTGTTGTGAAAGCAGATTTAATAAATGCAATCTTGCCTTTAGGTCAAAAGGAGTTACAGAAACTGCACCACCACTCAGAATTCACAAAGTTTCAGCACTGCAATGGGGAAAAGAAAGAGAAGGAAATCTTGGGGAAGAAGAAACTGCACTTTATTTTTGCTTCAAGAACATACCTGCTTGTAATATGTTTCATATATTGGATTCCCAGTAGAAAACTGAAACAAGTAAGAAAACAGAATAAACAACAATCAGAATTGATAGGAAAAGAAACATATAGCACTTTGTGTATTACATCTATCGAGAACCTACAATAGTTTGTTAATTTGCTGTGTTGCAAACTGGACACTCGAAATTTAAGTGTGGGTAACAGTGATCCACCAAGACCACAGACTAATGTCATCTCTTAGAACTTCTCATTCATCAGGATTCCTACCTCTCCTCACACTTTTACTTAGTGACACCACACAGGGGTAAGGTTTTGAAGAACAGGTTTGAATTATTTGCTGAAGTATTTCAGATCTCAGTATGAGAAGGACTGATAACAAAGGTCCAGCTTTCAACACAATGCTCACCTGGCTACCTACTGCACCATACACATCCTTACAGATTATTTTCAGCAGACAATTATACACACACACAGTGCCTGTGTTAGCACATTTTCAAGACTAGGATCTTAAACTGAAACAGAGTAAACAAAAAACCAACCAAACAAACAAAAATAACAAAAAACAAACAAACAAAAAAAACCCAACCCAAATATATATAAATATATATATATAAAATGAATGGCAAATTAACAACTCTCACAATTCCCTGACAACGCTTTTGGAGGATTTCAACTTGGTGTAACCACTGCATTACACAAAAGCTGCAGACCCAAGGAAAGCTCTGCCTTTTCAGTGCCCTAAACAAGCAGATCCCAGTTCCTCTTGCTGACATTCCAAGCAAATGGCAGCTGGGATGCCAAAAAGATGCAGAAGCCCCAAAACCTTTCTCACACACCTCCTAGAGCTGCCACAGGAGTTCTAACCCTGGGCAGGTTATCCCTCCACATTGTTCTCCTCAGCCTCAATGCCAACAGCAAAACCAATCTGGTCAAAACCAGATGAGTCCTTAGACCACTCAGAGGCCTTAAAAAGAAAGCAACAAAACAACCCAATGAAGATGTCAATGAGCAAAACACAGAGATGTCACAAAACCTGCTTGGGATAACCACTCTCCACCTCCAGGACAGCAGTCAGACACTTCAAAAGGAGTATTTCACACTAAGCCCCATCACTGCTATGTCCCCTCCCAAATGTCACCTCCTCATGGATTTCCAGATGTTCTGCTTACTCTGAGAGGAAGGAAGGCAGGAACATGATGAAAGAAAAGACCAACGAAGGACATGAAAATTTTATTTGACGCCAAGAGAACCTTCTTGTGAGTGGACAATAAACATGCTAAATCTTCATTTAAGGAGCTATCCATAATAACCGAGCCGAGCACAAGCAAACTGACTCTCTAAAGATTACAGCTCTATTTGAACAGAAAAATCCTGCATTTTCAGAACAGTTTCCTAAGCATCTTAAATGTACTTCACTTATATCCATCAACAAAATAAGCTGCTGCATTTTCCAACATCAGCACCCTCTGGAAGCTCTCGCTCTCCCTGATGGCAGACAGGATTTCAGAAGGATGCTGCAAACATAACTCATAAATCTGACTATTCTTTGTGCTGCCATGTAAACCATCAGCTCATATAAGCATTGTGTTCCTGTCCAAGCAGGAAACGCATCATTCAGAGAAAAGGTGGAAGTAGGAAATAGCCTGTTCCACTCTGAATAAAACCATGTTTTCAGCCAACTGTCACCAAATTATGCGCCTCTTGTTTATCAGAAAGCTCAGACAAGAGAGTCAACCACTACAAGCTCCTCTAACTGATGCAGTGAGTGACCTAAAGCATGCAGAGGCTGGATTTGTACCAAGATACAAAGCAAACTGCTCCAGCAGCAGGACTGAATGATCTCATCCCATCACCAGACACTCCTGTCACCCCCATTTGATATTGCCAGCCGTGACATGGAGCTGACTTACCTGGCAGAGGTGGCAGGAAGCCAGGGTGATGTGCTTCAACGCTGTGAAATTTTGCTCTACAGCAAATTATTCACCCAAGCACCACTGAAAAGCACCTCAAGATCAATTCTCTACTGGCAGAATTTTAAAAAGATTTAGTCTTTCTGACCGATTTACCTAAATGACTGCATCTCTGTGACGAAGCAGACCAGACAAAATGGGTTCAAGTGATAAAAATAGCACAGCTCTCTATCTACCCATCACTACACGTGATGACATCACCATCATTCAAGAGGATTCTGTAATTTGGTGACATCTGCTCATGAAGGACCAACCCAAGACCGTCAATGCTGGCAGAGACAAAAATTTGGAAGAGCGCGCCGTTGACGATGTCAAAGCATAACCTGCTAGAGAGGTTCAGTTTGACTGAGAGTTTATCCACCCCGTGGTTCCTATGCCTGCTCTACACTCCCCAAAACATCACCTCTGACCAATGCAGACCCTTCAGAGTCCTTGTTGTTTTACCTCCAAGTTGACTTTCTGTCCAGAAGTTGAAGTCTTGAGCCTGCACACTCTGTTTGTGGTACGCAGTGCACACGCATGGATATTGCTGCAAGTCAACGCTGTGAAATTTCTTCTACAGCAAATTATTCACCCAAGCACTGCTGAAAAGCGCCTCGAGATCAATTCTCTACTTGCAGAATTTTACAAAGATTCGGTCTTTCTGACCAATTTGCCTAAATGACTTAGTGCAGGTCTGGCAAAAAGGCACGAGCAAGCACCTGCCACCAGAACAATTAATTCTCTTTCCTGAAGTCATCTCTGGGTCACAAGGATCTCTGGATCACATTAATTATTTTAAATGAAGTATTATTATGATTAATGATAAAATATTTTAAGCTCATACTCTTTACAGCTCTTAATATGTTGGTATCAAAAGTCTTATTTTATAGCTTTCTGAGTGGACACGCCTCCATGTTACAACACACATACCCTCTCCTATTTTGTCTAATTCCATTTCTGGCATTTACTCTAATTAACACACAAGTCCTTAGTAATCACAAAACTGAGGCTATTAGAAGAGGAAGTTTATTACTTTAAAGGAAATTCTGTTTACAGCTAGATTACTCTTGACAGTTCGATGTACGAAAACAAGTCTTAGAACTACAAGGCTTCCACTGAATTCGTTGGAAAATACTATATAAAAATAACTGATATGTTTACAGAACGTGTCTTTGTCCCCCTAAACATAACATTGTCTGTCAAAAGGAATACCGTTGATGCCAGACTCAAAGATCAATAAGAATTTAAACTAGAGAAACTGGATTTCTAGAGTAAGCATTTGATAATAATTTGATTTTTACCAAAGTATTATAGAATTTCACAACTACAAACCCTTTCACATCCAGAGTTTATCTGACTTACATATTTTGCACCGCATTAACCGCTTGAAATTTTTTGATAACAGTTTGTGTGCACATGGATGTTTTCAGATGTTTTGGAGTATGTTCACTTAAACCAGTGTTAATCAGGACTCTTGCTAAACAGCAGTACATGTTCTTAGTAAGACACACAGCAAGTGATGTTATCCAAGCACCACATTACTCCACTGAGAGATACATTTTTAGAGTATCACAACTCAAAGATCATTATTAAAAGGAAATCGATATACTTAAATAATCTAAACTACTCATAGGAGTCATTCAGAATGCCTGACTGGCCTAGGCACAATATAGGAAATAGTTTTGGTTTTAAGACGTTGAAGGTAGTGGGATATAAATAAGTACGCTGACTCCCTTCACATGGCTACGAAAAATAATAAACAGCGATCACACTGCTTAAGCTTGAATTATTTGGGTGAGAAATCAAATTAAAAAAAAAAAAAACAAACTTGTAACAACAGAAATCAACCAAGGGATCCTAAGCAGAGATGGAAACCGCCTCTCCCAGGGGTCAGGGATACGCGCCCTGCGCCTGCCCTGCAGAAGCTTCTCCTCCTCCTGACAGGCGAACCCCTCCCGCTCACCCCTCAGCCCCTTCCCGCTGTCCCCGCTCCCCACGCAGCTCCCGGACACCCCACACGGTCACGGCACCCCGGCACAACAGCTCAGCAGTTCCAGGCGGCATCACCCCCCGGCACCACCAGGAACACGGGGCGACGCGCGGAGCACCAGCCCTCTCGCCTCCAAACCCCTGGCCCACGGTAATCCCGGCGGCTCGGGCTGGGGAAGCGCCAGGAGACCCTCAGCCCCTCCCCAGGGACGCGGCTCCGGGGCCTCCATGAGGGGAGGGCAGCGGCGCAGCCTGTGCCCCCCCAGCAGCGCCCGCCGCGGTGCCGGGGCACGGCGGGGGCCGCTCGCCGCCCTTGCCCCGCCCAGGTCCCGCTCCCCGCCGCGCCCCGACCCTTATTCCCCGCGGGCCGAGCCCCTCCCGGCACGGGGCCTGTAGCCAGCGGCAATTCCAGCCCGGCTGCGCCCGGCTACGATGCAGCCCCGCTGCCGCTCCCCGCGCCCGCCCGGCCGCCGGTGCCGAGGGCCGCGCGTCCCCGGCAGCCCCGCTACCTGCTGGCTGAGGGGGATGAGCGCCGCCATCTTCCTCCCGCTGGGTCGGGCCGCGGCCGGGGCGGAGCGAGGGGCGGGAGGCGGCGGCCGTGCCGGGCCGGGAGGGCCCGAGGAGGCGGTGGCGGCGGCTGAGGAGGTGCTCGAGCCCCGCCGGCCGGCGGCCGCGGCTTTATCGGGGCCCGGCAGGCGCTCCTGGGCGGCAGTTGCCGCTGCCCGCAGCGCTCCACGGAGTCACCCAGCCATTTAGAACGGAAGAGGCTTCTCAGGGCTTTGAGCCCAGCCTTTGACAGATCACCGCCTTGCCAAACAGATCAGAGCACGTCCTGTCGCTCCTTAAACAACTCCAGGTCCTTCACCACCAGCTCCCTGGGCCGCCACATAACCCCAAAAGGAGCGAGGTTTGAATGGAGCACAGTGGGCCGCCGAGAGCAGGGCCATCCCAGAGCACATGGCACAGGATTGTGTCCACCCAGTTCTGGAATATCTCCAGGGAGGGATTGCAGTGTGTTCCAGTGCTCCGTCACTGCGCAGCAAAGTTTTTCTCATGTTCAGGTGGAACTTCTTGTCACCAGTTTCTGCCTGCTGCTTCTTGTCCCATTGCTGGTCCATGCTCTGACCCTTCCCTGCAGACACTGACAGACAGAGCTCCTCTCTATAATTTATATTATAAATATCATTTCCCCCATTGCTCTGTCCCTTCCTGAGACGTCTTTGCTTCCTAATTTTTCTCAAAGTATTCTTCCTCCGTAGTCCTTCCTCCTGCTATTCTTCAGCCTACTTTACATTAATTTCCTTTTCAGGACCATGGGATTCTAATTTCATTTGTTTACACCAATAGTTTCTCAATCAGATTAGACAAGGAATCTTTAAAACGTGGAAATAAAGAATGAAAACACCCATGGGAATTCCATGTTCATTTATCCCCATATTCTAGCTCCAAAAATCTTTTGCATAAACCTCAGCATCTCAGTTATTGCGAAATTGTAAAAAAAAATTGTGCCTTCCTGCTTCACTTTGGAAGGAAAACAGAAAAAAACCCCAAAAAACCAGGAAGTCTGTTTTCTTAAGAGCCCTCAGATTACCCATCCAACTCAGTTTCCATTTCTCCTAGGATGAACTACATATTTGGAATACAGTCAGGCAAAGAAAGGGGCTCAAGGTGTTCCCCTGGCTAGGAGAAGGAAATTATTTATAAACTGTACAGAGGAATCTCAACTACAGTATAATACCATTCTGGATTATTATTATTCTTCATCTGAAAACTGAGGTCCTCAGCACTACTTCCACCATGGGTTCAGGTTCATCCCAATCCTTTAAAAGACACAGGAAAATTAAGAAAGCAAAACTAGTCCACAATTCAACTATATTAAAAAGAAATTAAATCGTCCACTAACACAGGATAAGGAGAGCAATTTACCTCAGGTCTGATTTAGATCATCAATTGGTCATTTAGATAATGAATTCGTATTCAGTCATCCCAGTCTGTGGGCTTCTTTGATCATTGACTTTCCTCAGTGGTAAACAGGCTAAATAACCTTGTGGGTAGCCAGATGCATTTTGTTATCAGTTTTTATTTCATAAGTCTGATCTGGAGTTTTAATCAAAGTATATAATTGGGCTATAAAGCTGCGTATATCTGTCAGCCAGGCCTTTAGAGATAGCAAGGGAAAGTTTTTAAGAACCTTAAACTCAAGTCTTAGGAACGAGTTTACAGCAGAATGATACCACTAGAGAGTACTAGAAAACTAACCCAGAAAAACCAAAAACTGGGCAAAATAAAAATGATCCATGGCATAAGCTCAACAGCAATATAATTGTATTACAAGTACATAGTGATGTTAGATACCTTATGCCAAATTTCACTGCGACACGCAGAGCACAAGTTTCACCAAATCCCTGGAAATGACACACAAGTACAAAGGGGAGGTAATAACTTATAATATGTTGTTTCAGTGAGGGGTCTTAACGCAAATCCTGCGGAACAACCGGATTAATTCCCAACTCGCTCCAATAATTAGCAAATCGCGGGTTTGTAAAAATTCCCATCTCTTGACCCCGATGCATGCTGGGGCTTGTAGTCCGGGCACGGCTCCCGGCGGCTGTAAACCCGCTTGTGATAAGCTGGCGACGCCGAATGGCTGCGCGGAGCCAATCAGTGGGTGGGATATTGGGCAGTCGCGGACTCCAGGAGCCGGCCGCGCATCGCCCGCCCTGGCCCGGCCCAGAGAAGCCTCGGCCGGCTCGGGCTGGGCGGACCCCGGGCCGGCGTTCCCTCCGACCCTGTTCCGCCCCATGCCGTCCGTCCTGTCCCGTCCCGTCCCGGATGGCCGCGATCCCTCGGGCACCCGCGGGCCGAGGGCAGGTGAGGCACCGGCGCCTTGTCTCAGTGTGTGCCTGGGCAGCCTCAGCGCGGGCCGGTGTTGGCGTCTTGTGTGGGGAGGGATTTGTGCAAGCCCCTTCCTATAGCTCCCTACAGGATCGTAGAAAAGGCAAAGAAGGCTTTATTCAAAAGAACTGTGTGGTTTTTATAGAGTTTTTATAGAGGGGTACGATAGATTTTATTCTGTTGGCTAACTAACAGAAACATCTTTCTCACGCACTGTCCTTGAGAGGAACAGAAAAATGAAGTAGAAAAACAGCGCCTGCAAATTGTTCATAGTCAACAAGTTATCACATCTTTGCAGCTCCCTTAAACTTCTCACAAGCCGCTGTGAGAAACGCTTGCTGTTTTCTCTTTCTGTCCCATGGCATCCACAGTGACCGGCTCTGCTCCAGGGAACCGGGCACAGGACGAGGGGACACTCTTAAGCTGTGACAGGGGTGGTTTAGGTTGGACATCAGAAAAGATTTCTTCACAGGAAGGGTGGTTGGACATTGGAAGGGTCTGCCCGTGGAGTCACCATCCCTGGAGATGTTTAAGGCAAGTCTGGATGTGGCACTCAGTGCTTTGGTTAACAAGCTGGGGATCAGGATCAGTCACAAGTTGGACTCGATGTTGTCAGGCCTTTCCTAAGGTCCGTAACTCTGTGATTCTTGGCAGGGCCGCAGCCACGTACCCCACAGGAGCAGCACCCGTGGTGACCTAACGCTGGTGGACACAGAGCTGGAGAGCGCTGGAAGAACTCTGTCCCAGCAGGGCAGGTTCCTGAAGGAGTGCGATGGAAACGCCGCTGGGACGCAGCGGTGCCCGAGGCCGGGAAGCTCCGGGCGGGCAGGGAGCGGCCGCGCAGCCCCGAGCGCGCCACGCAGCGCCACCCACGCGCGGCTAAACTCAGTCCTGGACAAAGTGGCACAGCTGGAAAGCAAAATCATGGGTCAGAAAAAGCACCTGGAATTGCAGAACGCTGACTCGGGCCTGAAGCATTTGGCTGAGGAGTGCAGCTCATCCGACTCTGGGCATGAAGGTGGTGCCAGGGGCAGGAGGTTCTGGAAGAATTTTGGTGTCACCAGTGGGAATGGGACCCGCAGGGATGCCTGTTCTGGGGAAGAGGAAGGCATGCAAAGCCCTAAAAGGAGTGTTGTGGTTAAACACCAGCTTGATCTGGACAGTGATGAAGAGGAAATGAGAGAATTGATGGAGAGCTCTTTGGGGTTTTCCAGTGGAAGTGGGAATCAGAAGGTTCTGGTAAGTGATGCTCAGTATGGTAGAAAGGTAAATACAAATTTGCTGGATTATGCATTTTTATTAATGCTTTTATGTAATTGTTTTAATTGGTTGATTGCTTTTTATTTAGATAACACTAGCAACTAAATCTTAAATTTGCATTTGTGTCTTGCTCATGATTCGATTCAGGTTCACATCTTAACATCTTCAAATTACTCTATTTTACCCACAATGATTTGTTCTCCCTTTAGCAATCTACACATAACAATGAAGTAACACATAAATCTCTTTTTCGTGTTCTTCAAAAAGAGTAAGACTCCAGTTCCATCAGGAAAGGCTCCTCCACCTCGTAAGGAAGTTTCATCGGCAGAGTTATCTAAAGCATCTTCTTCTCTCAACAAAGACTCAGAGAAAAGTCTGTTTGGTAGAGTTAATTCACCAGCACCTTCACCCACCAGCAGAAACCTGTCAGGACGTACCACAAGATCTCGACTGCTGTCATCTTCCACGAAGGACAACACTGTAAAGCGTGCTCTGCCTAAAGCAGGCTACACCAAGCACATCCAAGAATCCCTTGAAAGTGACAGAAGTGAAATAAAGTCATTAGATGAATTATTTTCTGAAGGAGCTGATGCAGAAGATCCATCCAGCAGCAGTTTGAAGTGTAAGTTTTCTAAAATATTTCCTCAGTAGACTCGGTATCAATTGTACTGATAATCTTCTGATAAATTCTCTTAATAATGGGCAAATTCACTGGTGAAATTTTACACAAACCAAGGCCTGATCAAAGTAATTATCTTGATCTGTTTATTTTTTCTAGTGTAATAGGTTTGTATTTTTCTTAGCTTTTGACTTAATGGGTTCATATTAATGATGCTGCCCTGAGTGACACTATGATGTCAAAACAATTAGAACATTTAAAGTAGTTTTTCTCTATCAGTGGCACAATGTACCAATGGGTCAGAGTGAGAACAGCTGGAGATGAGGGGCAGCAAAAATCTCTTGAACTTCAGGAATGTCAGCTGATCAAAGGAGGAAATTTTAGGAGTTTCTATGAAGCTGAAGAATCAGTGACTGATTGCTATTACTTTTTAGTACTGAACTAGGAAGGTAGTACTGATTTTCCCCCCCATTTTTATCACTTACAGGAAAGTGTACTGTAATTTTCATGCAAATTCTCATGTGTAGGTGTCATTTGTTTGCAGACTTTGGACTGAATATCATGAGCCTTGATGATTTGGCACCAGATACTACCAGTAAGTCAGCAGAATCAAAGCAGAAAGTAAGTAGGAATTCCCCACTAGCACATATTCCCAGTCTGCCTTTGGTGGAGTGTGGAGGTTCTAAAATAAATACTTTTACAGGGAAAAGACATTCAGTTTACTCAAGAATCAAACAAATATGTGAAAAAAGATAAATTGCTGGTGGAAGAGGACCAGGCTGCTCTAAAAATGACCAGTGCAATAACTGACGTGAATGATTCTTCTGAAGAGGAAGTTGAAAAATGTGTCTCTGAAGCTGAAATCTCTGAACATTTAAGTGGAGCTTCCTCAGATTTCCCTCCACACAAACAGGATTATCCTAATCAGAACGAGAGTACTCTTAATTCAGAATATTCTGAAGACTTTGAACAGTCTCTGTCTGCAACAGACAGGGAATCTGTGGAGGGACATGCTGAGAGCTGCAGGTCTCCTGGAGCACACCCATCCTCAGGGCCATCCCCGCTGGTCACCCCAGAGCAGCACAGCCGGGGGCACCAAGTGACCGTCACAGAAACTGCAGTGCAGACAGCAGAGCCTCCCTTCACCTACTGCTGGGCAAAGGGTGAGTTCAGCACTTACTGCCCTACTCAGGCAAGTTTTACACTTTGATTTATGTCAGTCTTGAGAGAATTCTTTGTGCATGTGACAGCCTAGATAAGTTTTCCCAGAATCAGCCTGGGAGACTTTAGGGAGCTGGAGATAAAGAATGATAAGCACTTATTAAAAACAACCTACAGGTGTTGTTTTTCCTACTGTCTGTTTCCTTGTTATTCTCAAAGATTGTTTATGAAAGAGCATCTTCTTAATTAGCCAATTAGAACTAAATAACCAATCAAGCCCACTGGTATTGGAATAGTGAATAAAAAGGAGCAGTCTGAAATAAACAAGCACTATGTAGCACTGAACCTTTTGATGACTTTATATCATTTCTTACTAAACAGTAACACTTCTTCACTTCAGTGACAGCCTCCCCTCACTAGGGCTAAATAAAAAAAAATTCTAAAGCCCAATGCTTTAATCTGCTGTCTACAGAAAAGACTGGGATTGAATATCATAAGAGGAATGTTTTTTGTTTAAAAATACTCCCCATAGAACCTGAGGCTGGATGAGTGACAGAGCTCACAATAGCACAAGTAGTACTCTGAAATGAAATTCAATATTCTGCTATCTTTACTATTTCAATAATAGCATTATTAGTGCTGGTATTAGTGGTGTTACTAAAGTGATTGCTCATTCATAGAATTCTTTTGCATTGTACATTATAGCCCCACGACAGGGTCAGATAAGAGCTTTCACATCCTGAGGGGTAACTCCCTGCTTACATCTCTTTACTAAAAGGAAAACTGCCAAGAGCCACCATTCCTTGCTACACTGGAGGAGAAAGGAGAAACTTGAGCATGCTTGAAAACAGAAGCATTGAGTACAAGTCTTTTACTCTGACTAGGATTAGAAAAGTTGCCTTCTGCAATGGTGTTGTGAGCCTAAGAGTAAAGCAACTAGAAATTGGATAACTATGTCAACATATTTTTGGCTGACAGAATTCTCCTGTTAGGCTGTACTGTGGTTTTAGGGCAGCTGCTGTCCCAAGAAACTGCAGAAGAACCAAGCAGTAGCACTAAAGCTTTCCCCTCTCCCCAGCCAGTAACTCTGATGCTCTCCTGTGCACAGCAAACCCCGCTGCAGTGCTCGGCCCACCCGTCGGAACCAGCTACATCGATCCAGTGCCAATTGCCAGTCACGTCATCAGCATGGATGCAGTAGAAGGTACCAAAACCACATTTATTCTTCTTTTTCACTCTATTTTCTGCACCTGAGCCCAGCTTGGTTTGCTCAGCCCTTGCTGTGCCTCACCACAGTGCACCCTGTCCCTTTCTCACAGCCCTGACCGCGTACAGCCCCTCGGTTCTTGTCTTACACACCATGTGCAAGCAGCACCTGATGCTGACCCAGCAGTTTGTCCAGAACATTCACCACCTTCACACAGCCCTCGTGGAGTCATTAGAACATGAGAAGTTCCACTACCATACCCTGGAAGAGGCTAAAGAGGTATTTATGATAAACTAGAGCCCGAGCGTGTATTCCTTTCCAAACGCTTGCGGTATTTACAGCAAACCTAGCTTCTCTGCATATGAATAATTAATAAGTTTAAAAGAAAAAGAAAAAGACTGAAGTTCTGTTGGAGGCCACAGTTTTTAAAGATTAAGGCTTCTGCTGTAGCATTTAGCTGTCCTTAAATGAGCAGGGATAATTCAGATGCTGCAACAGAAGGGTCACTTTCTGTTGCTAGTAAAGAAACATGCAGCTATCTTGACATGAAAATTAGTTGCTTCCTAGTATTTAATAAATAATAATCTACATAATGAAGACATTAGCTTATTAACTTTTTTTTTTTTGCAGTACATCAAGAATCACAAATCCCCACCTCTAACAATTGAGCAAGCACTTGAAGAAATTCGGAGAGAGCCCAGGAGAAAGTAGGTGCTTGGACAGTTATTGAACTTCAGGTGACATTTATATTCACAACTCTAAGGCTGAAACAAGAAACCTTTCCAAGTTATATATCATTTACTTTTCTATACCTGAATGTTTTACTTGTGTATACAATACAGGGATGCACAGGAACCTTCAGCCAGACTATGTCAGCAAAAGAGACATCAAGATAACACTTCTGTCTAATGGGACTGTGATAAGTCATCACAGTGCATACATTTATCCAGTGATTTGTGAGATCTGTGATCTCATCTATGATGGTGGTAGAAGTGAAAATCTGTACTACAGCCGCTGAGAAATACAACCCCAGCAGAAAATTACCATATCCTGACTTCAGTGCCATTATCCAAACAGCTTTCTGTATAATCAGCCTTGTCACATTACAACAAACCCAAACACATGCTTGGGTGTGCTTATTATGATAAATTCAAAACAAGGAAGGCTTCTAGCCAAGCTTCAGGAAATCTCAGCTGCATTTTTATTTAAAAAAATTGTTTATTGGAAGGCAAAACAATAACATTCACAAGGTGGTAACATACAGGTGTTGTATGCTGATTCACAGACAGGTACAGTTCCACAACTACAGTAGATCTAGAACAAACTGATATTCCACCATACTAACTGAATGGTTTTAAGAGGGTTTTTGCTCTACAAACAAACAACTGGAAAAGGGAACCGCCACGCAGACCTGGGGAGTGGAAGTGCAGTGTAAGGGCCTAACAGCTCTAGCTGGTGGTCTCTGGAAACAGTTACAAAAGGTTTGTTTCTTTTTTAATTTAGATTACAGCGAGTTTCCAAGAACATCTCATTGATAGAAACGTGTAGAGCAGAGAAAATGGATTCTCTTCTATTGAACTAATTAGCTTTTATTAAAGGGTATATACAAAAATATAAAAAGCTCAAAGACTGTGTTCCATTACAAAGCATGGCCCATCCCTCAGAGTGCTGGGAAAGCTACCAGAGAACTGACCCTTGTGTCCTGCCCCGAGTGGCGGCTGCAGCAGCTGCTGGGCGGGGCCTGGAGGTGACTGGAAGGTTCTAAAAGCTTGCACAGTGCTCAGAGGTCACCTGCACTGGAACTAGATGCTTCATTCCCCATTTAGACATTAGGATACACTGCTCAGCATCAGTCTGACTTGATCCCAAGGCAGCACCCCTCCACTTCAAATAGAATTAACCTTTTGAGAGAAATAAACATACATTATGGAACTAGAGAACATACAAGCACATCACATAATGTCTGTATTCCACAGGAATGAATGAGGCACAGTCCTGCACCAGGAACAGCTTGAGTGGGGTTTAATTCTGCTATAAAATGGGGAACTAATTAGAAAGTTTTGCAAGATAAATGGGAATTTTTAAACTTGCTAGACATGTCATAGTAACAACTGGCCTTTTTTAAGCACTAATTGACAAGTATTGAAGTACATGTCATAGCTTTCAATTTTTCACCATAGTTTTAAAAGTAATTAATTTGTCACTTTGTCCAGACTTTAATCAGGATTTCTAAAAGTTTAATGTTTTGCAGAAGATGCAAGATACCTTTCTTCAGAGAGGCTTACTCAGATGGTGAAGGGTCTTGTGTTTCATGCTTCACTGAAACAACAGGGAGAAGAGTTCTTACACATTCTGCAGTTACCTAAGCTGCCTGAAGTGTTTGGTGGAATGAAGGTTCTGTTAATAAGGATTTTTTCCTTATGGGCTTTATTTGAACCCATTTGATTGCACCAATCCAGAGGCAGAAGTGACATTTCATTGAGCATGCCAGCTTTTTCCTTTTAGCTGTTGGCAAGTGCCAATGTTCAATGTATCACAGACTCTGCAAAAATCCATCATTTGGCTATTTGTCTTTTTCTGAACCCTTCCTGCACTACAGGGAATTTATTACAAATTCTGGCTTTGGCAGAATGTATAATGGTAGGAAACTCTGACTAGGGCAGGGGTAAACAGCAGTGTGGCCTAACTTGGTTCCAACCACAAGGACCTCCCTGCTGTGGCAGCTGTCCCTTGTGTGGCACAGCTTCCCCTCCATGAACTTTGTGACTGCTCCAAGTTTTTGTGGGGCAACACTCAAAGATGCAGGTGCTCAGTATTGCAGCCAGGAAGTGACTTACGCAGAACACACTTATTAATTAACATTTCAGAAATTAAAACACAACACAATGCCTAAAAAGAAAAACTTGCTGGGTTAATCAGAGTACACATCCACTTACCTGCTGTTTTACTGTATCAGTTACATTAGAAAAAATGAAGAGCTACTGCTATTTTGATTTGGGTTTACAAAAATCACTTTCAAGTCCATAGAGGTTTCTAAATTGCTGAGAAACATTCACTTACATTCATCCCTGGCCTTCATGCGTGCGATAAATGAGTAACTTTTATTTCTTCTGTAGTTTTCATAAGGGTCATCCAATGCAACTCCCACTCCTTTGTACTGATCCCATTTGTCTCGGATATCACCTCCTTTAATTGGATCTTGAATTCCTTGCTCCTTGGCTCCCAGTCCACCAGATCCACTCCATCCTGCAGCAAGAACACAACATTGCAATCCTTTCACTGCTTTTTTATGACTACAATTGTGAAGACAAACACGGACATTTTGGAAACAACCAAAGACAGCATCAGTTTGATAAAGCAGGATTGGAACAGACAACCTGAAACAACACATGAACTGTCCCATTTATTTCAAAAGCATTCATATGCAGAGATTTTAGGAGCTGACAGTATCCCTAAAAACTGTTAGGAGGGTAAGAAGAAAAGCAGTGCAAGTCCAATCTGTCCAGTCAACCCTGCTGACCTGCACTGCAGGGAGATGAAATACTTCAGGTAGGGTCAGTTCTATCTGATGCCAAACTCACATCCCTGTCTTCTGTATCTTACATGTCTGAATATTCTTATGCTGACCTTGGAATGCCAAGGAATAATTCCTTATGAACATGCATTAAGACTCTGGTGTCTAATTTTGTTTCCTGGCTTGTCCAAGATTCTAGAACAGCATCTTACCCATTTTCACTAGCATTTGATGGCCTTTATTTTCTTCTCCAAGTCTCGATTCTGGTATAGAAGGCCCAGAACTGGAGCCCAAACCAGCAGAAGAACTAAGAAAACAAGAACAATTTTAGAACCAGTGATCCTATTCTGACACAAAACACAGTCAGTTCTATTCCATTAAGCATTAACATCCAACACGATTCTATCCACTCTACTAAGCTATTCTTTACTACAGCCATCAGATTATGCAGTTATTGAGGTGCCAGAAACACATCACCTGCTTCTCAGCACAAGGGAAATCAAACACTGTGCTCTTCCCAATGGAGCACACAGAGAATTACTCCTGCTCCCAAGGAAGGCATACACAGACTTCAGAGTTTTGCAGTTTTCACTTCTGCATGCAGTTTTGTTAAAATAAAAAGCCGCCACAATCGAGTCATATTCTCTCTACAAGCCCATATAGCAGATAAATTGTTTCTAGATCTGCTCTTTGATGAAATGCTAATTATCCCCTGGTAAGGAGGCAGTGCCCCTGCAAGCAGCCCAGGTAAAAGGAGACGGGACCAAAGCAGAGCTTACGGAGGAGTGGGGCTGCGAGAGCGGGACCGGCGCCGCCTCCCCGGCGAGTAGGACTTGGACCGAGACCGTGAGCGAGACCGCGAGCGGCTGTGCGAGGAGCGGGACCTGCTCCGGCTTCTGAAAGGGAGAGCGCACAAGTTACCAGAGCAACCCCCGTGGATCCTTGGATCAGCCTCCAGGGTTGGGGTTTTCCCACTGCCCCAGCTCCCAAGGTTGAGCCCGCTGTGCCCTACCTGGACTGTGAGCGAGAATAGGATCGCGATCGAGAGCAAGAGCGGGAGCGCGATCTCGAGTAGGAGCCGGATGATTTTGAAGATCGTGAGTGAGACCGAGAAGATGAATGACCTCGGCTTTTAGACCGACTGCGAGACCGAGAGGGCCCACTGCACAAATGAGCAGAGAAACTCCAGTGAGATTCCATGGAGAAGCACCAGAAACACAAATCTACTCCTGATCCAATTCAAATTACACACAAGCACTACTTCTGCAGTGAAAGTGAAAGCTTGAGTGTGAAAAACTCTTTCACAGAATCACAAAGCGGTTTGGGTTGGAAGAGACCTTAAAGCTCATCCAGTTCCAACCCCTGCCATTGGGCAGGGACACCCTCCTCAAGACCAGGTTTCTCCAAGCCCTGTTTAACCTGGCCTTGGGCACTTCCAGGGATGGGGCACCCATAGCTGCTCTGGGCAACCTGTACTATGTCCATTTTCTGCAGATTAGACAGGAATTCCAGCACACTGAAACTCATTATTCCATGAGCATGTTGCTGAACAGACTTTCCCTTTGCATTTAGCCCAAGCACCTTCCAGATGAACAGTACAGAGCAGAAGGTGGCACACAGGAACTCTCACCTGTTTCTCTTCTCTTGACCTTTCCTCCGCCTTGCTCTCATTTTAGCTCTGAAGAATTCGTAGAGTCCGTTCTGCTCCCATCCTTCACTGCAACAAATCAACCACACAGAACCCACACGAGTAAATTCCACTGCAGTGGAGACCTTAAGGATTTTCACAGGATTTTGTACAGAAAAAAGGGTCTGGGAAAAACTGTCTCACAAATCTCAGAATAAGATCAAACAGCAAGTGCAGCTGCAATACAACAAGAGCATTAGGAGAACCAAGACACAGGCAAAAGAGAGGGAGGCACTTCATGATTTGAGGCACCTTCTTAGAGTGTTTTCCTTACCATGTTACTGGCTACACCTACTCTTACCTGTTTCTAGGCCTGTCATGAGATGGTGGACTATAAAATGCCTCAACTGCAGCCAGAAGTCTCTCACTGGGGGGCATTGGAGGTGGAAGACGTATATCTTTAGGATCTAAAGGTTTATACTCGTGATCTTCAAGCTGCCAGGAACAAAACAAATTACATTTGTGTCATGCGTCATGGGGTGGCTACCTGAAGAGTTAAATACAGATTTAGCTGTGTAGAGATCTCAAATTTCAATACTGGATAAAAAATGATCTGGAAATAAGGATTCTGCAGACAAACCAATCCTTCCTCGTGCTATCACTATTTTGAGTTTTCTGAGAAAAGCCTGCACTGCACAGGTTGGAGTATTAAGTGGGTCACCAGGTAGATTAAATACAGATCTCATCCACCTTTGTGCTAATGGGTCTGGATGGGAGCCTGGCACAAACTGGTGTATGAGAAAAACACAAAGAAATGGAAGAGGCTTATTTACAGAACACATAAATGTAACTATCCCTGAAGATGCTGATACAGGTATGTTTCCTGTTCTCTATCCTTCTTCATATATATAACATTGATATTGTAAAACATTTTCAAGAGAATTCTGATTATGAAGAACTAGTACAGTGGCCCCATCAGATCTGTGAGGTCTCTCTGGCCATCTGGAAATCACTGGGGATTTCCATTTCCTACAAAGAGGGGTCAGACTTACAAGTATAAATTATTCTTTCACACTGTGGGTTCAACCAGCTTCCTCTAGCACACAACACATGAAAATTCTCACCATTTCCACTACCTAGTCCCCCAAACTACTCCTGCTCTTATACCCTAAACAACTGGTTGTGGGGTGGAAGGATTTGAAATCATACACATCAATGTTGAACTGTCCCTAATAACAACAACAGGTTTTGGATCTTTTAATCCCACCAGTGTCTTGGTTTGAATCAGTCCCATAGCAAGCACTTACTTTGACAAGTGGAGCCATCAGACCAGCAGGAAGGTCGAAGTAGGGAACATTTGGCACCAGGCTGGGATCGTCGTGGTTCATGTGAGGGGGCCCTTGGCGCCGCATGTGAGGGGGCTGCCCGTTAAACCCATGTGGGGGAGGCCCAAAATCAGGGTGCTGTGGCCCTCCCCAGGGAGGATGCTCGCTGATACCAGGATGAGGCAATCTGTGACCAGGATGATGATGAGGAGGTCCAATTTCTGCAGAGTGGGAGGGTTAAAATGTTTTATTTAGCGATCAAAGAAAGAAGGCAATCAGAGATGTACTTCAATTACTGCATTTCTCCTAAAACCCAATCTCAGGAGATCCAGCAAAGCACCAGAAATGAAGGACCAGAGGCTGGCTACAGGTCCACACTCGACAACACCCTGCAGTGCATTTACCTCCCTAGCCACAGCAACCACTCTGTATACAACAGGATAGGTCACCCCAAGCCACTGCTTCCTTTGGGACGTACTGTGGTCAAAAGGACTCAAATCCATTGGTTTTCAACCATTTTTGGACTTGGAAAATTGAGAAATTTTTAGGATTAACATAGCAACTCCTACAGAGAAACCTAATCTATGTTCTAAATGACTTGTCACACAGAAGCAGGGTGATCTTTGGCCTTTACACTGACAAGGAACATTCCAGAGTAACAGTAACTCCTGCAGGTGAAATGGAAACTACCTCTGGCCAGGCAAGCTGCACCAGGTTACACTCCCACACATTTCCCATGTTCCAACAAGAGAACAAACCCAATGAGGAGGAAGAACTGGAGGTAAGGATCGTTTCACCACACACTACCAAGCCACACAACATTAAATGCAGAAAACTAGAGAGCCTGGCAGTCAAAATAAAAAGAAAGAACAAATGAGTGTATGCACAGGAACAAATCCTTTCAGCCTTCCTCTTAACTTCTTCCTTTTACACAGGTCACAGCTCTCATCAGCCCTCACCTATGGGCTGATGTGCAGGTGATTAAATTTACAGGAAAATGCTGCTTCTCACCTTGGAATTTACTACTTTTAAAGCAAAGTAGTCGCAAAAGAGCTGCCTGTAGAGATGCTGACTTGAATTTGGACTACAATTTCTTATTTGTTAGGGAAGACTCAAAAAGCAAGGAAGCATCCAACTCTGCATGTGTTTCCTACTGAGTTCTCAGCAGTAGCTTCCCAAACTCCCAAACTAACCATTTCTTAGGCAAATCACAACAGTTCACCAAGGATAAACTGTCATCCCAAATCACTAAATAATTTTGTAATGGCAATCAGCATTCCAACAGAAGAAAACCTGGCCTGGTACACACTTTACCTTGAGGAAAATCCCCCTGGGGGTAATCAAAACGATGAGGATAAGGAGGCCTTTCAAAGGGATGGCGAGGTGGAAAATCATCCTGCATGAAGCGAGGTGGAAAGCGGTTGAAATTATGCGGATGCGGGGGCTGGTTGAATTGGGGATGTTGCTGATGTGGAGGAAATGGGCCTCTGAAGTGAGGTGGCCGCTGCATTCGAAATGGAGGTTCCCTCTGACCCCCACCCCATGGAGGCTGCTCGTGCTGGTTGTTCCACGGTGCTTCAAACTGGTTGTTCCATGAAGGATCAGGCTGGTTGTTCCAAGGGGTCTCTCGCTGATTGTTCCAGCCTTGATCTCTCTGTTCGTTCCACATTCCTTCGTGGTTGTTATTCCAGGGAGGACAGTGAGGTGGTCCCTAGAGGTGAAGTACATTAGGTTACAAGAATGAAGAACACAATAATATATCTTCTTAAGGAAATACAGCCCGTGCACAGGTGAAAGAACATTTCAAATACGAGTCTGAACGACTGCAACTTCAGAAAAAAGATGGGAAAAGACCAAACTGTTACTGAACCAAACAGGTCTTGTTCATAGGAATAGCATGGTGGTTAACAAACTGGAATAGGATTAACATTTTGCCTTTAACTGTGCTCAGAATGACAAAGCTTGGCACTGAAATCTGGATTTCTAACTTTCTAGCTTTTCACAGCACTTCCACAACCAAGGTGGTCATTCCCAACCTCCACAACCAAGACACTCATTCTAAACCTCCACATCAGTTTTTAGAACTGTTTCTTACCTGTTGTTGACCCCACGGTGCAACAGGGTGAGGTTGGTCAAACCAGGGGGGTTTATTTGGGGGAATCTGATCATGAGATCCAGGCCCACGTGGTCCACCTGAGGCAGGATCCTGCACTCCAGACCCGGTTGTGTCATACTCTGTAGAACCAGCCAGAGGCAGCTGAGATTTCCCATCATCTGGAACAATTCAGAGACTGTTATCAGCATCAAAGTCACTTGCAGTTAATAAAACATCAGCACACCAGGCTCCAGATGAATTCCTTCTGCAGAAATCTAATTACTGGGACACAGGATTTCTGATCCATTCAACACTCATACCTTTGGTTCTTTTTGTACTCAAGCATCTGCCTGCACCTGCTGCAAGGTTCTGAACAGATTCAAGCTTTTGCCTGAACCAAACCAGCAGTGCATTGTGCCTCATTATTAAAAAAGGAGTGGAAAAAATAAAGTGTCATAACGTTGTCACCCAGTGATTTTTGCCCAGGTCAGCTCAGTACCTGCTTGTGTGACTGGAACAGATGGTGGAGCTGAGGCTGGGGCTGCTGTGGGGGCTTGAGGTGGAGGTGTTGATTTCACCTCATTCTCTAGTGGGGGTATTTGGATCTGCTGCTGCTGCTGCTGCTGTGTTAAACTGTTCACAAACTCCTCGTGTTGAGTTTTCAGGTTCTGAATCTGCTGTTGGAAAGCCACTTGCACAGGCTGGACAACCGTTGCATATTCAGTGATCAAATTTGCCTGATAAAAGAAATTAAAAAGAACAAGTGAACACTGAACCTGTAACACCTACCTTATCCACTTGTTCCGAATTCCCTGCATTGCCCTTCACCCTCTCTCCCAAAAAATGCCTGGAGATGCAAGATAAGGGTGGCAGAACCACCCAGTGTCATTACAAAGCTTTGTGGAGATATCCAAAATATTCTCTGCAGCCTGAAACCCATCATCTTTAACACTGCCTTTCCAATACAGCTCAGATCAACAGCATTCATTATTAATAATAAAAAGGAAAAGTTCCTGCTGCCACTACAACTTTTATATTCAATGTATCCAATTTAAAGCCATGTTTGCTTGTTTCCTTTTAACCAAACACTCCCTGCTATACAAGACACTGTCAAATATGTACAGGACTCTTATCAGTCTGTATCCTGTATCCAGGGCCATATCAGCAGCTGGAATATTGAATGTTTGAAATAACAAGGTTATATTTTACATTATTTGTTGTAATCCCTTGTAAGCAACTTCAAGGGAGGGGAGGGGAGACAAAAATTAACATAATACTTTGAAAAGGAAAATCATTTTCAAAATATTTGCATAAATAAGAAAACTGATATTTGTGTGGCTAACCTGGTACTGGCCAAGTCCAAGAGCTGGGCTTTGTAACTGCTGAATAATGGACTCATCAAAGTACCCATTTTTCTCCCATAGCTGAAGAAGCTGCATGAATAAGAGTTAAAGGATTTTAGAAATTATGAACAATCAAAGAAATACTGAGCCACAGCATTTCTGTGTCTTCAGCTTTTCATAAGACCTAGGATTTTTCTATTTATTTTTGAATGACTAAAGATTCAGATGTATTCATCATTGTGATAACTCTTAAATAAAGCCTAAGGACTTTGAAGTTCCATTTTAAATGTATACTAGAGCACCTTCTATAATAGACTTTATGAAGACAATCAGACTAGAAAAATCTCAGTCACCTTCTTGCACCTGACAATTTGTGAATTTATATAGGACCAACCTAACAAAGCAAAACTCGAAGTTAAACCAAAATCAGATACTCACTCTGGCAATTTTCTGTTGCTTATCCTCCTCCACTGCTAGAAAACTGGTACAATAAATAGGCACAACCACCTTCTGTAAAGCAGCCAGAAGATCTCGTGCTTGCTTCCTCTGGCTTCAAGAAAGGAATGGGAAGAGTTATCTTTTTCACTATAACAGTAAGTGCCTTGGAATATTCAATTCATCTCAACTTCTGCTATACTAAAAGTAGTGGAATCATGAAATAGAGAGTTCTCTCCCTAACGACTTTATTGCAAAGTCTTGTCTGGAGGAAAAATACACAAAGTGGGTAAGATGGTTTTACCTAAATTTGATTACTAAAGCACCAGATCAAATCTACGGACATCTAAGGACAGCTGCTACAAACAATTAATACATTAAAATACGAAGTGACTAGTCAAACCAACACTGTATCTAGGAGAGAAACTTCATCAAATTATTCAAAACAGCCAACTGAAACCCAGAACTGAATTCTTACCAGTGATGCAAAACATCGTTGATCAAGTAGATGAGGTGCAGGCGCAGCTCGAAGTGAGCTCCTTCCGCGGTTATCCGGTTCCGCAGGTGCCCGGCCATCAACTCACAGTGTGCAGGAGACTTGGCATTACTAAACATCCAGTTCTTGCCAGCCTTAGAAAAGCAAAATTTAAAATATTTTTAGTCAGTCTAATGTGCTCCCACGATATAGGCTTCCTATAGTTCTGAAATAACTGCAGGAAGGGGAGTTTTCAGGTAAGAGCTTTCATCTTACCTGCCACACAACACAGAGATAAAGCTGTTTTTGTTGTACAGAGAATCTCAAAATTCAAACGAACCCACAGTGCCACCAAATCCCCGTGCAGATTCAGATCACTTACTGAGATTGCATCTTTTGTGCAAGTGTCAATTATTGGCTGCAACAAGTTGTCAAATTCGTTCATATCTAACTGGGTTTCCTCCAAAACTTTTTGCATTTGTTGCTCGATTGCAAGGGCTACTGCTGATGTGACTTGTTCCTGATTAAAAAAAAAAAACATAAAAAAAGAAGGAAAAAAAGAGGGAAATAATTACACTATAGCCAAAATTCTTTTAAAGAATGAAGCTGCTGTATCCTTATCCTCTTGGACCTAAGTGGCAATCTCAAGGACCAAAATCTTTTACAAGCACTGTGACTTCATGAAAATGTTTCAATTCTTTGGTTCTGAAAAGACTCTTCATATTTTTCTGGAGAAGTCCAGTTTACTTCTACTTCTAAAATCTATCATGTAATAAAAAATAATTGCAAGAAGCTCTTAAACATAAGGAACATAACCAAGGCACAAGGAACTCTTCAGTTGGGTTTTCAGCAGCTTGAACAGTTGAATGCCTCCTGCAAAAATCAGCTAGCTGACAGCACACAGTTCCCCTCCAGTCTAAGTCAGAATACTACAAACTGGAACACCTTGCAGTTCCCAGCAATCTGCAGCACCAAACCAAGGTTAAAGCAGCCACAATTTATCGCACTCTAAAACTAACAAGATTTTTCAAAGAGCAAACAGAAGATTTTAATCATAGATCACTCATCCCATAATAATATAACCCATATGCAATCATAACCCAAACTACACATCCATTCTAGGGGAACAATGGCATTTGCCACACAAGGAAAGCAACATGCCCTCCTCTCACCTCCAGCTCCGCTCAGCAGCAAACCATCCTTTCCCCCTTCACTCCTAATTCCACTGACAGGCCAGGATACAGCAGATGAGTGCTCATCTCAAACCAACCTGTCTCATAGCGAGGAGATGCTGCTCCTGCTGCTGCAGGTTCCACTGACTCTGCTGGATGAGCTCCTCCACGGACGGGGTGCCCTGAGGGGCCGGGATGGGCGCGGCCGGCGGCAGCGATGGCTGTGGCAGGGCTTGGATCTGTGCGGAAGCCTCGATATCTTGGCTTTGCTTGCACAACACTATCAGACAGAGTAAACTTTGAAAGTAAACCTCCCAGAGAAACCTGCTACCACCAGCCCACGGGTGAAAATGGCACCAGTTCCAAACAGACCCTCGTTCTGAGGGGCTGAGAGGGGTCTCCAGAGCTGCTCGGACAATGCTCTGACCCTTGGTGGGATTCTTGGGGTGTCCTGTGCAGGGCCAGGAGTTGGACTCGATGATCCTGATGGGTCCCTTCCAACTCAGCACATTCTATGATTCTACGCTTAACGCAAAATCACAGGTGGACGGTGCCAAAGAGGAGAGTCGGCAACTCCCTGTGCACTTCCAGAGGGACAACTCCAGCGCAAGCCGAGTGAGTTCCGGCCCTGCAGGTGCCGAGCTCCGTCTGACCGCGCTGCCCGTCCCTGCGGCTCCCCCTGCCCGCCTCCAAACCCACACCGGGGCCGCGAGGAGCCGTGGGCAGCGCTGAGCCAACTACCGGGAACCCCGAGGCTGCAAACCGGTCCCGGCGGAGCAGGACGAGACCAGAAGAGACAAAAGTGTCTCCGGCCGACCCCGAGACCCCGCGGCCGGCGAGGGAGGGAGCCCCGAGCCGGCCCTGCCCGAGCCGCAGGCCCCACTCACGCTGCTGCTGCTCCAGGGCCAGCTTGTACTTGTAGTAGCCGTAGAAGTCGCCCCCGAAGAGGAAGGAGAATTTGGGGTTCTCCTTCTGCTTCTCCATCGTCATCTTCTCGAACTCGGGCCCGTTCCGCGCCACAAACTGCGCCAGCTTGTCGATGACATTCCGCAGCTCCTGGTCTGTGGGGAAGCAGCGCCGTCACGCCCCGCTCTCCCCCGCCATTCCCGCGGCCGCCCCCCGTTCCCCCCGTTCCCCCCGGAGGCCCCTCACCGTCGGGCGGCAGCGGCATCTCCATGGCCGCGGCTCCCCGGCCCGCTGGGCCGCGCCGCCCCGCTCTGCCCGCCGAGCAGCCGCGACACCCGCGCGGCCGCGCTTTACGGCCCCGTCGCCCTGGAGACGGCGCGCGGCGCCCGTGACGCGAGGTCGCACGGCGCGGTCGGAGCGGCGTGAGGGGAGGGAATGGTTAAATTAAACCAATTAAACAACAACGAAACAACCATTAAATAACGAGGAAACCGCTAAATGTTCGGGTTTGGCCCCTTTTTTATTCTATTGAGGTACTCGAGGTGGTATTTTGTGTTCAGGCTTAAATGGGTTTTTTTTTTCATTTATTGTAAGAATCTTGCAAGTAGTGAGTACTGTAGTTTTCTACTGATGAGTTATAAAATAGCTATTTATTTCTCTCTGTGTGAAAAATGCACGTATTTTATGATTGGCTTTTCGCAAATACTGAAATTAATATTCTATGTGTTGTGGTTAGAAAGTGATGCTGTATTCATTCTCTTAAGTACTGTGTTAAATATTGTTTTAGTTTTTAAAAAATGTTAAAATAGAAACGACAACCCCGTCCTGCCAGCTCCCTGCAGCGCTCCCGGCCACGCCGGAGCACCTCGGAGCTGCCGATATCTTTTCATGAAAATCCTTTCCTTAGGATTTTTTCCTCCTGAGGAGCTGAGAGGCCTCAGGAACAAAATGTAAACATTGATTATCTGCTGCTGTGGGATGCAACAGGTGGATCTGGGATTGGTCTCATGTGGATGTTTCTAATTAATGGTCAATCACAGCCCAGCTGGCTCGGACTCTCTGTCTGAGAGCCTTTGTTATCATTCCTTCTTTTTCTATTCTTAGCCAGCCTTCTGAGGAAATCCTTTCTTCTATTCTTTTAGTATAGTTTTAATATAATATATATCATAAAATAATAAATCAAGCCTTCTGAAACAGAGAGTCAGATCCTCATCTCTTCCCTCATCCATGAACCCCTGTGAACACAGTCACAGAACCAAAGGAAAAAATGCCAACTCAAGCTGGTTTGGCAGTGCCAGGTGGCTCCTGCAATCTGCCCTCAGGATCCTGGCCTGGTGAGTTTTTTTCCTCAGGGAACAGAGCCAGCATCATTGTTTGGGGGCCTGTGGCTTGGAGTGACCGGCTGGCTCCTGAAATCCCACGCGTCTCTCCAGGCAGGTCTTGTTCCCCACATTCTCCTCACACCTGTCCCTGACACTTCCCCACCATTCCAGCAGTGTCTCCTGAGGGACAGTGGCTCTGTCCCCTACCTTTGTCCCCTCCCTGTGTCCCCCCATGTACCCTCCCTGTCCTTCCCTGTGTCCCTCCATGTACTCTCCCTGTCCTTCCCTGTTTCTCCCCACTGTGTTTCCTCCCTGTCCCCACAAGGACAGGCTCTGTCCAGGATCAGCAGCTTCTTTATTGGGGCCAGCACCGTGTCCCCACCCTGCTGTCCCCACGTCCCCACCCCGCTGTCCCCTACACGTCGCTCTCGGTGACAGTGCCACCCTTGGGGGGGTCACACGGGGGTTTCCGCTCCCCTCCCGTCTCCAGCAGCGCCTGGGTCACCGTGGCCTTGTCCAGGGGCTCGTCCCCAGCGCTGCTGTCACCCTTGAGGCCACCCGAGGGGGCAGTCCTGATGATGTCCCACCACAGCACACCCTGGGGACAGCGCGCTGGCCCTGCCGGGAGGGGACACCGTGACAGGAAGGGGTGACAGGGAGTGACAGGAATGAGGTCACAGGGAAGAGTGACAGGGACAGGGTGAGGGGGGGTGACACAGGGGGTGACACAGGAGGTGACAGGGCCATCTCCCCGCTCACCTGGCAGCAGGCTGAGCAGGGCCCCTGCCACCACAGTCCCCAGTGTCCCCAAGGCGCCGTAGTACAGGTAGGATATGGAGTAGAAGTCACCCAGGATGGCCGGGCTGTGACAGGGGACAGCGGGGTGTCACCGCCAGCAGGGACACCCGGTGACGTCACCACCAGCAGGGACACCCGGTGACGTCACAGGGAATGGGGACACCGTGTGATGTCACAGGGCATGGGGACAGTGGGGGTGTCACTGCCCACAGGGACACCTGGTGATGTCATTGCCTACAGGGAGACCCGGTGACATCACAGGGCATGGGGACAGGGTTGTGACATCACAGCCAGCAGGGTCAGGGCTGTGATGTCACAGGGAACGGGGTCAGGGCTGTGATGTCACAGGGAACAGGGACAAGGCTGTGATGTCACAGGGAATGGGGTCAGGGATGTGATGTCACAGGGAACAGGGTCAGGGCTGTGATGTCACAGGGAATGGGGACAGGGCTGTGATGTCACAGGGAATGGGGTCAGGGCTGTGATGTCACAAAGAATGGGGACAGGGCTGTGATGTCACAGGGAACAGGGTCAGGGCTGTGATGTCACAGGGAATGGGGACAGGGCTGTGATGTCACAGGGAACAGGGTCAGGGCTGTGATGTCACAGGGAATGGGGACAGGGATGTGATGTCACAGGGAACGGGGACAGGGCTGTGATGTCACAACGAGCAGGGACAGTGACATGACATCAGAGCCTGCAGGGACAGGGGTGTGACATCACAGGGGTCAGGGGTGTGCCATCACAGGGAATGGGGACAGTGATGTGACATTAGAACCAACAGGAAAGGGGATGTGACACCACAGCCAGCAGGGACAGGGCCAGGGACATGCCACCCCAGGGGCCAGGGACGTGCCACCCCAGGGGCCAGGGATGTGCCACCCCAGGGGACAGGGACATGCCACCCCAGGGGCCAGGGACGTGCCACCCCAGGGGCCAGGGATGTGCCACCCCAGGGGACAGGGACATGCCACCCCAGGGGACAGGGACGTGCCACCCCAGGGGCCAGGGACAGGGACGTGCCACCCCAGGGGACAGGGATGTGCCACCCCAGGGGACAGGGACGTGCCACCCCAGGGGACAGGGACAGGGACGTGCCACCCCAGGGGACAGGAGCGCACCCGCGCTGTCCCCAGCCCCGCTCACCGCAGCGGCTCCGGGGGTGGCGCGGGCAGGGCGGGGCCGCTGGTGGCGTTGGTGGCGCTGGTGGCGTTGGTGGCGTTGGGGGACAGGCACAGCGTCCCCCAGGTGGGCAGCACGCCCATGGTGGCCGCGCTGGGCGGGTACAGGGTGGCACCCACGGCCACCCACAGCGACAGCGCCAGGCCCACGGCCAGGCCCCCCAGCACCCCCTGTGACAGCGACAGGGACAGGACGGGGATGGGACAGGGACAGGGGATCAGCAGGGCCCAGGGGAGATGCGGAGACCCTCCCCAAAAACCCAAATATCCCCATGGCTGTGCTGAATGGCAGAACCCCCAAAATCCTCCTCACCCCAAAATCCTCCCATTCCCAAAATCCCCCAAATCCCCAATTCCCCAAACACCCCAAACACTCCAAAT
Source organism: Calcarius lapponicus (assembly GCA_039654755.1). Lineage (NCBI taxonomy): Eukaryota > Metazoa > Chordata > Aves > Passeriformes > Fringillidae > Calcarius > Calcarius lapponicus. The sequence goes on from JBBFKN010000011.1 coordinate 12,432,341, forward strand.
TCCCCAAACCATCCCTGTGCTGACCCCAAATCCCCAAACCCAAAACTGCTGGCCCCAAATCCTCAAACCTCCAACCCCCTAAACCCCAAATCCCCAAACCTCCAATCACCAAATCCCAAACCCTGTCCCCAAATCCCCCAAACACCCCAATCCCCAAACCCCAAATCCCTTCTACCCCAAACCCCCAAATCCCGCAAACCCCAAACCCCAGACCCTCACACTAAACCCCCCAAACCCCAAATCCCCAAACCCCAAATCTCCCAAATGCCCAAACCCCAAATCCCCCAAACCCAAACCTCCAATCACCAAACCCCAGACCCTTTCCCGAAATCCCCCAAACACCCCAATCCCCAAACCCCAGACCCCGTCCCCAAACACCCCAATCCCCAACCCCCAAATCCCACAAACCCCAAACCTCAAATGCCAAACTGCTGATCCCAAACCCCAGACCCTCACACTAAACCCCCCAAACCCCAAATCCCCAAACCTCAAATCCCCCAATCCCCAAACCCAAACACCAAATCCCCAAACCCCAAATCTCCCAAAAGCCCAACCCCAAACCCTGACCCCACACTCACGACGGTCCCACAGCAGGGCAGGAACATCCCCAGCACGAAGGCGCCCAGCAGGGGCCCGCTGATCACCCCCATCACCGTGAAGGAGCCCTGGTGGTTTTGGGATTTTTTGGGGGTTTTTTTTAGGGTCTGGGAGAGCTCCAGGGGAGGCCTGGCACTGCCCCAACCCCCCCTCCTCAAGGGCTCTCCGGGTGGCACCAGAGCATGGCCATGTCCCCAGTGTGTCCCCACGGTGTCCCCGCGGTGTCCCCACTCAGTTGGGCACAGACAGCACAGGGGGTTGGGGGTTTGGGGTGTTTTAGGGGGTTTTGGGGTTTTTTGGGGTCTGCGAGAGCTCCAGGGGTGTCTGGCACTGCCCCAACCCCTTCACCCTCGAGGGCTCTCCAGGTGCCACCCAAGCGTGGCCGTGTCCCCGCAGTGTCCCCGCTGCTTCCCTGCTCGGATGGGCACAGAGAGCACGGGGGGGGGGGGGGGGGGTTGAGGTTTTTGGGGGGGTTTTGGGGTTTTTTTGAGGTCTGCGAGAGCTCCAGGGGGGGCCTGGCACTGCTTCAACTTCCCCCCACGTCAAAGGCTCTCTGGGTGCCACCAGAGCTGGGCCATGTCCCCACGGTGTCCCTGCCAAGTCCCCACTCAGATGGGCACAGACAGGGGAGGGGTTTGGGGGTGGTGGTTTGAGGGTTTTTTGGGGGTCTGCAAGAGCTCCAGGGGGGCCTGGCGCTGCTCCCCAACCCCTCCACCCTCGAGGGCTCTCCAGGTGCCACCAGAGCGTGGCTGTGTCCCCGCAGTGTCCCTACGATGTCCCCACTCGGATGGGCACAGAGAGCGGAGGGGGGGGGTTCGGGGGAGGTTTTGGGTTTTAGGGGGTTTTTTGGGGTTTTTTTGGGGTCTGTGAGAGCTCCAGGGGAGCCTGGGCACTGCCATAAACCCCTTCACCCTCGAGGGCTCTCAGCTGCCACTGGAGCGTGGCCGTGTCCCCTGTGGTGGTGTCACCGCTGTGTCCCCACTCGGATGGGCACAGAGAGCGGAGGGGTTTGGGGGGGGGGGGGGGGGGTCTCAGGGGAGAGGTTTGGGGTTTTTTGGGGGTTTTTTGGGGTTTTTGGGGGGAGTCGGTGAGAGCTCCAGGGGAGCCTGGCACTGCCCCAACACCTTCACCCTCGAGGGCTCTCCAGGTGCCACCGGAGCGTGGCCGTGTCCCACGGTGTCCCTGCAGTGTCCCCACTCAGATGGGCACAGAGAGCGGAGGGGTTTGGGGGGGGGGGCTCGGGGGAGGTTTTTGGGGTTTTTGTGGGTTTTGGGGTTTTTTTTTTTTTGAGGTCTGTGAGAGCTCCAGGAGGGCCTGGCACTGCCCCAGTGCTCTTCACCTCGAGGGCTCTCCAGGTGCCACCGGAGCGTGGCCGTGTCCCCGTGGTGTCACCGCTGTGTCCCCCACTCGGATGGGCACAAACAGGGGATGGATTTGGGGGAGGGGTTGGGGGAGGTTTTGGGGTTTTTTTGGGGGTTTTTGGGGGTTCGTGAGAGCTCCAGGAGGGGCCTGGGCACTCGCCCCCAACCCTTTCACCCTCGAGGGCTCTCCAGGTGCCACCCGAGCATGGGCCGTGTCCCCCGCGGTGTCACCTCTCGGATGGGCACTGACAGCACGGGGGGGGGGGGGGGGTTTGGAGGGGGTTTTGGGGTTTTTTTGGGACGGTAGAAGCTGAGAGAGGGGATTTGGGGTCTCGGGGGGCTCTCACCTGCAGGACGCCCCCCCCCAGCAGTGAGGACAGAGCGGCCTACGGTGATGCAGGAGGTGCCGAAGGTGAGAGCTGCGGGGAATATGGGATGGGATTGGGATGTATGGGATCTATGGGATGGGTTAGGGTTGGGATTTGGGATGGATTGAGGGGATGGGATTGATGGGTGGGACGGGATCTGTGGGATGGGATGGATGGGATTGATGGGATTGGGATGGATGGGATTTATGGGATTGATGGGATTGGATGGATGGATGGGTTAGGGTTGGGATTTGGGATGGATTGAGGGGATGGGATTGATGGGATGGGGCAGGGACCTATGGGATGGAATGGATGGGATTGATGGCATTGGAATTGGGATGGATGGGATTTATGGGATTTATGGATAGGTTAGGGTTGGGATTTGGGATGGATTGATGGGATGGGATTGATGGGGTGGGGATGGGATCTATGGGATGGGATGGATGGGATAGATGGGATTGATGGGATGGGATTGATGGGGTGGGACAGGATCTATGGGATGGGATTGATGGGATTGGGATGGATGGATGGGATTGGGATTGATGGATGGGTTAGGGTTGGGATTTGGGATGGATTGATGGGACGGGATTGAGACGGAATTCATAGGGTGGAACGGGACAGCACAGCCTTGGCCACATCCCTGGCAGGGGTGACCCTGGGGGGTGACCCATCCCCTCAGGGTGTCCCAGGCACGGTGTCCCCAGGCTGGTGGCACTCACAGAGCCCCTTGGAGATCAGCGTCAGCTTCCTGGGGGACAGCGCCGGCAGCCGCGGCCTCACCAGGTCCTCCACAGTGACAGCAGCCATGGCGTTGATGGACGTGGAGGCCGTGCTGGGCACCAGGTGGCCCCGTCAGCCCCGTGGGGACACCGGGGTGGTGGCACCCCCCCGCCCGTGTCCCCAGGCTGGGACCCCTCCTCACCTGAGCGTGCCGCTGTAGGCGCAGGCCAGGAACAGCCCCGGCACCCCCGGCGTGCTCCCGAAGATGTCCAGGACCAGGTAGGGCAGTGTACTGGGGGACAGGGGTGAGGGGAGGGGATCAGAGGGGGACCCCAAAACCCCCTGGGAGCCCCCAAATTCCCACCCCACTGCCCCAGGGGGTGCTGGAGGGGGCAGGAATCCCAGGGAGAGCCCAAAACCCCCTGGGAGCCCCCCAGATTCCTACCCCAATGCCTCAGGGGGTGCTGGACCCCTGGGGGACCCCAAAACCAACTGGGAGCCCCCCCAAACTTCTATCCCAATGCCTCAGTGGGTGCTGGAAAGGATCTGGAGCCCTGGGGACCCCAAATACCCCTGGGATCCCCCCAGACTCCTACTCCAATTGCCTCAGGGGGTGCTGGAGAGATGAGGATTCTGGAGGACCCCCAAAACCCCTTCTGACCCCACTCCTTGAGGGGTCCTGAAAGGGGCAGGACCCTGGGGACCCCAAAACCCCCTCTGACCCCACTACCATGGGGGTCCTGGGGAGGATCTGGGTACCAAGGGACCCCTGTGCCCCTGAGGGGTCCTGGAAGGGACAGAAACCCCGAGGGGCCCCAAAACCCCTTCTGACCCCACTGCTTGAGGGGTCCCTGGAAGGGACACGATCCTGTGGGACCCCAAAACCCCCCCCGTGATCCCAGGGGGGGTGCCGGTACCTGGTCGGGGGCAGCGATGGCCCCCGGCCAGCAGAGGGTCGCAGTGGCCGTAGAGCGCGAACATGACGAGCCCGCAGGCCACGGCGCTGGTCACGATGCAGAAGAGCCCGACCTGATTGACCAGCAGCGCCCTGCGGGGGCACAGGGGGCATGGGGGACATGGGGGGCACAGGGAGCATGGGGGGCATGCAGGTCGTGGGGGGCACAGGAGGCACAGGGAGCACAGGGGACATGGGGGGCATGGGGGGCATGAGGGTCATGGGGGGCACAGGAGGCACAGGGGGCACAGGGGGCATGGGGGACATGGGGGGCACAGGGAGCATGGGGGGCATGCATGTCGTGGGGGGCACAGGAGGCACAGGGGGCACAGGGGACATGGGGGGCAAGGGGGAACACAGGGAGCATGGGGGGCATGCGGGTCGTGGGGGGCACAGGGGGCACAGGGGGCATGGGGACATGGGGAACATGGGGGGCAAGGGGAACACAGGGAGCATGGGGGGGCATGCGGGCCATGGGGGGCACCAGGGGGCACGGGGGGCATTGGGGGCACAGGAAGCACGGGGGGCATGGGGGGCACAGGGGGCACGGGGGGCATGGGGGCACAGGGCGCATGCAGGTCATGCGGGTCATGGGGGGCACAGGGAATACGGGGGGCACAGGGGGCATGCAGGTTGTGGGGGGCATGGGGGACACGGGGGGGTCATAGGGGGCACAGGGAGCATGGGGGACACGGCAGGCACGGGGGACATGGGGAGCACGAGAGGGCACAGGGGGCACGCAGGGTCGTGGGGGGCATGGGGGGGCATGGGGGGCACGGAGGGGTACAGGGGGCACAGAGGGCACGGGGGTCAGGGGTCCTGCCAGGGCAACGGAGCTGTGCCAGGTCCTGGCAGGGCAGGAGGGGCCGGGCAGGGGGGTTGGGGTCCCACAGGAGGGGGCCTCAGGCAGTGCGGGAGTGCGGGGTCCTGGCAGGGCTGGCAGGGGAATTCGGGGGTCCATAAAGGGGTGCGAGGAGGGTCCTGGGCAGGGGCTGTGCCAGGTCCTTGCAGGGCGTTTCACCTTTAGGTGAATTTAAGTGCCCCATGAAGGGGTGTGAGGTCCTGGCAGGGCTGTCAGGGGAATTCAGGCTCCATGAAAGGGGGTGTCAGGAGCTGTGCCAGAGTCCTTGCAGGGCGGTTTCACCCACACAACGACCCGGGCAGGGGACAAACCCGCACCCCCAGAGCATCCCTTCCCCTCTGCGACTTCCAGCACAGGAATCCGGAGAGTTCCGGGGGTTCCCGGGGATGCCGGGGGGGGTTCCGGGAGAGTTCCGGGGATCCCGGGGATGCCGGGGGGGTCCGGGAGAGTTCCGGGGATGCCGGGGGGGGTCCGGACTCACATCTTGGGCCTCCCTCTCGCTCCTGCAGGCCACGTAGCGCCTGCACCTGCGCCTGGTTGACGCCGTACATGGAGAGCCAGAGCAGCGTCCCGCCCAGCACGAAGGTCCACACCGTGTAGCGGCTCCGCGGGTCCGGGTTGAAACTGGGCACGGCCAGAGGGGGGCACGGCATGGCACAGAGCCCGGGGGGAGGGCGGGCAGGGGCTGGGGGGGTGACCCCACAGATCACGGGAAGGGGGTGAGAGGGGCTGGGAGTGACCCCACAGATCCCGGGGTGGGGGTGAGGGAGGCTGGGAATGACCCCAGAACTCAGGGAGGGGTGAGAGTGACCAGGTGAGAACCAGGGGAGAGGGTTGAGGGGGGCTGGGAGTGACCCCAGAATTTAGGGCAGGAGGGAGAGGGGCCGGGAATGACCCCACAGATCCCAGGGAGGGGGGGTGAGCGGGGCTGTGAGTGACCCCCAGAACCCAGAACAGTGGGTGAGAGGGGCTGGGAGTGACCCCAGAACCAGGGGAGGGGGGGGAGAGGGGCTGGGAGTGACCCCAGAACCCAGAAACAGGGGGGAGAGGGGCTGGGAGTGACCCCAGAACCCAGAACAGGGGTGAGCGGGGCTGGGAGTGACCCAGAACCCAGAACAGTGGGTGAGAGGGGCTGGGAGTGACCCCAGAACCAGGGGAGGGGGGGGGAGAGGGGCTGGGAGTGACCCCAGAACCCAGAACAGGGGGGGAGAGGGGGCTGGGAGTGACCCCAGAACCCAGAACAGGGGATGGAGAGGGGCTGGGAGTGACCCCAGAACCCAGAACAGGGGGGAGAGGGGGGCTGGGAGTGACCCCAGAACCCAGAACAGGGGGTGTGAGCGGGGCTGTGAGTGACCCCAGAACCAGGGGAGGGGGGGTGAGCGGGGCTGTGAGTGACCCCAGAAACCCAGAACAGGGATGAGACGGGCTGTGAGTGACCCCAGAACCCAGAACAGGGGGGAGAGGGGCTGGGAGTGACCCCAGAACCCAGAACAGGGTTGAGGGGGGCTGGGAGTGACCCCAGTACCCCGGGGCAGGCGGAGCGGGGTCCCGCGGGGTTCGGGGGGGGACCCACTCGGCGAAGTTGAGCCTGGAGCCGTTGCTGGCGATGCTCAGCACCTCGGCGGGACCCCCACCAGCAGCGCCCCCCGGATGGCGATGGCGACGAAACCCGCGAGCATCACGAACACCTGGAACACGTCGGTCCAGATGACAGCCTTCATCCCGCCCTGCGGCACAGCGAGCGGGGCTGAGCGCCCGGACAGCCCCGGGACAGCCGGGGACACCTCGGGACACCCCCTGGGACAGCCAGGGACACCCACAGGACACCCTGGGGACCCCCCCCAGGACACCCCTGGACCCCTGGGACAGCCAGGAACACCTCGGGACACCCCAGGACTCCCTGGGACACCTCGGGACCCCCCCAAGACCCCCCGGGACACCCACGGGACAGCCTGGGACACACCCCTAGGACACCTCGGGACCCCCCGGGACCCCTCGGGACCCTCCAGGACCCCCCCCGCTCACGATGGTGGTGTAGAAGGTGCAGATGGCCCCTGTGGACAGCAGCGATGCCCAAATATCCAGCCCGGTCACTGAGAGAAGAGGGGACAGTGCTGAGGGGAGGGATTGTCACCCTGGGAGGGGACACAGGGGACGGGGAGAGCCCCCCCGCGAGCCACACCACCACCTTGGTTTAGGATCAGGGCGGGCGCGTAGATGACGATCCCGGTGTAGAGCATCTGCGGGAAGAGGGGGGCTCAGGGTCCCGAGGGGGGCTCAGGATCCCGAGGGGGGGCTCAGGGTCCCGAAGGGGGCTCAGGGTCCCCATAGGGGGGCTCAGGATCCCGAGAGGGGGCTCAGAGTCCCGAAGGGGGCTCAGGGTCCCCATAGGGGGGTTACAGGATCCTGAGGGGGGCTCAGGATCCCGAGGGGGGCTCAGGGTCCCCATAGGGGGCTCAGGATCCCGAGGGGGGCTCAGGGTCCCGAGGGGGGGCTCAGGATCCCGAGGGGGGGCTCAGGATCCCGAGAGGGGGGGCTCAGGGTCCCGAAGGGGGCTCAGGGTCCCCATAGGGGGGCTCAGGGTCCCCTCGCAGGTGACGCGGCGGGGGGGATCGGTGCGGTTTTCTCTCCAAACAGCGCTCCCGCCGCGCCGCTCTCGCTCCGAGCCAGCCCAAACACCAGCCCGGGGCCGAGGGCGCTTCCCAGGGGCTCAGGGCAGCGCCAGCGCTGTCCCCGCGCTGTCCCCGCGCTGTCCCCGCGGCCAGCACCGCACACGCACCGTGGCCACCACGTACTGCACGGTCCCGCACGAGCCGCACGCTCCGGCTGAAGCGCCGCTCCAGGTACTGCGACAAGGACAAGGACAAAGAGCGCGTCGGGGCCACCCCGGGGTGAGCCCTGAGCGGGGTCCTGCGGGGCTGGGGGGACCCCCAGAACCCCGGGCAGGGGCGAGCGGGGTCCCTGCGGGGTTGGGGGAACCCCCAGAACCCCAAAGCACGGGGGGAGAGGTGCTGGGAGAGACCCCCCAGCACCCGGAGGCAGGGCGTGGGAAGGGTCCGCATCCCCCTGTGGGGTTGGGGGGGACACAGAGACCCCCCAGAACCGCAAGGCAGGAGATGAGAGGGGCTGGGAGAGACCCCACCCAGAACCCCAAGCAGAAAGGAGTGGGGTCCCACGGGGCTGCGAGGGGACACCCGAGGACACCCCGGGACAGCCCCAGGACAGCCAGGGGACACCTGGGGACCCCCGGGACACCCTCAGGACAGCCAGGGACACCCCAGAACACCTCGGGACCCCCGGGACATCCCCCGGGACACCTCGGGACAACTCGGGAGCGGTGTCGCAACCCCTCGGGGGGGTTTCATCCGCCGAGTTGAGCCCGGATTGTTGGCGGCGATGCTCGGACGTCGGCGGGACCCCCCCCAGCCGTGTCCCCGCCGTGTCCCCGCCGTGTCCCCGCCGTGCCCACCTCGTAGGTGCTGGTGAGCCCCAGGCGGTAGAAGACGGGCAGGAAGAGCTGCGCGGTGAGCGCGCTGTTGATGAGCTGCGCCAGGCACATCCAGAGGAATTTGGCTCCGTAGCGGAACGCCTCGGCCGGCACCCCCAGCACCTGGATGGCCGACATGAAACTGGCCGACAGCGACAGCCCCACGGGCAGCGCCGACATCCTGCGGCCACCCGTGAAAAAATCCTCCGAGGTTTTCTGGCCGCCCTTGGCCAGCCCGTGGAAGAGCCCGATGGCCGTGGAGATCAGCAGCATCAGCGCGAAGACTCCGTAATCCCACGGGCTGAAGGTGAGGTCCCGCACGTCCTGGGGTCCCTGCATGGTCGCTTTAGGGTGTGGGGGACCCCCAACGGGGCGGCTGCGGGAGGGACTCGGCGCGGGGTTAGGCCGGGGCTCGGCGGCAGCGGCGCATCCGAGGTGGGGAGACTGGAGAGGGAGAGAGAATTCCTTGGAATGGGAGGGCCGAGCGGAAAGCAGGAGCGGGGAGCGGGATCTTGCGCCGCACCCCGTGCCCTCTGTGCCCTTCCCAGGCGGGGGTTGTGCCAAGGGGTGCCAAAGGGCAGAGTCCGAGCAGGAACAGCCAGAATTTGGCCGGGGAATTGCCCCGATCCTTCCCGGGTCGGCTGCTCCGGCCACCAGGGAAGCGTCGGCACCCGAAGGGACGCGGCCGGGAGGGAGCGGGGGAGGGAGAGAGGGAGAGACCCCTCCCCAAAGCAGCACAAACAGGGAGGGGCAGAGCCTCCGGCGGAGCCAAATTTATCTCCAGCCGAGGGGAAAAAAACAACAAACCCGAAGGAAACCTTTACCCCAGGGAGGAACAGGTTGTTGTTTGCCGGCGGAGCGGGACGGGACCGGCCGGACCGAGCCGGGGGCTGCTCCCCGGGGAGGGGGTCCCGGAGGTGTCGAGGGCCCGGCCGTGCCTCGAGCTGCTCCCGCCGGTGGGAGGCACGTTCGGGCGCTCGGGGAGGGAACCGCGGCGGGGAGGACGGAGCCGTCGGCGGCCGTGGCCGTGAATAACCCCTTCCCTCCCGTGCGGCCCCGGCGCCGAGCCCCGGCAGCGCGGCGGTGGCGGGGCAGGACGGTGGCTCCCGGCGGGATACGTGGCACCGGGCGTGGGGCTGGCCCCGCTTCCTCATTCCCTGCCACCAACGCCACCTTGTCCCGCCCGGGCACGGACAGGTTTGGGGATTTCCACGCTCTTGACCCAAACCCCGCGGGTGAGGTTGGGGTTGGCGGCAGGGGAACAGCGCTGAGGTGGGGACGGAGCTGGCGGTGTGGCCTCTGATGTGTCCACCGTCCCCTCCGAGGTGTCACCGAGGGAAGAGGGTCTCCACTCCAGGGTGTCACCAAGGGGGCAGTGTCCCCTCCAAGGTGTGGCCACGGAGGAACTGTCCCCCTCCGAGGTGTCGCTGTCCCCCTACACATCATCGCCACGAGGTCACTGTGCCCTCCAGGTCATCACCGTGGAGGGCAGTGTCCTCTCCAGGCCATCACCACGAGGTCACTGTCCCCCTCCAGGTCACCGGCATGAAGGCACCGTCCCCTGCGAGATGTCACCACGGAGGCATTGTCGCCTCCCAGGTGTCACCACGAAGGCTCCGTCCCCTCTAATCCATCACCGCGAGGTCTCCGTCCCCTCTCTGGTGCCACCACGGGGCCACCGCCCCCTCTGAGTCCTCCCCGCCGGGCAGACGAGGGGTCCGGTGTCCCTTCCTCCAGCCCCTGGTGGTGGCACTGTCCCCACCCCGTGTCCCCGGAGAGGGGGGACAGGGCAGGGCAGGACCCCTTCCCTCCCCCGCGCCGCGGCGCCTCCTCCTCGCCCAGCGGGCTTGGAGCAGCTCCAGGGGAAAAAACAACGAGTTTGGGGCCACATCCGCCGGGCGGGGGACGTGCGACACCGCACGGGCCCGGGGCTGGCACACGCCCAGCCCCGCGGTGGCACCGGGGCAGGACCGGGGCCAGGAGGGGCACTGGGGGTGGCAGGCAATGGGGGGCAAGGGGGGGGCTGGCAGCGCCCTGGCTGAGCTGCCCTGGCAGAGCATCCCCCGTCCCTGTGGTACCAAGGGGTGCGCCAGCACCGGGGGGTGCCCGGAGTGTCCCCGGGAGTGCCCAGAGGATGCCCGGGGGTGCCCAGAGGATGCCTGAGGGGTGCCCAGATTGTCCCCGAGGGGGCCTAAAGGGGTGCCCGGAGGTGCCCAGAGGATGCCCGAGGGTGCCTAGAGGGTCTCCAGGGGGTGCCCAGATTGTCCCCGGGGGTGCCCAGAGGATGCCCGAGAGTGCCCAGATTGTCCCTGGGGGTGCCCAGATTGTCCCCCGGGAATGCCCAAAGGGGTGCCCGAGAGTGCCCAGATTGTCCCCGGGGGTGCCAAAAGGGGTCCCCGGGGTTGCCCAGAGGATGCCCGAGAGTGCCAGATTGTCCCCGGGTGTGCCCAAAGGGGTGCCCGGGAGTGCCCAGGTTGTCCCCATGGGTGCCCAAAGGGGTGCCCGGCGGTGCCCGGCGGGGTGCCCGGGGGGTGCCCAGGTTTCCAGCCCTTCGCCCTCCCGACAGCCCCTGGCTGCGCCCCGGGGTGTCGCGTGTTGTCCCCCCTCCCCTGGCAGGAAGCCGCCCGCCCGGAGGCCTCGGGCAGGAAGGAAGTCGCCCGGGGGATTTTTTGTCTCTCCTTCGCTCGCAGCCACCTACGCACCCCCAGAACCCCGATTTGGCAGCGCAGCCCGACCGGGGACCCCCTCCCCAGGCCCGCAGCGAGGCCCCCGGCACGGCAGAGGTACCGCGGGGGGAGCCGGGGGGGACGGCCAGGCTGGGATGGAACCGGGATGGAACCGGGATGGAGCCGGGATGGAGGCAGGGATGGGGCCAGGATGGGGCCAGGATGGAGCCGGGGATGGAACCGGGATGGAGCCAGGGATGGAGCCAGGGATGGAGTCAGGATGGGGCCAGGATGGAGCCGGGATGGAACTGGGGATAGAACCGGCGATGGAACCAGGATGGAGCCGGGATGGGGCCGGGATGGAAGTAGGGTGGAATTGGGGATAGAACCGGGGATGGAACCGGGATGGAGCCCGGGATGGAACCGGGATGGAACCGGGGATGGAAACGGGATGGAGCCGGGATGGAAACGGGATGGAACCGGGATGGAACAGGGGATGGAACCGGGATGGAACCGGGGATGGGAACGGGATGGAGCCGGATGGAAGCAGGGTGGAATTGGGGATAGAACCGGGGATGGGGCCGGGGATGGAGCCAGGATGGAGCCAGGGATGGAAACGGGATGGAGCCGGGATGGAAACGGGATGGAGCCGGGATGGAGCCGGGGATGGAACAGGGGATGGAAGCAGGGTGGGAATTGGGGATAGAACCGGGGATGGGGCCGGGGATGGAGCCGGGGATGGAGCCAGGGATGGAACCGGGATGGAGCCGGGGTCCCCCCTGCTCACACCGGGAGCGCTGAGGCAGAGGAGGAGCGGGCCGGGAGGGTGGGACAGGCTGGGAGAGCCGGGGGATATCCAACCCCGTGCCTCAGTTTCCCCTCCCTCCTTCCCAGGAGGGGCCCATCCCAGCCCTGCGGGGTTTGACCGCGGGGAGGATGATGAGGGGCGGCACAAAGGGGTCACTCCGAGTCTCCCTTTCCTTGCAGCGGCCCGCCATGGCCCCGCTGGGCGAGGAGACGCCGCTGATCGGGGGCCGCTCCTGCAGCCTCTCGTCGGCCGAGAGCGGCACCCTGCAGGTGTTCCTGTACCACCGGGCCCCCGGCCCGCACCGAGCCCCGGGCAGCGCCGCGGGCACGCTCAGCTTCACCTTCGGCGAGTACACGGCCGAGGAGCTCTGCGTGCGCGCTGCCAAAGCCTGCGGTGAGCGCCCGCCGGGGATGGGGGATCCGGATGTGGGGATGGGGTACGGAGGTGGGGAGAATGGGGTCCTGGGTGTGGAAATGGGGTCCTGTTTATGGGCACAGGGTCCTGGGTGTGGGTATAGGGTCCTGGATGTGGGGATGGGGTCCTGAGTGTGGGGATGGGGTCCTGGATGGGAGAATGGGGTCCTGGGTGTGGGGATGGGGTTCTGTTTGTGGGTACGGGGTCTTAGGTGTGGAAATGGAGGTCTGGATGTGGGTACAGGGTCCTGGGTGTGGGTATGGGGTCCTGGAAAGGAGAATGGGGCCCTGGATGTGCAAATGGGGTCCTGGGTGGTGGGGGATGGGGTTCTGTTTGTGGGTACGGGGTCTTAGGTGTGGAAATGGAGGTCTGGATGTGGGTACAGGGTCCTGGGTGTGGGTTATGGGGTCCTGGAAGGGGGGAATGGGGCCCTGAGTGTGGGAATGGGGTCCGGGGATGGGAGAATGGGGTCCTGGGTGTGGGTATGGGGTCCTGTGCTTGTCCTCAGCAGGGAATTCTGGCTGTGGACTCCAGATCCCAGCAGTGGGATTTGGGTCCTGCCCGTGGGGTTTGGGTCCTGTCTGTGGCCTTGGGGGTCCAATCATGAGCTCAGGATCCATGAGCTCAGTGTCCTGAGCACATCCTTGCCAGGGGATCCTGGCTGTGGGCTGTGGGGTCTGAGCCCCTGGCCACGGGCTCGGGTGCCAGCCCCGTGGTCTGTCCCCAGGCGTGCCTGCCCGTGTGCCACCCGCTCTTCGCCCTGGCCACGGAGGACCTGAGCTGCTGGTTCCCCCCCAACCACGTGTTCACCGTGGACGAGTCCCTGCAGCCAGGTCGGGTGTACAGGATCAGGGTGCAGCTCCCACCCGTCCCTGACATCCCCTGGGGTCGTGCTCTCTGGGGGATGCAGCCCTGAGACCCCTCCTCTGTCCCCATCAGGTTCTTCTTCCCCAACTGGTGCGGACTGGGACACTCCCACCGCTTCCAGCTGAACGGCCGGGCCAGCCCCGTCCTGGACTACCCTGTCATTGATTACCTGTTCGCCCAGGTGAGTGCTGCCAGCCTGGCTCCTCCTCCTCCTCCTCCTCAGCCCCGGGCTCTCTCTGTCACCTGTGGGGACCAGGATGATGCTGGGGGTGGTTTTGGGGTGTTCTGACCCTTCTCTTCTCTTCTCTTCTCTTCTCTTCTCTTCTCTTCTCTTCTCTTCTCTTCTCTTCTCTTCTCTCTCTCTTCTTCTCTTCTCTTTCTCTTCTCTTCTCTTCTCTTCTCTTCTCTTCTCTTCTCTTCTCTTCTCTTCTCTTCTCTTCTCTCTTCTCTTCTCTTTCTCTCTCTCTCTTCTCTTCTCTTCTCTTCTCTTCTCTTCTCTTCTCTTCTCTTCTCTTCTCTTCTCTTCTCTCTCTCTCCTCTCCTCTCCTCTCCTCTCTCTCCTCTCCTCTCCTCTCCTCTCCTCTCCTCTCCTCTCCTCTCCTCTCCTCTCCTCTCCTCTCCTCTCCTCTCCTCTCCTCTCCTCTCCTCTCCTCTCCTCTCCTCTCCTCTCCTCTCCTCTCCTCTCCTCTCCTCTCCTCTCCTCTCCCCTCCTCTCCCCTCCTCTCTCCTCCTCCTCCTCCTCCTCCTCCTCAGCCCCCAGGCTCTCTCTGTCACCTGTGGGGACCAGGATGACACCGGGGGTGGTTTTGGGGTGTTCTGAACCCACTCCTCTCCTCCCTCCAGCCCAGGGGATTGTGGATCCTCTTCCCTGGCTCGCCTGGAGCTGCTCGTGGGCCACCCCCAGATGGGGTCACTCTGTCCCCCAGGGAGGGACACGCCCCAGGGACAGGGAAGCAGAGCCTGGGCAGGATGTGACTCCCGGGGGCTTTGGGACACGAGGGTGGCATGGGGCACAGTTTGGGGGGTCTCAGGAGATGGGAGAGCCCCCCCTGAGCCTCGTGCCCCGCCCAGTCCCCGCAGTGATTTCATCGGGGGCCGCGTGGCCGTGGGGCTGAGCCTGCCCCACGCAGGAGCAGTGCCTGAGCCTGGCCGTGCTGGACATGCTGCGCATCGCCCAGGAGCAGCGGCAGAGCCCCGCGCAGGTCTGCAGCCACGTCAGGTGAGACAGGGACAGCGGCACCCACGGGACAGTGTGACACCCCTGGGGACAGTGTGACACCCCTGGGGACAGTGTTGACCACCCATGGGGACAGCCCGGCATGGCTGGGGATGGCCTGAGTCCCATGGGGACAGTGTGGCAACCCATGGGGGACAGTGTGACACCCATGGGGGACAGTCTGAAATCCATGTGGACAGTGGTGGCACCCCACAGGTGTCACAGGGACAGTGTGACACCCATGGGGACAGTGTGACACCCCTGGGGACAGCCTGGCATGGCTGGGGACAGCCTGAATCCCATGGAGACAGTGTGACACCCATGGGGAGAGTGTGACACCCCTGAGGACATGCCTGGCTTGGTTGTGGACAGCTTGAATCCTATGGGGGACAGCCCAGCATGGCCAGGGGACAGCCTGAATCCCATGGGGACAGTGTGACAGCCCTGGGGACAGTGTGACAGCCCTGGGGACAGTGTGACACCCCCCGGGGGACACCCTGGCATGGCTGGGAACAGCCTGAAAACTATGAGGACAGTGTGACACCCCCAGGGACAGTGTGACACCCCCAGGTACACCTCAACACACCCCCAGGGACAGCCTGAAAACCATGGGGACAGTGTGACACCCCCGGGGGGGGCAGTGTGACAGGCCCCGGGGACAGTGTGACAGCCCTGGGGACAGTGTGACACCCCCGGGGACACCCCGGCAACCCCCGGGGGACACACCTCTCCACTCCCCACAGCTACAAGTCGTGCCTGCCGGCGCCGCTGCGCTCGCAGATCCAGCAGCACAACTTCGTGACCCGCAAGCGCCTCGGCGCCGCTTCGGCAAATCCTGCGGCGCCTGGGGGGCTGCGAGCCGGACGCGCCGCACCTGAAGCTCAAGTACCTGCTGGACCTGGAGCGGCTCCAGCGCCGCCGCAGCGAGGAGATTTTCCACGTGCGCTCGCCCGGCTCCGCGGCGCCCGTCGCCATCCACGTGTGCGGCGACAGCGGCGTGGCCTGGAGCTGCGGCGGCTCTGAGGTAAAGAATTTGGGATGCAAAAGCAAAACCATTGCAAAGTGTAAAAAAACACCCTACAACAGGCGTGGCCTGGTGTGACCGTGTTCACAGGGGTCTTATGTTGAGGGAAGAGACGAGGATCTGACTCCATGTTTCAGAAGGCTTGATTTATTATTTTATGATCTATGTTACATTAAAACTATACTAAAAGAATAGAAGAAAAGGTTTCATCTCAGAAGGCTGGCTAAGAATGGAATAGAAAGGAATGATAACAAAGGCTCTCAGACAGAGAGTCCGAGCCAGCTGGGCTGTGATTGACCATTAATTAGAAACATCCACATGAGACCAATCCAGATCCACCTGTTGCATCCCACAGCAGCAGATAATCATTGGTTACGGTTTGTTCCTGAGGCCTCTCAGCTTCTCAGGAGGACAAAAAATCCTAAGGAAAGGATTTTCATGTAAGGATGTCTGCGACATCCTGGAGCTGCGGCGGCTCCGAGGTGCTCCGGCGTGGCTGGGAGCGCTGCAGGGAGCTGGCAGGACCGGGGTTGTCACCTTTGCTGTCCCCTCGTAGAGCCGCCAGCACTTCTGCGACTTCCCCGACCATCGCCGACATCAGCATCAAGCAGGCGGCGAGCCGCGACGGCGGCGGCCCCGTGGAGAACCGGCTGGTCACCGTCACCAAGGCGGACAACCGGGTGCTGGTGAGCTCGGGAAGGGATGGGGAGCCCCAGGAGGGCTGCGGGGGATGAGGAGGTGACACCAAGGCTGGCACAGTGTGAAAAATGCGCGTATTTTTATGATTGGCTTTTTGCAAATATTCAAATGAATGTTGTATGTGTTGTGTTAGAAAGTGATGCTGTGTTAATTCTCTTAAGTAGTGCGGTAAAATATAGTTTTAGGTTATAACATAATGTTAAAATAGAAACGATTGCTATGCAGGATACTTTTTTTTAAAGAAAGGATAGCAGCCACAGGACACCTCAAGCTTTCAGAGAAAAAGGAATTTATTGCCTCATTATGAGAAGAAATGAACTTCTTCCCGCCTCACTGTGCTGTTAGGTTTCAGAGGAAGAAGTTGTCAAATGACCAGACAGAATCCTGTGTTTGAATGGAATTTATGCATCACGTATGAAGTGTATGAATATGCGACAGGCTGTTGTTTTTAAGGGTTAATCCTTTGTTAACTGTGTCCTTTTTTGGGCTCGTGCTGCCCAGAAAAAGGTACCCCGGACTGTCCATAACTCTTTGTATTTATTGTCTCATATTGTCCTAATTCAAACTGTCCAAATTATTATTACTCTAATTGTATTACTATTTATTATAACCATTTCATTACTATTGAACTTTTAAAATATGTTAAAGCCGAGTGACCCGGCGTTTGTCACGCACAGGAGGTGGAGTTCGCCTCGCTGCGGGAGGCTCGCTCCTTCGTGGCCCCTGCTCGATGGTTACTACCGGCTCACGGCCGACCGCCCAGCACTACTTCTGCAGGGAGGTGGCACCGCCGCGGCTGCTGGAGGACCTGGAGAACCAGTGCCACGGGCCCATCAGGTGGGCATGGGGACACCCTGGGCACCAGGTGCTGGGAAACCCTGGGAATTGGGTACCAGGACCCCCCTGGGACACTGTGAACTGCTGGGAATTGGGTACCAGGACTCCCTGGGCACCGGGAACCCCTGGGAATTGGGTACCAGGACTCCCTGGGCACCGGGAACCCCCTGGGAATTGGGTACCAGGACCCCCTGGGCATCAGGAACCCCTGGGAATTGGGTACTGGATACCCCCT